>CM033475.1:64177046-64305131 GCA_019447015.1 Hymenochirus boettgeri | reverse complement strand
GTGGGTACAGTGTGAATACAGTGTGGGTACAGTGTGAATACAGTGTGAACACAGTGTGGGTAGTGTGAATGCAGTGTGGGTACAGTGTGAATAGTGTGGATACAGTGTGAATACAGTGTGAAACTGTGAATACAGTGTGAATATAGTGTGGGTACAGTGTGAATACTGTGCGGATACAGTGCTGGCACAGTGTGAATACAGTGTGAATACAGTGTGAATATAGAGTGGGTACAGTGTGAATACAGTGTGGATACAGTGCTGGCACAGTGTGGGTAAAGTGTGAATACAGTGTGAATACAGTGCGGGTACAGTGCTGGCACAGTGTGAATAGTGTGAATACAGTGTGGGTACAGTGTGAATACAGTGTGGGTACGGTGTGAATACAGTGTGGGTACAGTGTGAATACAGTCTGGGTACAGTGTGAATACAGTGTGGATACAGTGTGATAACAGTGTGGATACAGTGCAGGTTACGTGTGAATATGTGGTGGATCAGTGCGTGCCACAGTTGTGAATCAGTGGTGGGTACAGTGTGAATACAGTGCAGGCGTGGGAATACTGTGTGATACATGCTGGCACAGTGTGAATACAGTGTGAATATATGTGGGTACAGTGCTTGAATACAGTGTGGAATCAGTCTGGGTACGTGTGAATAACCGTGTGGGTAAATAACGTGGTGGATAGTGTCGGGCTACAGTGTGAAATAAGTGTGAAGTGCTCACAGTGTGAATACAGTGTGGGTACAGTGTGACAAGTGATCAGTGCAGGTAGTGTTGAATACTGTGTGGATACAGTGCTGGCACAAGTGTGATACAGTGTGGAACTGTGGTTACAGTGAATACATGCTGATACCTCTGGTCGGTTAATACCGTGTGTGGTTGGAATACAGTGTGGCACAGTGTTGAATAAGTGTGGGTACAAGTGTGATACAGTGGTACAGGGTACAGTGTAGGGGTACTTGAATACTGTGATTGCTGCAGCAGTTGTACCGTGTGCTTAACAGTGCAGTGTGAATACGTGGATACAGTGTGACAGTTACTAGTGGGTCCGTGTAAACGTAACAGTGTGAATACGTATTGCGTGTGAATCAGAATATGGACAGTGTGAACAGTGTGGTCACTGAGTGTTGAATACAGTGGTGGGTAGAGGGATAAGTGGACAGTGTGTTCAGTTGAATGCATGCCGACAGTGTTGCATACTGGTGGATACATGCCTGGCACAGTGTGAATACGTGTAAATATAGTGTGGGTACAGTGTGAATTACAAGTATGGTACAGTGTGATACAGTGTAGTACAGTGTAAAACACATTGCTGGCACGTGTGTGATACAGTGTGGTACAGTAGGGATACAGTATGGGTACAGTGTGAATACGGTGGATACATGTGCAGGTACAGTGGTGAATATCGGTGTCTACAGTGCTGCCACAGTGTGAATACAGTGTGGGGTACAGTGTGAATACATTTGTGGAACTTGGTGTGGGTCATGTGTGATAACAGTGCTGGTACAGTGTGAATACAGTGGTGGATCAGTGGTGGGTACCAGTGTGAATACAGTGTGGATACACGTGTGAATACAGTGTGGGGTACACGTGTTAAACAGTGTGAAGAAGTGTGCATACCGTGTGGGTACAGATGTGAATACAGTGTGGTACAAGTGTGATACATGGGTACAGTGTGAAATACAGGTGGATACATGCTGGCACAGTGTAGGTAAAAGTGTGGATATACAGTGTAATACAGTGTGGGTACTGTGAATACAGTGTGGACCAGTGTGATACTGTGTCGGATACAGTGCTGGCACGTGTGAATACAATGTGAACAGTGTGATAAGTAGTGGGTACAGTGTGAATACATGTGGATCAGTGCTGGCATAGTTGTGGGTAAACTGTGAATACAGTGTGAATACAGTGCAGGTTACAAGTGCTGGCAAATGTACTAGTGTGAATCAGTGTGGGTACAGTGTGAATACAGTGTGGGTACGGTGTGATACGTGTTGGTACAGTGTGAATACAGTGGTGTACGTGTGAAACAGTGTGGATACAGTGGTTGGATATAGTGTGGATACAGTGACTGGCACATTGTGAATACAGGTGGGTACAGTGTAATACAGTGCAGGTACATGTGAATACTGTGGTGATACAGTGCTGCCACCAGTGTGATACGTGTTGGTAAACAGTGTGAGATACATGTGAATATAGTGTGGGGTACAGTGGATACGTGTGGATTACAGTCTGGGTCACGTGTGAATAAGTGGTCAGTGGTGAACGTGTGAGTGACAGTGGTGGGTACGGGAACGTGTGGGGTACAGTGGTGGACATGTTGACATAAACATGTGAATACAGTGTGGGTACAGTGGTGATACAGTGTGGACAACAGTGTGACTAATGTGGCGTATACCAGTGCTGGCACAGTGTGAATACACATGTGAATACAGTTTGGATATAGAGTGGGTACAGTGTGAATACAGTGTGGAATACATGTGCTGGCACAGTGTGGTAAACTTGCGAATACAGTGTAATACAGGCAGGTAACAGTTGCTGGCACAGTGTGATAGTGTGAATACAGTGTGGGTACATGTGAAATACATGTGGTTACGGTGTGAATACAGTTGTGGGTACATTGTGAATACGTGTGGGTACAGTGTGAATACATGTGGATACCAGTGTGGATATAGTGGTGATACAGTGCTTGGCACAGTGTGAAATACAGTGTGGGTACATGTGGAATACCGTGCAGGTACAGTGTAGATACTGTGTGGATACAGTGCTGGCACCGGGTGAATGTAAGTGTGGGTACAGTGTGAATCAGTGTGAGATATAGTGTGGGTACATGTGAATACCAGTGTGGATACGCTGGGTACAGTGTGAATACAGTGTTGGGTACAGCAGTTAGTGAATAATTGTGGGTACAGTGTGGGTACAGTTGTGAATCATTTGGGTACAGTGTTGGATACAGTGCGGATACGTGCGTGTAGCATTGTGGAATACAGTGTGAGTACAGTGTGACACAGTGCAAGGTACAGTGTGAACTTTTTGAATACAGTGTGGCTACAGTGTGAATACAGTAGCGGGTTACGTGTGATGTTAGAGTGGGCACAATGCAGGGTCAGTGTGCATACAAGAGCAGGTAAAGTGTGAATGCAGTGTGGTACAGTGTGGGTCACGAATGAACACAGTGTTTAATACAATTGCAGGCACAGTGTGAATACAGTGTGGGGTACAGTGTGGATACAGTGGCGGGTAAAGTTTGAATACAGTGGGTACAAGTGGTGAATACAGTTTGATACAGTGTGGGTACAGTGGTGAATACATGTTGGATACGAGTGAATGTGTGGGTACGAGTGATATCAGTGTGACACAGTGCAGGTACAGTGTGAATACAGTGTGATACATGTGGGTACAGTGGAATACAGTGCTAGTCATGGTGCATACATGTCTGCAAATGTGACTCAGTTGTGGTACATAGTGTGATACAGTGTGGATACATTCTGGACAGTGTGAATACAAGTGCGGGTACCGCATGGGAACACAGTGCTGCACAGTGTGAATACAGTGTGGATACAATGCGGGTACGTGTAATACAGTCTAGTACAGTGTGAATAGTGCCAGGCACAGTGTGGAATACGTGTGGGTCACGTTGTGGGATACAGTGTGGATACAGTGCGGGTACTGTGTGAATACAATATGGGTACAGTGTTGATACGTGCTAGCAGCAGTGTGTGAAACAGTGTGGTAAGTGTGAATACAGTGCGGGTACAGTGCTGGCACAAGTGTGAATACAGTTGGTCGGGTGAACAGGTGGGTAAGTAATACAGTGTGTACTGGAATACAGGGAGTGTGATCAGTGTGGACATGGGATACATGGGGATCAGTGGTTACAGTTGGATATAGTGTACAGTGTGGACAGTTTAATACGGTGTACAGTGTGAATACAGTGCAGGTACCGTGTGAATACTGTTTGATACATGCTGGCACAGTGTGAATACAGTGTGAATATAGTGTGGGTACAGTGTGAATACAAGTTGTGATACAGTCTGTGTACAGTGTGAATACAGTGATGGGTACAGTGTGATCAGTGTGGATACAGTGGCATGTACAAGTGTGGAATAGGTTGGATACATGCTGGCACATTGTGACTACAGTTGTGGGTACAGTTGAATACAGTGCAGGTACAGTGTGAATACGTGTGTGATACCTGTGCTGGCACAGTGTGATACAGTGTGAATGATAGGTGGGTTACAGTGGTGAATACAGTGTGGATACAGTCTTGGTACATGTGAATACGTGTGGGTAGAGTGTAATACATGTGTGGGGCACAAGGTGACTAAAGTGTGGGTTAACAGTGTGAATACAGTGTTGGGTACAGTGTTGAATACAGTGTGGATGGTGGCAGGTACACGTGTGAATATAGTGTGGATACAGTGCTGGCACAGTGTGAATACAGTGTGGGACTGTGTATACCGTGCAGGTACATGTGAATACTGTGTGGATACCGTCTGGCGCAGTGTGAATACGTGGTGGGTACAGTTGGAATACAGTGCAGGTACAGTGGAATCCTGTGTGGTACAGTGCTGCACGTTGTGAATACAGTGTGAATATAGTGTGGGTACAGTGGTGAATACAATATGGGTACAGTGTAATACGTGCTAGTACAGTGTCAACACCTTGCTGGCACAGTGTGACTACAGTGTGGGTACAGTAGGGATACAGTATGGGTACAGTGGTGATACAGTGTGGATACAGTGCAGGTACAGTGGTGAATATATGTGTAACGTGCTGGCACAGTTGAATACAGTGTGGGTACAGTGTGAATACCAGTGTGGGAACATTGTGGGTACTTGTGAAATACGTGCTGGACAGTGTTGAATACAGTTGGTATATGTGGGTACAGTGTTGAATCCAGTGGTGGATACGTTGTGAATAAGGTGTCGGTGACATTGTGAATCATACAGTGTGAAAGTTGGGACAGTGTGAATACATGTGGGGTACAGTGTGAATAACAGTGTGGGTACGTGTGGATCAGTGGTGGTACGTGCTGTCAGTGTGGTAAAGTCGTGGCACAGTGTGGATAAGTGTGGGTACAGTGTTAAAAGGGATACATGAACAGTGTGGGACCCAAGTGTGAAATACTGTGTCGGTACAGTGGCTGGCACAGTGTGAATACAATGTGATACAGTGTGACTATAGAGTGGTTACAGTGTGAATCCAGTGTGGATACAGTGCGGGCACCTAGTGTGGTAAAGCTGGAATACAGTGTGATACCGTGCATGTAACAGTTGTGGGTAACGAGTGTAATACTGTGGACTACAGTTGTGGATATAGTGTGAGTACAGTGCTGGCACGTTGTGAATACAGTGTGGGTACGTGTGAATAACATGCAGGTACAGTGTGAATACTGTTTGAGTACTGCTGGCACAGTGTGATATATGTGGTACAGTTGTGGAATACAGTGTGCATAATTGTGGGTACAGTGGTGAAATCACAGTGTGGATAAGTCTGGGTACAGTGTGAATACAGTGTGGGTACAGTGGTGACATCGTGTGGGTCACAGTGTGGGTACAGTGTGAATACAGTGTGGGTACCAGTGTGCAATACAGTGTGAATACAGTGGGGTACGTGGTAATACAGTGTGGACACGTGTGAATACGTGCGGATATCCAGTCTGGCACAGTGTGAATACAATGTGAATACAGGTGATATGAGAGTGGTACAGTGTGAATACACTGTGGATACAGTGCTGGCAACCGTTGGGTAAACTGTGAATACAGTGTGAATACAGTGCAGGTCACAGATGCTGGCACAGTGTGACCTAGTGTGAATACAGTGGGGTACATGTGATACAGTGTGGGTACTGTGTGAATACAGTGTGGGGATACAGTGTTGAATACAGTGTTGGGTACAGTTGATACAGTGTGGATCAGTGTGGATAAGTGTGAGACAGTCTGCACAGTGATACAGTTGGGTCAGTGGACGATACAGTCCGGTACATGGTGAATACTGTGTGGATACAGTGCTGGCACAGTGTGAAATAGTGTGGGTACAGTGTGAATACAGTGTGAATATATGCTGGGTAAGCAGTGTGAATACAGTGGGATACATCTGGGTACAGTGTGAATACAGTGGTTTCGGGATACAGTGGTGTACAGTGTGGTACAGATGTGGGTACAGTGTGATACCAGTGTGATCGTGGGCCCAGTGTGAATACTGTGTGGATACAGTGCTGGCACGTGTGAATTAGGTGATCAGTGCTGCATGTGACAGTTACTGTGTGAATACAGTGCAGGTATACGTGTGCAATACTGTGGTTGGGATACAGTGCTGGCAGCAGTGTGGATACATGTGGGTACAGTGGGGAAGACGGTAACGGTGAATAGCAGTGTGAATACAGTGTGGATACATGTGAATGGTATAGAGTGTGTAACACTTGCTGGCACAGTGTGAATACGTTGTGGGGTACAGTTGGTGATAATCGTTGGGGTACAGTGTGGGTACCGTGTGAACAGTGTGCTGGTAAGTGTGAATACGTGTGGATATAGTTGGTGGGTACTGAACAGTGTGAATACAGTGGGTACGAATACAGTGTGGCCACAGTTTAAGTGTGATACCCGTGTGGTACACATGTGAATACAGTGTGGCGTGTAAACCGTGTCGGTACAGTGAAACATGTGATACTGTGGTAGGGAATACAGTGTGGCAGTTAAACGTTGGAGTTGGACACATTTGTAAGTGTGAAGTGATACATTTTGTGAATACAGTGTGAAACGTGAATACAGTGTGATATGTGTGGGTACAGTGGTGAATACTGGCGGAACAGTGCTGGCACAGTGTGAATACGATGTGAATACACGTGTGATATAAGATGGGTACAGTGTGAATACAGTTGGTGGATACAGTATGCTGCACATGTGTGGTAAAAGTGTGAATACAGTGTGAATACAGTGTGACATACAGTGTGGGTACGGTGTGCATACGATGTGGGTACATGTGAATACACGTGTGGGGTACAAGTGTGAATACAGTGTGGATACATGCGGGTATACGTGTGGGATATAGTGGGGATACGTGCTGGCACAGTGTAAATACGGGTGGGTCAGTTGAAGTACAGTTGGCAGGTACACGTGTGAATACTGTGTGGATACAGTGCTGGCACGTGTGATACAGTGTGAATATAGGTGTCTGGATAAATGTAATCAGTGGTGAACAGTGTGATACAGTCTGGGTACAGTGTGAATACAGTGGTACCGGGAATACTGAGACAGTGCAGGTACATGTGAATTAGTGTGTATACAGTGGCTGGCACAGATACAGTGTGAGGTACAGTGTGGTTTACAGTACAGTGCAGTACAGTGTGAATCTGTGTGGATACAGTGCTGCACAGTGTGAATACAGTGTGAATTAGCTGTGGGGTACAGTGTGAATGACAGTGTGGGATACAGTCCTGGGTACGTGTGAATACAGTGTGGGTAGGTGTGAATACAGTGTGGGCACAGTGTGAATAACGTTGTGGTACAGTGTGAATACGTGTGGTACAGTCTGAATACAGTGAGGATAGAGTGCAGGTACCAGTGTGAATATAGTGTGGACAGTGCTGCACAGTGTGAATACAGTGTGGGTACTGTGTAATACAGTGCAGGTACAGTGTGAATACTGTGTGGACATTGCTGCACGTGTGAATACGTGTGGGATCCGTTTGAATACAGTGCAGGTACAGTGTGATACTGTGTGGATACATGCTGGCACAGTGTGCATACAGTGTGAATATATGTGGGTACAGTGTGAATACAATTGGGTACAGGTGAATACAGTGCTAGTACAGTGTAAACACATTGCTGGCACAGTGTGATACAGTGTGGGTCAGTAGGGATCACAGTATGGTACAGTGTGAATACAGTGTGGATACAGTGCAGGTACATGTGTGAATATAGTGGTGTACAATTGCTGGCACATGTGGAATACAGTGTGGGTACAACAGTGTGAATCAGTGTGGGTACAGGTGGGTACAGTGTGAATACAGTGTGGTACGTGTGAATACAGTTGGATATAGTGTGGTACAGTGTGAATACAGTGTGGATACAGTGTGAATACAGTGTGGGTTTACAGTGTGAAATCAAACAGTGTGAATACAGTGTGACTGACTGTAGGGTACAGTGTGAATACGTGTGGGTACAGTGGGTGGAATAACAGTGTGGATACAGGTGCTGGACACAGTGTGGTAATTGTGGACCAGTGTGAATACAGTGTGGGTACAGTGTGAATACAGTGTGGATACAGTGCGGTTACAGTGTGGATATAGTGGGCTACAGTGCTGGCAACGTGGTGAATACATGGGGTACAGTGTGATACAGTGCAGGTACAGTGTGAATACTGTGTGGATACAGTGCTGGCACATGGTGATACAGTGTGAATATAGTGTGGGTACAGTGTGAATACAGTGTGAATACAGTCTGGGCACATGGTGGGTAAGTGTGGATACAGTGTTGAATACGTGTGGGTACAGTGTGAATACAGTGTGGACACAGTGTGATACTGTGCGAATACAGTGTGGCACAGTGTGAATACAATGTGAATACAGTGTGAATATAGAGTGGGTACACGTGTGAAATACAGTTGTGGATACAGTGCTGGCACAGTGTGGGTAAACTGTGATACAGTGTGAATACAGTGCGGTACAGTGCTCGCACAGTGTTGACTAGTGGAATACAGTTGTGGGTACAGTGTGAAACATGTGGTACAGGTGGGAATACAGTTGTGGAATACAGTGTGGAATACAGTGTGGGTACAGTTTGAATACAGTTGTGGATACAGTGTGGGATATAGTGTGGATACAGTGCTGGCACAGTGTGAATACAGTGTGGGTACAGTGTGAATACAGTGCAGGTACAGTGTGAATACTGTGTGGATACAGTGCTGGCACAGTGTGAATATAGTGTGGGTACAGTGTTGAATACAGTTGATATGTGTGGGTACAGTGTGAATACAGTGTGGATACAGTCTGGGTACAGTGGTGAATACAGTGTGGGTACATTGTGAACAGTGTGTACAGTGTGGGGACAGTGTGATCAGTGTGGGTACAGTGTGAATACAGTGTGGATACAGTGCTCAGTGTGAATATAGTGTGGATACAGTGCTGGCACAGTGTGAATACAGTGTGCGTACTGTGTGAATACAGTGCAGGTACAGTGTGAATACTGTGGGATACAGTGCTGGCACAGTGTGAATACATTGTGGGTACATGTATACAGTGTGGGTACGTTCAGTGTGAATACAGTTCGGGTACAGTGTGAATACAGTTGTGGATATAGTGTGGGTACAGTGGTGAAACAGTGTAATACAGTGTGGGTACACAGTGTGAATACAGTGCTGGACAACCGTGTGAATACAGTGGTAGTGTAATACGTGTGGGTACAGTGTGAATACAGTGTGGGTACAGTGTGAATACAGTGTGGGTACAGTGTGAATACAGTGTGGGTACAGTGTGAATACAGTGTGGGTAGTGTGAATACAGTGTGGGTACAGTGTGAATAGTGTGGATACAGTGTGAATACAGTGTGAAATGTGAATACAGTGTGGATACAGTGTGAATATAGTGTGGGTACAGTGTGAATACAGTGTGGATACAGTGCAGGTACAGTGTGAATATAGTGTGGATACATGCTGGCACAGGTGAAAACAGTGTGGGTACAGTGTGAATACAGTGCATGTACAGTGTGATACTGTGTGGATACAGTGGCTGGCACGTGTGAATACAGTGTAAATATAGTGTGGGTACAGTGTAATACAGTGTGGATACAGTCTATTACAGTGTGAATACAGTGTGGGTACAGTGTGAATACAGTGTGGGCACAGTGTGAATACAGTGTGGGTACAGTTGTGAATACAGTGTGGTACAGTGTGAATACAGTGTGGATACAGTGCAGGTTACAGTGTAATATAGCATGGATACAGTGCTGGCACAGTGTGAATACAGTGTGGGTACAGGTTGAATACAGTGCATGTACAGTGTGAATACTGTGTGGTACAGTGCTGGCACAGTGTGAATACAGTGTGGGTACAGTGTGAATACAGTGCAGGTACAGTGTGAATACTGTGTGGGATACAGTGCTGGCACAGTGGTGTATATAGTGTGGGTACAGTGTGAATACAATATGGGTACAGTGTGAATACAGTGTTTAACAGTTGTGAATACAGTGCTGGCACAGTGTGACCAGTGTGGGTACAGTGTGAATACAGTGTGGGTACAGTGTGGGCACAGTGTGAATACGTGCTGGGTACAGTGTGAATCACAGTGTGGATATCAGGTGGGTACAGTGGTATACAGTGTGAATACAGTGTGGGTACAGTGTGAATACAGTGTGGACACAGTGGTGAATACAGTGTGAAACCGTGTGGGTACAGTGTGAATCAGTGTGGGTACAGTGTGAATACGTGTGGGTACAGTGTGAATACAGTGTGGTAAGTGTGATGCAGTGTGGGTACGTGTGAATAGTGTGGATACAGTGTGAATACATGTGTGAAAACTGTTGAATACAGTGTGGATCCAGTGTGAATATAGTGGTGGGTATGTAACAGTGTGAATACAGTGTGGGTAATAAGAGTGAGGTACAGTGTGATAAGTGTGGATACAGTGCTGGCACAGTGTGAATACATGTGTGTACATGGAATACAGTGCAGGTACAGTGTGAATCATTGTGTGGGTTTACAGTGCTGGCACAGTGTGAATACAGTGTGAATATAGTGTGGGTACAGTGTGAATACAGTGTGGTGGATGCACTGGTAGCATGTGAATCCATTGGTGGGTACAGTGTGAATACTGTGGGACGTGTGGAATACAAGTGGTGGGTACAGTGTGAAGTGTGGGAATACAGTGTGGTACAGTGTGAATACAGTGTGGGTACATTTGAAAACAGTGCAGGGTAACATTGGTGAATACTAGCATGTGGATACAGTGGCTGGCACAGTGTAATAATCAGTGTGGGTAACAGTGTGAATACAGTGGCGGTACAGTGTGAATACTGTGTGGAATACGCAGGTACAGTGTGAAACAGTGTGATACAGTGTGGGTACAAGTGTGATACAGTGCAGGTACAGTGTGAATACTGTGTGGATACAGTGCTGGCACAGTGTGAATAGTGTGGTACGTGTGATACATAGGGACGTGTGAATCAGTGTTGTACGTGTGAATCAGTGCTGGCACAGTGTGAATACAGTGTGGTACAGTGGGATACAGTGTGGATACATTGTGGATACAGTACGGGTACAGTGTGAATACAGTGTGGATACAGTGCGGGTACATGTGAATATAGTGTGTGATACAGTGCTGGCACAGTGTGAAACCAGTGTGGGTACAGTGTGAATACAGTTGGGGTACAGTGTTGGGTACAGTGTGAATACGTCAGTGCTGGTACAGTGTGAATACCGTGTGGATATAGTGTGGTACAGTGTGAAATACACGTGTGGATACAGTGTGAATACAGTGTTGGGTACAGTTGTAAATACACTGTGATGTACGTGTGAATACAGTGTGGTTACAGTGTGAATACAGTGTGATACGTGGTGGGTACGTGTAAATGCAGTGGGGTACAGTGTGAAGTGTGGATACGGGTGGGAATACAGTGTGAAACTGTAATACAGTGTGGATACAGTGTGAATCTAGTGTGGGTACAGTGTGAATCTGTGCGGATACAGTGCTGGCACAGTGTGAATACAGTGAATACAGTGTGAATATAGAGTGGGTACAGGTGTGAATACAGTGTGGATACAGTGCTGGCACAGTGTGGGTACAGTGTGAATACAGTGTGGATACAGTGCGGGTACAGTGTGGATATAGTGGGGATACAGTGCTGGCACAGTGTGAATACAGTGTGGGTACAGTGTGAATACAGTGCAGGTACAGTGTGAATACTGTGTGGATACAGTGCTGGCACAGTGTGAATACAGTGTGAATATAGTGTGGGTACAGTGTGAATACAGTGTGAATACAGTCTGGGTACAGTGTGAATACAGTGTGGGTACAGTGTGAATACAGTGTGGATACAGTGCAGGTACAGTGTGAATATAGTGTGGATACAGTGCTGGCACAGTGTGAATACAGTGTGGGTACAGTGTGAATACAGTGCAGGTACAGTGTGAATACTGTGTGATACTGTGCTGGCACAGTGTGAATGCAGTGTGAATATATGTGTGGGTACAGTGTGAATACAGTGTGGAAATACGTCTGGGTACAGTGTGAATAACGTGTGGTAATCAACGTGGTGGATAAGTGTGGGCTACAGTGTGAATATAGTGTTGATCGGCTGACAGTGTGAATACAGTTGTGGGTACAGTGTGAAGTTAACAGTGCAGGTCACGTTTAATATGTGTGGATACAGTGCTGGCACAGTGTGCATACAGTGTGTATCTGTGGGGTTGGGAATACATGCAGATACAACGTGTCGAATACCGTGTGGTGGGTAATACAGTGCTGGCACAGTGTTAATACAGTGTGGGTACAGTGTGAATACAGTGTGTACAGTGAATACAGTATAAGGTACATGAATCATCTGTGGATATGCTGGACATGTGTCCGTGTGGACTGAATACAGTGCAGGTACGGTAATACGTGATAAGTGTGACATGTACTACGTGTTGGTTACCAGGTATACAGTAACAGTGTGAATACGACTTGGCCTGTGATATTGAATAGGTCAGTGTTCGTGGGATCAGCTGACAGTGTAATACAGTGGTGGGTAGAGTGGATCGATGTGGACAGTGTGTATACAGTGTGATCATTGCCGTACAGTGTGATACTGTGTGGATACAGTGCCTGGCACAGTGTGAATACGTGTGAAATATAGTGTGGGTACAGTGTGAATACAAATGGGTACAGTGTGATACAGTGTAGTACAGTGTAAAACACATTGCTGGCACACGTGGTATACAGTGTGGTACAGTAGGGATACAGTATGGGTACAGTGTGAATACGTGTGGATACATGCAGGTACGTGGTGAATATACGGGTCTACAGTGCTGCCAGTGATGAAATACAGGTGTGGGGTACGTGTGAATCATTGTGGAACGCGTGTGGGTACATGTTGATACATGCTGGTACAGTGTGAATACAGTGGTGGATAGCTAGTGGTGGGTACAGTGTGAATACAGTGTGGATAAGTGTGAATACAGTGTGGGGTACAGTGTTAAACAGTGTGAAGAAAGTGTGCATACCGTGTGGGTACAGATGTGATACAGTGTGTGTACAAGTGTGATACATGGGTACCGTGTGAATACAGGTGGATACATGCTGGCACAGTGTAGGGTAAAAGTGTGATATTCAGTGTAATACATTGTGGGTACGTGTGAATAACAGTGTGGACCAGTGTGATACTGTGTCGATTACAAGTGGCTGGCACGTGTGATACAATGTGAATCAGTGTATAGAGTGGGTACAGTGTGAATACAGTGTGATCAGTGCTGGCATAGTGTGGGTAAACTGTGAATACAGTGTTTGAATACAGTGCAGGTTACAGTGCTGGCAAATTGTACTAGTGTGAATCAGTGTGGGGTCGTGTGAATACAGTGTGGGTACGGTGGTGATATCAGTGTTGGTACAGTGTGAATACATTGTGTGGTACGTGTGGAAACAGTTTGGTATACAGTGTGGATATAGTGTGGATACAGTGACTGCACAGTGTGAATACAGTGTGGGTACATGTGAATACAGTGCAGGTACGTGTGAATACTTGTGGTGATACAGTGCTTCCACAGTGTGATAGTGTTGGTAAACAGTGTGAATAAACGATGTGAATATATGTGGGGTACAGTGGGATACGTGTGGATTACAGTCTGGGTACGTGTGAATAAGTGGGTTAGGGTAATACCGTGTGATGTACAGTGGTGGGTACGTGAAGTGGTGGGGTACAGTGTGAGAAAGTGTTACAGTAACAGTGTGAATACAGTGTGGGTACAGTGTGAATACAGTGTGACAACAGTGTGAACTAACTGTGCGATACCAGTGCTGGCACAGTGTGAATACACCATGTGAATACAGTTGTGAGATAAGAGTGGGTACAGTGTGAATACAGTGTGGAATACATTGCTGGCACAGTGTGGTAAACTTGCGAATACAGTTGTAATACAGGCAGGTACAGTTGCTGGCACAGTGTGATATGTGAATACAGTGTGGGTACAGTGTGAATACGATGTGGTTAGGTGTGAATACAGTGTGGGTACATTGTGATACGTGTGGGTAAGTGTGATACAGTGTGGATACGTGTGGATATAGTGTGGATCAGTGCTGGCCACAGTGTGAAATACAGTGTGGGTAACAGTGGAATACCGTGCAGGTAAGTGTAGATCTGTGTGGATACATGGCTGGCACCGGGTGAATTTAGTTGGGTACAGTGTGAATCAGTGTGAGTATATGTGGTACATGTGAATACCAGTGTGGATACCGCTGGGTACAGTGTGGAATACCGTGTGGGTACAAGTTGTGAATAATTGGGTACACGTGTGGGTACAGTGTGAATCACTGTTGGGTACAGTGTTGATCAGTGCGGATACGTGCGTGTACATGGTGAATACAGTGTGAGTACAGTGGTGACACAGTGCAGGTAACATGTGATATCACTTTTTGAATAACATGTGGCTACAGTGTGAATACAGTTAGTGCGGGTTCCGTGTGAATGTAGAGTGGGCACAATGCAGGGACAGTGTGCATACAAGAGCAGGTAACGTGTGAAGCAGTGTGGTACAGTGTGGTCACGAATGAACACAGTGTTTAATACAATTGCAGGCACAGTGTGGATCAGTGTGGGGTACCGGTGGATACAGTGCGGGTAAGTTGTGAATACAGTGGGTACAAGTGGTGATACAGTTTTGATACAGTGTGGGTACAGTGGTGAATACATGTTTGGATACACGAGTGAATGTGTGGGTCACAGAGTGATACAGTGTGAACAGTGCAGGTACAGTGGTGAATACAGTGTGGATACAGTGTTGGGTACAGTGGAATACAGTGCTAGTCACATGTGACATACAGTCTGCAAAGTGTGACTCAGTGTTGGTAATGTGTGAATACAGTGTGGATCATTGGGAACAGTGTGAATACAAGTGCGGGTACCGCATGGAACACAGTGCTGGCACAGTGTGAATACAGTGTGGATACATGCGGGTACAGTGTAATACAGTCTAGACATGTGTGAATCACGTGCAGGCACGTGTGAATACGTGGGGTCGACGTTGTGGGATACAGTGTGGATACCAGTGCGGGTACTGTGTGAATACAATATGGGTACAGTGTGAATACAGTGCTACAGCAGTGTGTGAATACATGTGGTACAGTGTGAATACAGTGCGGTACAGTGCTGGCACAAGTGTGTAATACAGTTGGTACGGTGTGACACGTGTGGTCAGTGAATACAGTGGGTTGGTACAGGGAAAGTGGAGGTACAGTGGTGGTAATGTGAATAGCAGTGTTGGGATACAGTCGGTACATGGAAAGTGGATACATGGCACAGTTTACGGTGGTACAGTGGTGAATACAGTGCAGGTACCGTGTGAATACTGTTTTGATAAGTGCTGGCACAGTTGAATACAGTGTGATATAGTGTGGGTACGTGTGAATCGTGTGATACATCTGTGTACAGTGTGAATACAGTGTGGGTACAGTGTGATACAGTGTGGATACAGTGCAGGTACAAGTGTGAATTAGGTGGGATACAGTGCTGGCACGTTGTGATACAGTTGTGGGTACAGTTGAATACAGTGCAGGTACAGTGTGAATACGTGGTGGATACAGTGCTGGCACAGTGTGAATACAGTGTGAAGATAGGTGGGTACAGTGTGAATACAGTGTGGATACAGTCTGGGTACTGTGAATACGTGGGGTAGAGTGTAATACAGTGTGGGCACAAGGTGGATAAAGTGTGGGTACAGTGTGAATACAGTTTGGGTACAGTGTAATACAGTGTGGATAGGTGGCAGGTACAAGTGGTGAATATAGTGTGGATACAGTGCTGGCACAGATGTGCAATACAGTGTGGGTACTGTGATACCGTGTCAGGTACATTGAATACTGTGTGGATACCGTTCTGGCTGCACAGTGTGAATACGTGTGGGTACAGTTGGAATACAGTGCAGGTACAGTGGATCACGTTGGTACAGTGCTGCACGATGTGAATACAGTGTGAATATAGTGTGGGTTACAGTGTGAATACAATATGGGTACAGTGTGAATACGTGCTAGTACAGTGGTAACACCATTGCTGGCACAGTGTGATACAGTGTTGGGTACAGTAGGGATACAGTATGGGTACAGTGGTGATACAGTGTGGTCAGTGCAGGTACAGTGTGAATATTGTGTAACCGTGCCTGGCACAGTGTGAAACATGTGTGGGTACAGTGTGAATACAGTGTGGGAACATTGTGGGTACGTGTGAAATACGTGCTGGTACAGTTTGAATACGTTGTGGGTATATGTGGGTACAGTGTGAATACCAGTGGTGGATACGTTGTGAATAAGGTGGTACGTGTGAACATTGTGAATAACAGTGTGAATTGGACAGTGTGAAATACGTGTGGGTACAGTGTTGAATAACAGTGTGGGTACGTGTGGATACAGTGTGGATACGTGCTTAGGCAGTGTGGAGTCCAAAGTTGGATCAGTGTGGATACAGTGTGGGTCAGTGTAAGGGATACTGAAACAGTGTGGACCCAAGTGGTGAAATACTGTGCGGTACACGTGCTGGCACAGTGTTGAATACAATGTGATACAGTGTGACTAGAGAGTTGGTGTACAGTGTGAATACCATGTGGATACAGTGCGGCCTAGTGTGGTAAACTGGGAATACAGTGTGATACACGTGCAGTGTAACAGTTGTGGGTAACGAGTGTGAATACTGTGACTACAGTTGTGGATATAGTGTGGTACATTGCTGGGCACGTGTGAATACAGTGTTGGTACGTGTGAATAACATGCAGGTACAGTGTGAATACCTGTTGTGAGTACTTGCTGGCACAAGTTGTGATATTATTGTGGTACAGTTGGGAATACAGTGTGATACATTGTGGGTACCAGTGTGAATCACAGTGTGGATAAAGTCTGGGTAGCAGTGTGAATACAGTGTGGGTACAGGGTGAATCGTGTGGGACGTGGTGGGTTACAGTGTGAATACAGTGTGGTACAGTGTTGCAATACAGATGTGATACAGTGGGGTACAGTGTGTAATACAGTGTGGACACGTGGAATACGTGCGATTCAGTGCCTGGCACAGTGTGAATACATGTGAATACAGGTGAATAGAGAGGGTACAGTGTGAATACATGTGGATACAGTGCTGGCAACGTTGGGTACTGTGAATACAGTGTGAATACAGTGCAGGTCCAGTGCTGGCACAGTCGTGACCTAGTGTGAATACGTGGGGTACAGTGTGAATACAGTGTGGGTTACTGGTGTGAATACAGTGTGGGGTACAGTGTGCATACAGTGTGGGTACAGTGTGAATACAGTGTGGGATCAGTGTGGATATAGTGTGGAACAGTCTGTCACAGTTGATACAGTGTGGGTCAGTGTGAGATACAGTTCAGTACATGGTGAATACCTGTTGTGGATCAGTGGCTGGCACAGTGTGAATATAGTTTGGGTACAGTGTGAAATACAGTGTGAATATATGCTGGGTAAACAGTGTGAATACAGTGTGGATACATCTGGGTACAGTGTGAATACAGTGTTCGTGTGTACAGTGGTGGTACGTGTTGGTACAGATTGGGTAACAGTGTGATACAGTGTGATAGGCGGCAGTGTGAATACTAGTGTGGATACAGTGCTGGCACGTGGTGAATATGTCAGTGCTGGCACATGGATACGTACTGTGGATACAGTGCGGTTACGTGTGATACTGTGTTTGGATACAGTGCTGGCAGCAGTGTGGATACAGTGTGGGTACAAGTGGGGAACGTCGTACAGTGTGATAGCAGTGTGATTACAGTGTGGTACATGTGGGAAGGTTTATAGTGTGTAACAGTTGCTGGCACCAGTGTGAATCATTGTGGTACAGTGGTGATGAATCAGTGGTGGGTACAGTGTGGGTGACAGTGGTGATACAGTGCTGGTACAGTGTGAATACAGTGTGGATATATTGGTGGGTACCGATAAGTGTGAATACAGTGGACCTGTGATACGTGGTGGCCAGTTATAAGTGTGATACCCGTTGTGGGACAATGTGATACAGTTGGTGGAAAGCAGTGTCGGAGTTAAACATTGAAGGTACATTGTGTTACGTAATACAGTGTCGGTAGTGTAACCGGTGTAGTTGAATGTGTAAGTGTGAGTTGATACATTTTGTGAATACAGTGTGAAACTGTGAATACAGTTGTGATATGTGTTGGGTACAGTTGTGAATACTGGCGGAGACAGTGCTGGCACAGTGTGAATACTGATGTGAATACAGTGTGAATATAGATGGGTACAGTGTGAATACAGTTGGGGATCAGTCTGGCACATGTGTGGGTAAAAGTGTGAATACAGTTGAATACAGTGTGAATACAGTGTGGGTACGGTGTGATACGTTGTGGGTACAGTGTGAATACAGTGTGGGGTGTACAAGGTGAATACGTGTGGATACAGTGCGGGGTATACAGTGTGGGATATAGTGGGGCTACAGTGCTGGCACAGTGGTAATACGGGTGGGTCAGTGTGAAGACAGTTGGCAGGTACACGTGTGAATACTGTGTGGATACAGTGCTGGCACAGTGTGAAATACAGTGTGAATATAGGTGGTCATGTGATAAATGGTAACAGTCGTGAACAGTGTGAACTACAGGTCTGGGTACAGTTGTGAATACAGTGGGTACCGGGAATCAGGACAGTGCAGGTACATGTAATTAAGTGTGGATACAGTGCTGGCACAGGTATCAGTGTGATACGTGTGTTACAGGTAAGCGTGCAGTACAGTGTGAATCTGTGTGGTACAGTGCTGCACAGTGTTAATACAGTGTGAATTAGTGTGGGTAGTGTGAATGACAGTGTGGGATACAGTTCTGGGTACGTGTGAATACAGTGTGGGTAGAGTGTGAATACAGTGTGGGCACAGTGTGAATAACGTTGTGGTACAGTGTGAATACGTGTGGTACAGTCTGAATACAGTGAGGATAGAGTGCAGGTACCAGTGTGAATATAGTGTGGACAGTGCTGCACAGTGTGAATACAGTGTGGGTACTGTGTAATACAGTGCAGGTACAGTGTGAATACTGTGTGGACATTGCTGCACGTGTGAATACGTGTGGGATCCGTTTGAATACAGTGCAGGTACAGTGTGATACTGTGTGGATACATGCTGGCACAGTGTGCATACAGTGTGAATATATGTGGGTACAGTGTGAATACAATTGGGTACAGCGTGAATACAGTGCTAGTACAGTGTAAACACATTGCTGGCACAGTGTGATACAGTGTGGGTCAGTAGCGGATCACAGTATGGTACAGTGTGAATACAGTGTGGATACAGTGCAGGTACATGTGTGAATATAGTGGTGTACAATTGCTGGCACATGTGGAATACAGTGTGGGTACAACAGTGTGAATCAGTGTGGGTACAGGTGGGTACAGTGTGAATACAGTGTGGTACGTGTGAATACAGTTGGATATAGTGTGGTACAGTGTGAATACAGTGTGGATACAGTGTGAATACAGTGTGGGTTTACAGTGTGAAATCAAACAGTGTGAATACAGTGTGAATGACTGTAGGGTACAGTGTGAATACGTGTGGGTACAGTGGGTGTAATAACAGTGTGGATACAGGTGCTGGACACAGTGTGGTAATTGTGGACCAGTGTGAATACAGTGTGGGTACAGTGTGAATACAGTGTGGATACAGTGCGGTTACAGTGTGGATATAGTGGGCTACAGTGCTGGCAACGTGGTGAATACATGGGGTACAGTGTGATACAGTGCAGGTACAGTTGTGAATACTGTGTGGATACAGTGCTGGCACATGGTGATACAGTGTGAATATAGTGTGGGTACAGTGTGAATACAGTGTGAATACAGTGCTGGCACATGGTGGGTAAAGTGTGGATACAGTGTTGAATACGTGTGGGTACAGTGTGAATACAGTGTGGACACAGTGTGAATACTGTGCGAATACAGTGCTGGCACAGTGTGAATACAATGTGAATACAGTGTGAATATAGAGTGGGTACACGTGTGAAATACAGTTGTGGATACAGTGCTGGCACAGTGTGGTAAACTGTGATACAGTGTGAATACAGTGCGGTACAGTGTCGCACAGTGTTGACTAGTGTGAATACAGTGTGGGTACAGTGTGAAAATGTGGGTACAGTGTGGGAATACAGTTGTGGAATACAGTGTGGAATACAGTGTGGGTACAGTTTGAATACATTGTGGATACAGTGTGGATATAGTGTGGATACAGTGCTGGCACAGTGTGAATACAGTGTGGGTACAGTGTGAATACAGTGCAGGTACAGTGTGAATACTGTGTGGATACAGTGCTGGCACAGTGTGAATATAGGTGGGTACAGTGTTGAATACAGTTGATATGTGTGGGTACAGTGGAATACAGTGTGGATACAGTCTGGTAACAGTGTGAATACGTGTGGGTACATTGTGAACAGTGTGTACAGTGTGGGGACAGTGTGATCGTGTGGGTACAGTGTGAATACAGTGTGGATACAGTGCTGGCACAGTGTGAATATAGTGTGGATACAGTGCTGGCACAGTGTGAATACAGTGTGCGTACTGTGTGAATACAGTGCAGGTACAGTGTGAATACTGTGTGGATACAGTGCTGGCACAGTGTGAATACAGTGTGGGTACATGTTATACAGTGTGGGTACGTGTCAGTGTGAATACAGTTTCGGGTACAGTGTGAATACAGTTGTGGATTAGTGTGGGTACAGTGTGAAACAGTGTAATACAGTGTGGGTACACAGTGTGAATACAGTGTGGACAACGTGTGAATACAGTGGTGTGATACCGTGTGGGTACAGTGTGAATACGTGTGGGTACAGTTGTGAATACAGTGTGGGTACAGTGTGAATACAGTGTGGGTACGTGGAAGTACAGTGTGGGTAGTGTGATACAGTGTGGGTACAGTGTGAATAGTGTGGATACGTGTGAATACAGTGTGAAACTGTGAATACAGTTGGGATACACGTGTGAATAGGTGTGGGTACAGTGTGATACAGGTGGATACAGTGCAGGTACAGTGTGAATATAGTGTGGATACAGTGCTGGCACAGTGTGAAAACAGTGTGGGTACAGTGTGAATACAGTGCAGGTACAGTGTGAATACTGTGTGGATACAGTGCTGGCACAGTGTGAATACAGTGTGAAATATAGTGTGGGTACAGTGTGAATACAGTGTGGATACAGTCTAGTTACAGTGTGAATACAGTGTGGGTACAGTGTGAATACAGTGTGGGCACAGTGTGAATACAGTGTGGGTACAGTTTGAATACAGTGTGGGTACAGTGTGAATACAGTGTGGATACAGTGCAGGTACAGTGTGAATATAGCATGGATACAGTGCTGGCACAGTGTGAATACAGTGTGGGTACAGTGTGAATACAGTGCAGGTACAGTGTGAATACTGTGTGGATACAGTGCTGGCACAGTGTGAATACAGTGTGGGTACAGTGTGAATACAGTGCAGGTACAGTGTGAATACTGTGTGGATACAGTGCTGGCACAGTGTGAATATAGTGTGGGTACAGTGTGAATACAATATGGGTACAGTGTGAATACAGTGTTTAACAGTTGTGAATACAGTGCTGGCACAGTGTGACCAGTGTGGGTACAGTGTGAATACAGTGTGGGTACAGTGTGGGCACAGTGTGAATACGTCTGGGTACAGTGTGAATCACAGTGTGGATATCAGGTGGGTACAGTGTATACAGTGTGAATACAGTGTGGGTACAGTGTGAATACAGTGTGGACACAGTGGTGAATACAGTGTGAAACCGTGTGGGTACAGTGTGAATCAGTGTGGGTACAGTGTGAATACGTGTGGGTACAGTGTGAATACAGTGTGGTAAGTGTGATGCAGTGTGGGTACGTGTGAATAGTGTGGATACAGTGTGAATACATGTGTGAAACTGTTGAATACAGTGTGGATCCAGTGTGAATATAGTGGTGGGTATGTAACAGTGTGAATACAGTGTGGGTAATAAGAGTGAGGTACAGTGTGATAAGTGTGGATACAGTGCTGGCACAGTGTGAATACATGTGTGTACATGGAATACAGTGCAGGTACAGTGTGAATCATTGTGTGGGTTTACAGTGCTGCACAGTGTGAATACAGTGTGAATATAGTGTGGGTACAGTGTGAATACAGTGTGGTGGATGCACTGGTAGCATGTGAATCCATTGGTGGGTACAGTGTGAATACTGTGGGACGTGTGGAATACAAGTGGTGGGTACAGTGTGAAGTGTGGGAATACAGTGTGGTACAGTGTGAATACAGTGTGGGAAATTTGAAAACAGTGCAGGGTAACATTGGTGAATACTAGCATGTGGATACAGTGGCTGGCACAGTGTAATAATCAGTGTGGGTAACAGTGTGAATACAGTGGCGGTACAGTGTGAATACTGTGTGGAATACGCAGGTACAGTGTGAAACAGTGTGATACAGTGTGGATACAAGTGTGATACAGTGCAGGTACAGTGTGAATACTGTGTGGATACAGTGCTGGCACAGTGTGAATAGTGTGGTACGTGTGATACATAGGGACGTGTGAATCAGTGTTGTACGTGTGAATCAGTGCTGGCACAGTGTGAATACAGTGTGGTACAGTGGGATACAGTGTGGATACATTGTGGATACAGTACGGGTACAGTGTGAATACAGTGTGGATACAGTGCGGGTACATGTGAATATAGTGTGTATACAGTGCTGGCACAGTGTGAAAACCAGTGTGGGTACAGTGTGAATACAGTTGGGGTACAGTGTTGGGTACAGTGTGAATACGTCAGTGCTGGTACAGTGTGAATACCGTGTGGATATAGTGTGGTACAGTGTGAAATACACGTGTGGATACAGTGTGAATACAGTGTTGGGTACAGTTGTAAATACACTGTGTGTACGTGTGAATACAGTGTGGTTACAGTGTGAATACAGTGTGATACAGTGGTGGGTCAGTGTAATGCAGTGGGGTACAGTGTGAAGTGTGGATACGGGTG
This sequence comes from Hymenochirus boettgeri, assembly GCA_019447015.1. Lineage (NCBI taxonomy): Eukaryota > Metazoa > Chordata > Amphibia > Anura > Pipidae > Hymenochirus > Hymenochirus boettgeri. The sequence goes on along the minus strand of CM033475.1, from coordinate 64,281,960 downwards.
GGAATACAGTGTGAAACTGTAATACAGTGTGGATACAGTGTGAATCTAGTGTGGGTACAGTGTGAATCTGTGCGGATACAGTGCTGGCACAGTGTGAATACAGTGAATACAGTGTGAATATAGAGTGGGTACAGGTGTGAATACAGTGTGGATACAGTGCTGGCACGTGTGGGTAAAGTGTGAATTACATTGTGAATACAGTGCGGGTACAGTGCTGCCACAGTGTGAATGGTGAATACAGTTGGGGGGTGGGGGGGGGGGGTGGGATACAGTGTGAATAGAGTGTGGGTACGGTGTGATATTGGGTACGGTGTGAATACAGTTTGGGTACCGTGTGAATACATGTGGATAGAGTGCAGGTACAGTGTGAATATAGTGTGGATACAGTGCTGGCACAGTGTGAATACAGTGTGGGTACTGTGTGAATACAGTGCAGGTACAGTGTGAATACTGTGTGGATACAGTGCTGGCACAGTGTGAATACAGTGTGGGTACCGTGTGAATACAGTGCAGGTACAGTGTGAATACTGTGTGGATACAGTGCTGGCACAGTGTGAATACAGTGTGGGTACCGTGTGAATACAGTGCAGGTACAGTGTGAATACTGTGTGGATACAGTGCTGGCACAGTGTGAATACAGTGTGGGTACAGTGTGAATACAGTGCAGGTACAGTGTGAATACTGTGTGGATACAGTGCTGGCACAGTGTGAATACAGTGTGGGTACAGTGTGAATACAGTGTGGGTACAGTGTGGGTACAGTGTGAATACAGTGCAGGTACAGTGTGAATACTGTGTGGATACAGTGCTGGCACAGTGTGAATGCAGTGTGAATATAGTGTGGGAACAGTGTGCAAACAGTCTGGGTACAGTGTGAATACAGTGTGGGTACAGTGTGAATACAGTGTGGGTACAGTGTGAATACAGTGTGAACTGTGAATAGTGTGGGTACAGTGTGAATACAGTGTGGGCACAGTGTGAATACAGTGTGGTTAGTGTGAATACAGTGTGGATACAGTGTGAATACAGTGTGGGTACAGTGTGAATACAGTATGGGTGTGATGATGGTTAAGTATTATTGCCAATGATGTGGAATAGTTAGTGAGATCCGTGGTGAGAGAGCCTGTTATGCCGTGGGGCAGTCATAATAATAATTACAAATCCAATCGCTTTTATTCAGTCCTCCCTCTTTAATCACTGTCTCTATCTCCTGTTCTAACGATGGGCAAGACACCCAGTGACAGCACAGACAGAACACCACGTGACTATTACCAGGGTTCCCGTAATGTAACCCACTGGTTATGTCTGTGACCCCCCCCCCCCTAGCAACCAGGCTGTCCCCGCCCATTATGGCTTTACTGGTCTCGCGCTGCTCTCTACTGCCCCCACCTGCTATTAAGAACCGGCATTATCTGATGGTCACATTGAGCTGAAGAGTGCGGGGCCGCCATGGGCTGTGAGGATCTGGATGTGACCGGAGAAGACCTGGAGGTGGCAGATCCCAGTGGGAAAACCCGAGTGTTCCTTCCGGATGATGAGCGTTTGCAGCCCGGGGAAAGCTGGTGGGAAGGCGAGGAGAGGGGCCGTAGTAGTGGAGAGGATCCAGGTGACATTCCCTCTCACTGTCCCCAAGTAGGGGAAACACAACAAAGAACCTGCTGCTCCCACCTGCCCTGCACCCGGGTCATCGTTACAGACCAGACCGGTAAGGAGAGAGGGACAGGGACTCGCATAGACAGAGCCCATTCCTATTAATAACTACCGGCAATGTCATTGGGTCACAGCGACTCCAATCCAGATTGTTTATGTTCTAGATCTGATCCATCACCTGTCTGTCATTCCACCCATCATCCCATTAACTACAGCACCAGTATGTCTGCTTCTGGGGGCAGTCTCTTTACCAACCAATACATACTGTCTATCTGTCTCTCTATCTGTCTGTCTGTCTATCTATGTATATATCTGTCTCTCTCTCTATCTGTCTGTCTATCTGTCTATCTATCTGTCTGTCTCTGTCCATCTATCAATCATCTATCTATCTGTCTGTCTGTCTGTCTCGCTATCTATCTATCTGTCTGTCTGACTATCTCTCTATCTATCTATCTATCTATCTATCTATCCTCAATCTGTCTGTCTCTCTATCATCTATCTATCTTCTTTCTATCTGTCTGTCTGTCTATCTATCATCTATCTATCATCTATCTGTCTGTCTATCTATCAATCTATTAAATCAAATCAAAAAGAGCTTTATTGGCAAGATCAATTTACAGTTTGACATTGCCAAAGCAAACAAAAAATAATAAAATAATAAAACATGTTAGTATGGGGGTATAGAGAGGTTCACAGTAGGGGGACATGGGTATCAATGGATAATTAATATATGGACAGTACTATAAGGGGTATATTGGATTTTAGTCTTTTAGTCGATTGGGGACGGATAAAGGGATAATTGGGCAAGTAGTCCTTGGATATTAAGTTCATTTATGCTCCTTTCTGTCTGTGACATGCTGTTACATAGAGTGCCCCAATATTTACTGTGGCTTTCTCCTCTCCCAGCAGGATATAGAGTTTTCTCTCTCCATCTAAGCAGTTGAAGTCTGGGATAAAGTCTGACAGCATCTTGAAATGGGGGTCCCGTATTGCTTTGTATTTAGAAGGAAGTGGGTCTCATCTTCTAAGGTTCCCTTGTCACAGTGCTGGCACAGTCTGTTCTCTCTTGGTTTATATGTCTGTCTGTGTCTCTTGGTTTATATGTCTGTCTGTGTCGGCCAGATTCGATTTCTAGGCTGTGGGCACTCAGTCTGCAGAGGCTCAGGATTTGTCTCTCTTTAGGGTTTGTGATATTCTCCAGGTAGGGGGCCAGTTTGTAGTCTCTGTCCAGTGCCTGGTATATAGTTAGTTTCTGGGACTTTTTTTATTTCTTTTTTCCATTCATCCACGTAATCCAATTGGCTCTTGGTTATGGCTGCTGTAATTTGAGTTTTTGACAGGCTCTGTGAATGTGGGTTTGATGTTAGTAGGGAGCTGATGAGTTGTTTCAGTGCACATGGATTTTCTTGGTCTTTGTTGTATAGTGAGGCTTTATTATGGTAAGAGTTGGGGCTACTGTTCTGTTGGTGACCCCAGAATGATAGGGCCCTTTTTTGCATCTCAAGCAGTAATAGGAATCTGCCAAGCTCAGCCCAACAAGTGCTGTTTGATGTACTGCGATGGACCTGGAGGAGGTGCTTATAGAATTCGAGATCACCAAATTCTCAGTGACCGGTATCAGGTCTTACTTCAACTCCCAGCAGACACGCTGGTTAACACGGTACCGTCGGGACAGGCGAAGAAACCCAAATATTATTGGCAGAGTGATCTTTGGAAAAGGTACAGAGAGAAGTGCTACTCCGTGATAATTCAATTAAGTCCCGATACCCTTCCTGAATAACGGTTAAGAAGATTTATGTTTGGATACCATGATATGTTGTTATAAAAGGTACACCCATAATATTACACTTATGGCCTGCTCCACCTGATCTTCGCCGCTTAGGTGATTCAAAAGTGCACTGGAAAATTAAAAGTGTGTCACGAGTGTATTATCTGACTGTGGTAACATGCAAGATGCAGTATTAATCAGGACTCTGATCATGACTCTAATTGTATATGAACCACATATGTAAAAGTCAAAGTGAGTGATAAAGATACCGTATAGACCATCGTATGTCCATGGCCCCTCAGCCTCAATTGTTCTATGTATATATAGATATGTAGCATTATGTAAATATATTAAGAGTTATGTGTGTATAGGGGAAGTTAAAAATAACATGTTTTGCAATGTATAATCGTATTCAAGGTAGTTTGAAAGAGATATACTTTTGCCTTTTTTATCAATGGGTATTTAGTGTGTGCCTCTTTATAGGAACTGGCCAATCCACATCCACTCTTTGGAAGTGGTTGGCAACACATTTTTGGCTAGACAGTCTTGTAGGCCACTCTCTGTTGGTGATAGCAGTAAGAGGTCATCTGCGTAGAGAAGGAACTTTACATTTGTGTCATGTAGAGTAAGTCCTACCTATCATCTATCTATCTATCTATCTATCTTGATATCTATTATCTATCTGTCTATCTATCTATCATCTATCTGTCTGTCTGTCTAATTATCTGTCTATTATCTGTCTAATTATCTTTTTATTATCCATCTATCTATCTATAATCTATCTATCTATTATCTATGTATCTATTTATTTATCATCTATCTATTGATCAATCTATCTATGTATTATCTATCATCTATCTACCTATCTCTTTATCTATCTATTTATCTATATATCTATTATCTATCTATCTATTTATCTATATATCTATTATCTATTTATCTATCTATCTATCTATCTGTCTATCTAATTAATTATCTATCGAACAATCTATCTATCTATGTATTATCTATCTATCTATCTATCTATCTATCTATCTATCTATCTATCTATCTCTAATCTCTATCATCTATCTTTTTTATCTATCTATCTATCTATCTATCTATCTCTACTATCTATCTATCTATCTATCTATCTATCTATCTATCTATCTATCTATCTATCTATCTATCTATGTATCTATCTATCTATCTATCTATCTATCTATCTATCTATCTTTCTATCTATCATGTATCTATCTATTATCTATCCATCTATCTATCTATCTATCCATCTATCTATCTATCTATCTATCTATCTATCTATCTATCTATCTATCTATCTATCTCTATCATCTATCTTTTTATCTATATATCTATTTATCATCTCTATCTATCTATCTAACATCCTTCCACCCATATTGCCTGTCTGTCTAACTATCTGTCTATCTACAGTTTCTGACAAAAAGTCTTGTCGCCTTGTGTATTTTGCAGTAACTCCTGCTATTAACCTATTTTCAATTGATCAATTGGTGTTAGAAATAGCTCATATGAAAAGCTAAAGCCCTCCCAAATAATATTAAATGTACTGTTAAAAAATAGTTTCACTGAAAAAAGATTTATCATTTAATAAAGACAGAAAGGTCAAAATGTTGCAACAAAAAAGTGTAGTCGCCTATACAGAAATGATCTACTTTACAGCCAATCCAGATATATATCAGCAAATTAAGTAGTGGTGCTGTAAGATCCAAATTGAATATCTTGTATGACTTCCATGAGCTTGAAGGACAGCATCCATACGGTTTCCTGATGAAAGCATCAGGAATAGCCAAGAAACAGAGGGCATGAATGCCGAAATTGACTTTAGTTGTTTTTTTATAAACTTATAAAAATCAATTGTTACAGCCCTTATTAATAGGTGGAATATATAATCTAAAACTATTTAATTCAAAGAATCGGGGATAATAATCAAAATAAGTTTAATTGTATATATAAGATCTATACAATTTTTTACAGACTGTGTAATGATCAAATATACAAAGTATCAATTTCAAAACAAATGTACAATTGAGTTCATCATGTCTACTCAGGTTAAGTGTCAAATATGCCAAATACTGACATCATTGAGAACAAATTTGTTATATTGAGTACATACTTTAAAAGGTCCGTTAGATACATAAGTAACAATATATGATCATCATACCACGCATCAAGACACACCCCTGGCAGTCACAATCTCTTTAAAATCTGGAGGCCGGGCCTGTGATGTCAGCCCTGACGAATCCCGCTGGTAGGCAAGTGAAACGCGCTTCGGCCGGTCCTCATGGTGTATGGGGGAACGCTAGATTTCAAGTTTGAGACCTGCAATATTTGTGCCGCACTGAGAAAAGCCTTAAATGCCAGGGATCCACAAACTGGAAGGTGTACGCTGCAAGTGGAAACATAAAGTCCAGACTGGGTGAAGGTAGGTGCAAGTTGCACAAAGTAAGTCCCTGTTACCACTGCTACACCATAGGAATCCATATTTGAACGTCAACATTTCCTGGATTTATATTACTGGACTTTGCTAATGGGACTGCAATGGTTATGCCTGTAGCGGGTGAAGACAGTGTGCAGGCTGCATTCGTCCCTTCACGATCAGTGTATACCTGCGTTGAGGTTCGGACTGATTCACTATATGATATATATTGGGACACTAGTATTGGATCCGCTCTATCCTATGTTTGAGACTGTAAAAACAGAACTTTCCAATCTCCATTTGGAGTAGTGTGGCTACCTTTTGTATATGGGCATTATCTTACTATACCCAGCATTGGTCAGAGTTTGAGTCTCTGTCAGTTATATAGACAATACTTAACTTTTCTCACTCTAAGGCGTTCCCCCTAACGAGGATATGTTTTTAAGTATGTTTTATCATTCTGTGTCATGATGTGCATTTTGTATTTAGATGTGTGGCTATTGTTATAATAAATGATTCTTGTTCTTTGCTATTTGGGTGAGCTCATTAACGCTAGTTTTAGCGACTTTCATTTAAGGGTTAACCAGACGGTGGGTGCTAATTTTAGGGATCTTTTCTATATATAGGTGTATTTGAGAGGCTTTTTTGTCTTTAGCACAACCTCATATCTGGATAAGTTTATACTTCATACCCCTAAATTACTACTAGCTGTGCCTCTCTACCTTTGTATATATTAAGAAAACAGTATTGCATGCCTCCCAGAGTTCAGCATATTCTTTGGTTTCGTCTTTCATTGCTTCCTCTTTATCCTACCCCATATATGCTCAATGATTGTTAATGTCAGGTGACTGGGTAGGCCAATCCTGGACATCTTGATCTTCTTCGCCTTAAGGAACTTTGATGTGGAGATGGAAGTATGCGATGGAGGCTGGAGCACCATCATGCTGCAGAATTTGGCCTTTTTTATGGTTGGCAATATATGAGGTAGCTAAGATTTTCTTGGTAATTTACACTATTGATGTTGCCTTCCACCCTGTAGTTCCCTCACACACCCCCATACTGGATGTAACCCCAGACCATGATTTGCCTCCACCAACCTTCACTCACTGTTTTCTCTGGGTAAATCTCAGCTCCATGCGGTTCCAGTAGGTCTCCTGCAATATTTGCGCCAGCTGTAGTGTAATGCAACAAAAGATTCATCTGAAAAATCCAACTTTTGCCACTTTTCCAGCGTCCATCCTTTTAGTAGGCTGTGGGACTTGACAAATGCCACACGGTTTTTTCAGTTGTCTTTTGTTTAGTGCTGGTTTATGGGCACTGATTCGACCATGGAGTCCATTTCGAGACAGAATCCGACAAACTGTTCTGTTGACACAGGGATTTCAGGTGACCAGTTCTCCTGGTGTTCTGCTGCAGTTAAAAATGGGATTGCCTTGGATTTTCGAGCCAACAAACGGTCCTCTCAAGCAGTTGTCTTGCGGGTCGGCCTGACCTGGGCTTTATCAAAAACTTTCTCCAGTCTCTTCAAATCTTTTCTTTATCCCCTAAACTTGACGCTGAGAGACATTAAAAGTGTGCGCCACATCAGCAGTGGATTTGGTCTTCAGCCTCTTGATAATCAACACTTTAGTCTCAGGGTGAATCTTGGGCATGTTTGCAGAGGTCTATTTGCAGTTGATGTGAAGGTCTAGTGTACTGGGTTCTTTTTATACACACCTGACATCTAATTGGTCCTTATTAGTCACAGGTGAAGCCCATATGACAAGGCGACAACACTTATGTCTTTGCAAAAATTGACTCAATGGGCTTTACCAAGCTGTGAATATTAGAATACTTTTGTTAGTTTCGTTTTGCATTGAAACATTATTACAAAACTGTTTGGGGTAAAATTAACTATTCTTGAAACAAAATCTGCATTAGAATTATTGTTAGGCAGCAACTGTCTGTCTGTCTGTCTGTCTGTCTGTCTGTCTGTCTGTCTGTCTATCTATCTATCTATCATCCTTCCACCCATACTGTTTGTCTGTCTATCTCTCTGTCTGTCTGTCTATCTATTTTCTGTCAATCTAGCTGTCTGTCTATAGTCTTATATCGTCGCCAGCGATCGATGTTCGGCAGGCAAATGGACATGTCGGTAACTTACCGGCAAACATGCAGTCTCCTGGACTGCTGCTACTTTCCAATTGCGGAAGGGGCCAGACCTGCAATCGCTTCGGTTTCAATTCACCATTGGGGCAAATTACAGTTGGGGAGGTGGACATGCTCTTCAAAGGATATATAAGGGCTGTTTACTTATCTAAAAAATAATACATTTATCTTTAAAATGTAATAGTTAGGGAGATATGAGTGAGTATTCCTACCTCCCTTTGTGCAGTGGAAAGACAGCTATTACTAGATAAAACCTGCTTGTGTGCTTCTGTTGACAGCGGTCCACCTGGCCATCTATCTTATTTACGAATGTATGCCTGTGGTAAAGATAGGAGGGACTGTTCTTGCTGATTCTGTCTGTCTTTCTGTTTACCCAGCTTAAGGATCAATTTTGGACCTCACCCTGGGTACTTTTAATGGGAGAAGAGAGGCATCTGAAGTCAGAAAGGAATTCCCCCCCTCCCTTTTTTTTTTAGCTGTTTTTTTTTTTTTTTTTTTGCCTTCCTGTGGATAAACTGCTAGGTAGGTTTTAAAAGGAGGGTTAAAATGTCAGACATTCCCACCCTGCCTCTTTGTTCTTCCAGGCAGGGTGGGCAAGGGGCGTGGCTATGCTGTGTGATGCCATTGACATCACACAGTGGGGCGGGGCATACACACCAGGGAGAGGCGGGGTTAGGGGCGTGGTGTGGGCAGTTCGGGGTGTGGCAGACAGAAAAGGGCATAACGACGGGGAGGAGATTCAGGACTCCTCTCCGTTGTGGGGATCGGGGGGTGGTCTCGCGGGAGTGCAGGAGACTCCCAGGGGATCTGGAGTAGTGGATACCTGAAATGTTGGACTTGATGGACCTATGTCTTTATTCAACCTCAATTTCTATGTTACTATGTTGTCTAACTCTAGCTAGTCTGGATGACATTGTTTACTACAGCTAAGTCTATTATCTACCAGACTTAGATTCACTTAACACAGAGTTATTTATGGTGTAGGTGGCACAAGGATTGTTAAATCCCAAATGCATCACCTTACATTTATCACATTGAATCTCATCTCCATTCTGCTGCCCATTTTGATAACTATCCAGGTCAGCTTGCAGCAATAGCACATCATTTGAAGTTTCCAAATATCTGCATAGTTTAGTGTCATCAGGGACCTTGCTCTCAATGCCCCCTTCTAAGTCATTTATAAACAGATTAAAAGAAGGGGCCCCAGTACAGAACCTTGAGGCAATCCGCTTAGAACTTAAGCCCACATAGATGTAGCTCCTTTGACATCACTCTCTGTTTGCGATCCAATAACCAATTCCCTATTCATGTCCAATTGTTACTTTCTAGGCCAGCAGTCCTAAGTTTGTACATTAGTTGTCTATGTGGCACAGTATCAAAAGCTTTAGCAAAATCCAAGTATACTACATCCACTGCTGTGCCTGAATCTAACTTCTTACTAACTTCTTCATAAAAACCAAGTCAGTTCCATGCTGACTACTACTAATAAGATCAGACAAAGTCAGATATGATTCCGTAACAGTTTCCAGCACCATCACTACCACTGATGTTTGGCTTACAGGTCTATAGTTACCAGCTGGGAACGACTACCTTTTTTGAATATTGTGTATTACATTTGCATTTTTTCAATCCAGCGGTACATCACCAAAGACAAAAGCAAATCTGGAAAGATAAGAAACAGTCGTCTAGATAAAACTGGACTAAAGGTCGCCATACATATATTCGATTTTACTTAACCGAACGAGCATGATTTTCTATTTTAGCTAGTTTAATTGCTTTCTTGCACTCCTTATTACAGCTTTTATACTCCCTATATATATGTTCTGTTCCCTTTGTTTCAAAATTTTAAAAGCCCTTTTTTCCCATTTCCCTTTTTACTTGACCATTACGCCAGGCAGGAGAGGACCTAATTTTTTACACTTGTTCCCTAAAGGTACACCATTTAGAAATTTAATAGTTTAATACACCTTTAAAGCAGGAGTGATTCCTTTAACAACATAAATTAGCTTTTCTAAAGTTATGTTTTGTTTTGTTTTTTGCAACCTATACTAAATGACCCTGTTGTATATCATGATCACTTTTCCCTAAGCTTCCCATTACCTTCATCTCCAAAATGAGCTCAGGGTTATTAGATATCACCAGATTCAAACAATGCATCCTGTCTATAGGAACTTCTACTATCTGTGAAAGAAAAGGCTCATATAGAAGATTTAAGAACATGATACCTTTTGAGGTGCTGGCAGTTCCCTTATTCCAATCTATGTCAGGGTAATTGAAATTCCCTTATCCAAACATGACCCATATTAGCAGCCTTCGATTCATTTCCAGACTCCTCACTGGCATTTGCCTGCTTATAACATACACCAACAATTAATTTACTCACCTTATTGCTCCCTTTACACAGCTCCACCCATATTGTTTCTTGCTGCCTTATCATTTATACCCCCATCTATCTCATCTTTTAAATTTGGCTTCAATTTTTGATTAACATACATATTCCCCCTCTAAATAAGGATTATCATACATATTCCCCCTCTAAATGGATTATCCTTCATTATTTACTGTCCAGTCATGTGAATCATTTAGCCATGTTTCTGCTATACTTTCCCTTTAATCTATTAGTTCTTCTAGTTCTCCAGTTTTTCCAGCCAGACTTCTTGCATTTTAAACATTCATACATACATGCATACATACATACATACACCAAAATCGTTATTTTGATCTTTTCTGAAGCTAATTACAGACCTGCAATCATTCTCTACTTTGGACACCTTAGGGAGAGAAAAATAATCTTTTCTGGCTTGTGGCTAGATTTAAAAATGATTTAGAAGTTTGGGGGGGTTATGATACAGTTGATGATGCTCTAAAACAGCAGTGGGCATGCCCAACCAGATACTTGGCAGCACCTTGGCAAATTAAGCTCAGTCTTTTAAAAACAAACCTTAGATTGTTCAGTATTTTTACAGACTGGAAATCATTTGGATAGAGCTTGAGATGATGAGGTTTTAAAGGGCATGTCCACCTTTAAAACTAAAACTAGGGACTTGTCAGTTATCTGTCCTCAACCCCAACTGCTATCTTTACCAGCTTATATACATGAATTTGTTTCCGGATATTGATAAGTTATCTTCCTTTCTTACAAAGGTATCTGCCTCCTCCCTCTCGCTCTAATCAACTTTTAGATTTTGAGAATGTGAGAATGTGCAGAGTAGGTGGCAGGAAAAACAGCCTCTCTTTGGCTATGATGTTAGCAGTCACAGCCTTGATTGACTGCATAGAAGGAGGAGCCAAGCCAGAATAGAAGAAACAATAATTCTTAAAGGGCATGTCTACCCCCAAATTATAATCCACTACTGGCCCCACTGTATAGTGTAGAAAAGTCCTTACCTTCATCCCTATCCAAATGGTTCTCCTTTAATGTCCCTCCAAAGTCCGAAAACTGGCCACCAGGAGTCTAGCAGAGGGGGAAATTGTTTCCGCCTCTGAGCTTCCTCTGAGAGGTTGTGGCATGCTCTGAGCAGCCCTCCCTCTCCCTCCCGTTTTAGTCTCCCCTCCCCCTACATTAAAGCCTTTTAATATGTGGTAGGGCTTGCTCCCCCCCCACCCCAACAAATAATCTTATTTGCAGAAACTACCCCCGATCACTACTTACCTTCCTCTTATCCTCCCCGTTCTGAACTGCCAGCAGCCGCGTCCGTTTTTGGCTGCCTCTTGGCCAATCACAGACGGCGACGCTGGTTTGCCCCCTGCTTGCAGTTCCATGCAAGCAGAGGGCCGGGCAGTGCAGCGGGGATAGAGGAAAGATAGTAAAGATCGGGGGAGTTTCTGCAAATAATATTAATGCAGTTTGGGCTGGGAGCAGCCCTACCACATATCAAAAGTTATTTAAAGGACATGGCCTTTAAATATCTCATTACAAATGCATCTAATTACCTGGTTAAATTAGCCAGTTGGAGTTAAGAGCAGATAACTGACAAGTCACCAGTTTTTTTAAGGGTTGACTTGTTCCTTTAAGCTCTTGTGGTTAGTCTTTTTGTAGAGCTAAAGCATTCGAATCAGCATGACTAAACACAAATTGTTTCTTTACATTATATGGTTGTTACATAAGCTATCATTGAAACTTTGCTCACCTATCCATCTGTGCTCCTTTGTAATCCATAGGGTGTCTTGTGTGGGTGAGCTCAGTCATGTGATTAAAAAAAGATGGTTAATAAAGTTCAGGCTTCAGGATATACAAAAAGGTTAGAAGAAATTCTGCCAGCAATAAATGTATTTATTTAACAGGATAAAGAGATAAATCATGTATAATTAATAGCATCCTCACTCTTGTACAATGGATAAGATAGCTAGCCATACAACTATCAAATGACACAGAGCGCACTCCCTGTTTGGAATAAAGTTCATATATCAGCCCTTAAGGGACACTAAACCGGGTTTTTTTAAGTACATAAAATCTGAATCTATTATTCACAGGGAGGTGAAATTGCTTATTCCCACCTCCCTGTAAATAATAAACACCAGGGTAACAAGCTGGAGTGTTTTCTGGACATTCTATTAGCCACAGGGAGTGGGAATAAATGTTCTCCCCTCCCTGTGAAAAATAGAAACAGATTTCATGTACTTAAAGGGCAATTATAGTGAGAAAATTGTTTTTTTTAAATTTCTTCTAATGTATCCTATAAGTTATCCCATCCACCAGGGTACCTTAGTTTTCTTTAAATTCTACATAGTCCCCGAGATATAAGCCTTTGAATATGCTGTGATTTGTAGGAGCTGCTACACCCTATCTGTCACTCAAAGGCACACACCCACACAACCAAAGCTCTATAGGAAAATAACTACCACTGTCCTCCTTATCTCGGTTGGTTTCTCTCCCACTTGGACCATCTACCAGTAATAATCAATATAAGGAAAAAAATTGGAAGAGGACTCATATGCAATCCAATCTGCAAGTGTTTATTGCGACATGTTTCGGGCAACACTGTGCCCTTTCTCAAGCAAGCTTGAAAGGGCACAGTGTTCCCGAAACATGTCGCAATAACACCTTGCAGATTGGATTGCATATGAGTCCTCTTCCAATTTTTATCCTTATGTACAATCCAAAGCTCCCCTGCAGTACTGTTAAATTACAAACTCTCTCACCACCACACTATATGTACCATGTGCAACATATAGTCAAATGCTGTAGTGCTAAACACAATCATAAACCTTAACCCAGCAATATGAGCATAACACACTATAAAACACCCCCCCCCCCCCAAAAAAATCTTATATCATACAAAACCAGTGACTCAAATGGAACACTAATACAGTATATATAACAGTAATACAGACTATATACCAAACAAGACACACAGTGCAATCTATAAATATATAGACTAAAGCAACTGAAATGTACAGGACAACAAGCAGTGTCACTGTGTTTGTGAAGGTCTCACATACAAGCTGCTGTTACACTGACTCTCTCTTCAGTGATTATGATCTCAGCTAAGCAGGGGGAGAGATATGAACTTTAGGTAAAAAATAAATAACAATTAGCAAAGTTAGAGAACAGGCAGCGTTCAGTAACATTACTTGTAAAGAATCTCAGCACCACTTTTCCTCTCTCCCCCTCTGCCCCTCCCTTCAGCATATTGCTACTTTATTCCACACTTTGATTGCTTGCAGTCTAGCTCTGGAAGGGAGGGTCAACAGGATGTCAGCACTTCATTTAAAGTCCTTTCAACTGACAATGCTCCGACTCTGTATACAGCCCGTCACTGCTTGAGGGGAGTAGACGAGAGGGGAGGGGGACTACACCACTTGGTACAAACTTCTGCCAGTGTGAAGAACGAAGCCACACAGAAACATGAAAGTAAAGGCAGCTTATACTAAGTGATCTATACATTGTATACAGACAAAGTTTTTTTTTCACTATAGTTGCCCTTTAACAAAGTACAAAAAATCTGTTTAGTGTCCTCTTTAAAGGACAATTATCACTCACCTTTTCCCCGATCCACTGCAGCATAGTACCCAGGGTGAGGACCTAAAATCGCTAAGTCCTCACCCTGGGTTCTTCTCTAACTCCTGCACTACTTACCGCAAATCTGCTTCGGGATCCCCAGCAGTGTTCCACCCTCTCTCCTACTGTCAGTGACAGTCGCGAGGCAGCCAATTGGAAGACACGCCTCCTTGCAGAGCGTATCTTCCTATTGGCTGCCTCGCGATCTGTCATTGAAGCAGAAGAGCGGAGGAACGGAGCGATCGGCGAAGCAGATTGGGGTAAGTAGTGCAGGAGTTAGAAAGTACCCAGGGTGAGGACTTGAGCGATTTTAGGTCCTCACCCTGGGTACTATGCAGCTATGAGGAAGAGAGCGAGGGTGAGGTGAGTATACTTGTCCTTTAAGTGGGGGCGAACTATAGACATGACAGACGAAAATCGCTGCTTTTAAATGTGTCTGTATTATCAGACCATAGATTGTAAGCTCTAAGGGACAGGGATCTCATACCTAATGTGTCATGGCATGCGGCACTTATGGTATATCAATTTATCCATAATTTATATATATAGTGTTTATTAACCTATGTATGAAATTGTATTTAATTGTTTTATATCTGTATAATGGCTTGCACTTATCCCCTTGTTTGTAATATTTATAATGTACAGTGGCACTTTATTAATAAAATTATACTTACATCATTATACATACAAATAACCTTTCCTTATTTTTTTTTAGTTTATAACAATATTTGTAATATAAAATAATACATTCAGCCAGCAGATCACATGGGTGCTCAACAATTGGGACATGGTTATATAGGTGACCATGGGATAAGTCTTTGATGACATTGTTTGTGGCATTAGTGAATATATATATACCTGATGGTTCCTACCCATTGGAGAAATGCTGCATTATTTTACTATCAGCAATGAGGTCATTTCCTGTACATCCCTCTATTTAGTGTATATACCAGTGAGATTTACCCACATGATATCACAGACGCTTTTGTCATTGCTGCAATTAGGTAAACTATTGGACACTGTAATTTTCTTAGCAGCAGTGACTCGGCTATGATGCAATGTTTTGCAATAGTATTTCTCATGTAGCATAGTCTATCTTTAAACCAGTCCTTTTACAATTAGTGATCATTTGCATGTAAGGGAATATTTTTTACAGTCATGAATAGGAAAATCCAGTCGGTACAGTGTGAATACAGTGCTAGTACAGTGTGAATACAGTGCTGGCTCAGTGTGACTACAGTGTGGGTACAGTGTGAATACAGTGTGGATACAGTATGGGTACAGTGTGAATACATTGCGGGTACAGTGTGAACACAGTGCTGGCACAGTGTGGGTACAGTGTGAATACAGTGTGGATACAATGCGGGTACAGTGTGAATACAGTGCTAGTACAGTGTGAATACAGTGCAGGCACAGTGTGAATACAGTGTGGGTACAGTGTGGATACAGTGCAGGTACAGTGTGAATACAATATGGGTACAGTGTGAATACAGTGCTAGCACAGTGTGAATAAAGTGCTGGAACAGTGTAAATACAGTGTGGATACAGCGCAGGTACAGTGTGAATACAGTGCTAGTACAGTGTGAATACAGTGCTGGCACAGTGTGAATACAGTGTGGGTACAGTGGGAATACAGTGTGGATACAGTACGGGTACAGTGTGAATACAGTGTGGATACAGTGCGGGTACAGTGCGGGTACAGTGTGAATATAGTGTGGATACAGTGCTGGCACTGTGTGAATACAGTGTGGGTACAGTGTGAATACAGTGCGGGTACAGTGTGGGTACAGTGTGAATACTGTGTGGATACAGTGCTGGTACAGTGTGAATACAGTGTGAATATAGTGTGGGTACAGTGTGAATACAGTGTGGATACAGTGTGGGTACAGTGTGAATACAATGTGGGTACAGTGTGAATACAGTGTGAATGCAGTGTGGGTAAAGTAAAAATAGTGTGGAGACAGTGTGAATACAGTGTGAGTACAGTGTGGGTAGTGTGAATGCAGTGTGGGTACAGTGTGAATAGTGTGGATACAGTGTGAATATAGTGTGGGTACAGTGTGAATACTGTGCAGATACAGTGCTGGCACAGTGTGAATACAATGTGAATATAGAGTGGGTACAGTGTGAATACAGTGTGGATACAGTGCTGGCACAGTGTGAACACAGTGTGGGTACAGTGTGAATACAGTGTGAATACAGTGCGGGTACAGTGCTGGCACAGTGTGAATATAGTGTGGGTATGGTGTGAATACAGTGTGGGTACAGTGTGAATACAGTGTGGGTACAGTGTGAATACAGTGTGGATACAGTGCGGGAACAGTGCTGGCACAGTGTGAATACAGTGTGGGTATGGTGTGAATACAGTGTGGGTACAGTGTGAATACTGTGTGGATATATTGCTGGCACAGTGTGAATACAGTGTGGGTACAGTGTGAATACTGTGTGGACACATTGCTGGCACAGTGTGAATACAGTGTGAATATAGTGTGGGTACAGTGTGAATACAGTGTGGATACAGTCTGGGTACAGTGTGAATACAGTGTGGGTACAGTGTGAATACAGTGTGGGCACAGTGTGAATACAGTGTGGGTACAGTGTGAATACAGTGCGGGTACAGTGCTGGCACAGTGTGAATACAGTGCGGGTACAGTGTGAATACAGTGCGGGTACAGTGTGAATACAGTGTGGGTACGGTGTGAATACGGTGTGGGTACAGTGTGAACACAGTGCTGGCACAGTGTGAATACAGTGTTAATACAGTGTGGGTACAGAGTGAATACAGTGTTAATACAGTGCAGGCACATTGTGAATACAGTGTGGTTACAGTGTGGATACAGTGCGGATACAGTGCGTGTACAGTGTGAAAACAGTGTGGGTACAGTGTGAGCACAGTGCAGGTACAGTGTGAATACAGTTTGAATACAGTGTGGGTACAGTGTGAATACAGTGCGGGTACAGTGTGAATATAGTGTGGATACAGTGCTGGCACAGTGTGAATACAGTGTGGGTACAGTGTGAATACAGTGCGGGTACAGTGTGGGTACAGTGTGAATACTGTGTGGATACAGTGCTGGTACAGTGTGAATACAGTGTAAATATAGTGTGGGTACAGTGTGAATACAGTGTGGGTACAGTGTGGGTACGGTGTGAATACAGTGTGGGTACAGTGTGAATACAGTGTGGGTACAGTGTGAATACAGTGTGGATGCAGTGCGGGTACAGTGTGAATATAGTGTGGATACAGTGCTGGTACAGTGTGAATACAGTGTGGGTACAGTGTAAATACAGTGCAGGTACAGTGTGAATACTGTGTGGATACAGTGCTGGCACAGTGTGAATACAGTGTGGGTACAGTGTGGATACAGTGCGTGTACAGTGTGAATACAGTGTGAGCACAGTGCAGGTACAGTGCGAGTACATTTTGAATACAGTGTGGGTACAGTGTGAATACAGTGTGGATACAGTGCGGGTACAGTGTGAATACAGTGCTAGTATAGTGTGAATACAGTGCTGGCACAGTGTGACTACAGTGTGGGTACAGTTTGAATACAGTGTGGATACAGTATGGGTACAGTGTGAATACAGTGCGGGTACAGTGTGACTACAGTGTGGGTACAGTGTGAATACAGTGTGGATACAGTGCAGGTACAGTGTGAATACAATATGGGTACAGTGTGAATACAGTGCTGGGCACAGTGTATATACAGTGTGGGTAAGTTGGAATAAAGTGTGGATACAGTGGTGAACAGTACAGGTACCATTGTTGACGACATGTGATACAGTGGCGGGTACAATGTTATATAGTGTGTATACGTGCTGGCACAGTGTGAATACAGTGGTGGGTAAGTGTGAATCCAGTGTGGGTACAGTTGTGGTCAGTTTGAAACAAGTGCTGGTACAGTGTGAATACAAGTGTGGTATAGTGTGGGTACAGTGTGGAATACCGTGTGAATAAGTGTGGGCACAGTGTGAATACAGTGTGGACACAGTGTGAATACTATGTAATCCGTGTGGGTACGTTGTGATACAGTGTGGTTACAGTGTGAATACAGTGTGGGTAGTGGTGAATACGTGTGAACACAGTGTGGTAGTGTGAATCAGTTGGGTACAGTTTGAAATAGTGGGGATACAGTGTGAATACAGTGTGAACTGTGAATACAGTGTGAATATGTGTGGGTACATGGTGAATACTGTGTCCGGATAGCATTCTGGCACAGTGTGAATACGTGGAATACAGTGTGATATAGAGTGGGTACATGTGAACTCATTGTGGATACAGTGACTGGCACCGTGTGGTAAAGTTGTGAATCAGTGTGACTACAGTGCGGGTACCATGTGCTGGCACAAGTGTGCATATAGTTGAATACAGTGGGACAGTGTTGGAATCAGTGTGGGTAACGGTGTGAATTCAGGGTGTGGCAGTGTATACAGGGAGTACATGTTGAATACAGGGTACGTGGATACAGTGTCGGGTACAGTGTGGATATTTTATAGTGGGGAACAGTGCTGGCACGTGTGTTATACGTGTGGGTACAGTGTGAATACAGTGCAGGTACAGTGTGAATCCGTGTGTGGAGCCAGTGCTGCACAGTGTGAATACAGTGGTGAATATAGTGTGGGTACAGTGCTTGATACAAGTGGGAATACAGTCTGGGTACAGTGTGAATAAGTGTGGGTACAAGTTATACAGTGTGGATACAGTGCAGGTTACAGTGTGAATATAAGTGTGATCGTGCTGCACAGTTGTGAATACAGTGGTGGGTACAGTGTGAATACAGTGCAGGACGTGAATACTGTGTGATACATGCTGGCACAAGTGTGCATACAGTGTGAATATTGTGGGGTACAGGGTGAATACAGTGTGGATACATCGTCTGGGTACGAGTGTAATAACCGTGTGGGTAAGTGGTGAATACAGTGTGGGCACAGTGGAATAAAGTTGGGTACAGTGTGATACAGTGTTGGGTACAGTGGACTACAGGTGTGATAGAGTGCAGGTCATGAATATCGTGTGGATAAGTGCTGGCAGTCAGTGTGATACCGTGTTGGGTACTGTTTGAATACAGTGCAGTACGAATGTGAATACGTGTGGATACAGTGCTGGCACAGTGTTATACGTGTTGGTGTACAGTGTGAATACAGTGCAGGACAGTGTTGAATACTGTGTGGTACATGCTGGCACAGTGTGAATACAGTGGTGAATAAGTGGGTGGGTACAGTGTGAATACATTGTGGATACAGTCTGGTACAGTGTGTAATACAGTGTGGGTAGGGTGAATACAGTGGTGGGTACAGTTTGAATACAGTTGGCAGGTACAGTGTTGATACTGTGTGGATACATGCCTGGCACAGTGTGAATACAGTGTAGAATATAGTGTGGGTACAGTGTGAATTACAATGATGGTACAGTGTGATACAGTGCTAGTACAGTGTAAACACATTGCTGGCACAGTGTGAATACAGTGTGGGTACAGTAGGGATACAGTATGGGTACAGTGTGAATACAGTGTGGATACAGTGCAGGTACAGTGTGAATATAGTGTGTATACAGTGCTGCCAGTGGTGAATACAGTGTGTGGGTACAGTGGTGAATCATGTGGGAACATTGTGGGTCATGTGATACATGCTGGTACAGTGTGAATACATTGGTGGATGCAGTGGTGGGTACAGTGTGAATACAGTGTGGATAACAGTGTGAATCAGTGTGGGGTACCAGTGTTAATACAGTGTGAAGACAGTGTGATTCCGTGTGGGTACAGATGTGATACAGTGGGTGTTATCAGTGGTATTGTGGTGACATGATCAGTGTGGATACATGCTGGCACAGTGTAGGGTAAAGTGTGGATATACAGTGTAATACAGTGTGGGTACGTGTGAATAACAGTGTGGACACAGTGTGAATACTGTGTCGATTACAAGTGGCTGGCAAGTGGATACAATGTGAAATCAGTGTGATATTAGATGGGTACAGTGTGAATACAGTGTGGATACAGTGCTGGCATAGTGTGGGTAAACTGTGAATACAGTGTGAATACAGTGCAGGTACAGTGCTGGCAAAGTGTGACTAGTGTGAATACAGTGTGGGTACAGTGTGAATACATGTGGGTACGGTGTGATATCGTGTTGGTACAAGTGTGAATACATTGTGTACGTGTGAAACAGTGTGGTATACAGTGTTGGATATAGTGTGGATACAGTGCTGCACATTTGAATACAGTGTGGGTACATGGTGTAATACAGTGCAGGTACAGTGTGAATACTGTGGTGGATACAGTGCTGCCACCAGTGTGACATATAGTGTGGTAAACAGTGTGAACGTACAGTGTGAATATAGTGGGGGTACAGTGTGGATACGTGTGGATTACAGTCTGGGTCACGTGTGAATACAGTGTGGGTTACAGTGGTGAATACAGTGTGGTGGTACAGTGTGGGTACAGTGGTGAAGACAAAGTGTGGTGGTACAGTGGAATACAGTGTGAATACAGTGTGGGTACAGTGGTGAATACAGTGTGACAACAGTGTGACTACTGTGGGATACAGTGCTGGCAACGTGTGAATACCCAATGTGAATACAGTTGTGGATATAGAGTGGGTACAGTGGTGAATACAGTGTGGAATACATTGCTGGCACAGTGTGGTAAACTGCGAATACAGTTTGAATACAGGCAGGTAGACAGTTGCTGGCACAGTGTGATAGTGTGAATACAGTGTGGGTACAGTGTGAAATCTGTGGTAGGTGTGAATACAGTGTGTGGGTACATTGTGAATACGGTGGGTAAGTGTGATACTGTGGATACGTGTGGGATATAGTGGTGGATACAGTGCTTGGCACAGTGTGAATACAGTGTGGGTACATGTGAATCCGTGCAGGTAAGTGTGAATACTGTGTGGATCAGTGCTGGCACCGTGGTGAATTGTAGTGTGGGTACAGTGTGAATACAGTGTGGAATATAGTGTGTACATGTGAATACAGTGTGGATACAGCTGGGTACAGTGTGGAATACAGTGTGGGTACAGGTAGTGAATACATGTGGGTACCGTGTGGGTACAGTGTGAATACTTGTGGGTACAGTGTTGATACAGTGCGGATACAGTGCGTGTAGCAGTGGTGAATACAGTGTGAGTACAGTGGTGAGCACAGTGCAGGTACAGTGGATCCTTTTTGAATAACAGTGTGGCTACAGTGTGAATACAGTAGCGGGTTCAGTGTGAATGTTGAGTGGGCACAATGCAGTGGGCAGTGTGCATACAGAGCAGGTACAAGTGTGAATGCAGTGTGGGTACATGTGGGTCGATGTGAACACATGTGTTTAATACAATTGCAGGCACAGTGTGATACAGTGTGGGTACCGGTGGATACAGTGCGGGGTCAAGTTTGAATACATGTGGTACAGTGGTGAATACAGTTTGAATACAGTGTGGGTACAGTGTGAATACAGTTGTGGATACGAGTGAATGTGGTGGGTCACGAGTGAATACAGTGTGAGACACGTGCAGGTACAGTGTGAATACAGTGTGATACATGTGTGGGTACAGTGGAATACAGTGCTAGTCATGGTGATACGTTGCTGCAAAGTGTGACTCAGTTGGGTAAGTGTGAATACATGTGGATCATCTTGGTACAGTGTGATACAGTGCGGGTACGCGTGGGAACACAGTGCTGCACAGTGTGAATACAGTGTGGATACATGCGGGTACAGTGTAATACAGTGCTAGTACAGTGTGAATACAGTGCCAGGCACGTGTGAATACGTGGGGTGACGTTGTGGATACAGTGTGGATACAGTGCGGGTACTGTGTGAATACAATATGGGTACAGTGGTGAATACGTGCTACAGCAGTGTGTAAACAGTGGTGTAAGTGTGAATACAGTGCGGTACAGTGCTGGCACAGTGTGAATAATTGACGGTGTGCGTAACGGTGGAATACAGTGGTTACAGTGTGATCAGTGGTGGTACATGGTGAATAGCAGTGTGGAGATCAGTGCGGGTACAGTTTGGATATCTGGGGATACAGTGCTGGCAAAGTGTCATACCGTTGGGTACAGTGTGAATACAGTGCAGGTACCGTGTGAATACTGTGTTTGATACAGTGCTGGCCACGTGTGAATACAGTGTGGATATAGTGTGGGTACAGTGTGAATACAAGTTGATACATCTGTGTACAGTGTGAATACAGTGATGGGTACAGTGTGATCAGTGTGGATACAGTGCAGTGACAAGTGTGAATTAGGTGTGGATACAGTGCTGGCACTATGTGAATACGTTGTGGTACAGTGTGAATACAGTGCAGGTACAGTGTGAATACTGTGGTGATACTGTAGCTGGCACAGTGTGAATACGTGTGAATATAGTTGTGGGTTACAGTGTGAATACAGTGGTGGTACAGTCGGGTACGTGTGAATACGGTGGGTAGAGTGTGAATACAGTGTGTGGGCACGTGTGACTAAAGTGTGGGTAACAGTGTGAATACAGTGTGGGTACAGTGGTTATACAGTGTGGATGGTGGCAGGTACACGTGTGAATATAGTGTGGATACAGTGCTGGCACAGATGTGAATACAGTGTGGGACTGTGGATACGTGTCGGTACATTGGGAATACTGTGTGGATACAGTTCTGGTCGCCAGTGTGAATACGTGTGGGTACTGTGAATACAGTGCAGTACAGTGGATATGTTGGATACAGTGCTGGCACGTGTGAATACAGTGTGAATATAGTGTGGGTACAGTGTGAATACAATATGGGTACAGTGTGAATACAGTGCTAGTACAGTGTAAACACATTGCTGGCACAGTGTGATACAGTGTGGGTACAGTAGGGATACAGTATGGGTACAGTGTGAATACAGTGTGGATACAGTGCAGGTACGTGTGAATATTGTGTAACCGTGCTGGCACAGTTGAAATCATTGTGGGTACAGTGTGAATACCGTGTGGGAACATTGTGGGTACATGTGAAATACAGTGCTGGTACAGTTGTGAATACGTGTTGGATATAGTGTGGGTACAGTGTTGAATCACGTGGTGGATACAGTGTGAATAAGTGGTAAGGTAAACATTGTGAATCAACAGTGTGATACTTGGTACAGTGTGAATACACTGTGGGGACAGTGTGTAATACAGTGTGGGTACGTGTGGATACAGTGGTGGTACGTGTGGTACAGTGTGGGTAACAGTCTGGACAGTGTGAAGTACAGTGTGGTCAGTGTTAATACAGTGTGGGACTACATTGAACGTGTCCGTGGGAAATACTGTGTCGGTACGTGCTGGCACAGTGAATACAATGTGACTACAGTGTGACTATGAGAGTGGTTACGTGTTGAATCACATAGTGGATACAGTGCGGCGCTAAGTGTGGGTAACTGGGAATACAGTGTGATACCGTGCATGTAACAGTTGTGGGTAACGAGTGTAATACTGTGCGATACAGTGTGGAATATAGTGTGGATACATTGCTGGGCACGTTGTGAATACAGTGTGGGTCGTGTGAATAACATGCAGGTACAGTGTGAATCACTGTGTGTGATACGTGCTGGCACAAGTTGTGAATATATTGTGGTACAAGTGGGAATACAGTGTGATACTTGTGGGTACCATGTGAAATCACAGTGTGGATAAGTCTGGTTAGCAGTGTGAATACAGTGTGGGTACAGGTGTGACTAGTGTGGGTACGTGGTGTTACAGTGTGAATACAGTGTGGGTACCGTGTGAATACAGATGTGATACAGTGGGGTACAGTGTGAATACAGTGGGACACAGTGGAATACGTGCGATTCACAGTCCTGGCACAGTGTGAATACAATGTGAATACAGTGTGATAGTAGAGGGTACAGTGTGAATACAGTGTGGATACAGTGCTGGCAACCGTTGGGTAAACTGTGAATACAGTGTGAATAAGTGCAGGTCCAGATGCTGGCACAGTCGTGCTTAGTGTGAATACGTGTGGGTACAGTGTGAATACAGTGTGGGTTACTGTGTGAATACAGTGTGGGGATACAGTTGACATACAGTGGTGGTACAGTTGAATACAGTGTGGATCAGTGTGGATAAGTTGTGAGTACAGTGCTGGCACAGTAATACAGTTTGGGTACAGTGGAGTATACAGTTCGTAATGTGTGAAGTCCACTGTTGTGGATACAGTGCTGGCACGTGTGAAATAAGTTTGGGTACAGTGTGAAATACAGTGTGAATATAGTGTCTGGGTAGACAGTGTGAATACAGTGGGATACAGTCTGGGTACAGTGTGAACGTGTTACAGTGTGACAGTGGTGACAGTGTTGTACATGTGGGTAAGTCG
The DNA here is from genome assembly GCA_019447015.1 of Hymenochirus boettgeri. Classification (NCBI taxonomy): domain Eukaryota; kingdom Metazoa; phylum Chordata; class Amphibia; order Anura; family Pipidae; genus Hymenochirus; species Hymenochirus boettgeri. Next base: position 64,257,661 of record CM033475.1, on the reverse strand, counting down.
GGTAGGTAACAGTTGTGGTACAGTGTGATCGTGACCAGTGCTGGCAGTCGGGAATATAGTGTGGATCCAGTGCTGGCACGTGTGAATACAGTGTGCGACTGTGTGAATACAGTGCAGGTGACCGTGTGCATACTGTGTGTTGATACAGTGCTGCAGCAGTGTGGATACATGTGGGTACAGTGGGGAGCTAGTAACGGGTACAGTGTGAATACAGTGTGGATACAGTGTGGGACAGTGTTAATAGTAGTGTGTATACCAGTGCTGGCACCAGTGTGAATACTGTGGGTACAGTTGGTGATAGAATAGTTGGGGTACAGTGTGGGTACAGTGTGAAACAGTGCTGGTACAGGTGAATACAGTGTGGATATAGTTGGTGGGTACATGTGATACAGTGTGAATACAGTGTGGTTTAAGTGAACCCTTGTGGAATACGTGTGCACAGTGTAATAGGGAACCGTGTGGGTACATGTGAATACATGTGTGGTTACGGTGTGAATACAGTGTCGGTACAGTGTAATACACGTGTGGGTAGTGTGAACTACAGTGTGTGGTACAGTTGAAGTGTGGATACATTGTTTGATACAGTGTGAAACTGTGAATACATGTGTGAATATGTGTTGGGTACAGTTGGAATACTGGCGGATACAGTGCTGGCACAGTGTGAATACTGTGTAATCCCAGTGTGAATATAGAGTGGGTACAGTGTGAATACAGTTGTGGATCCAGATCTGCACAGTGTGTGGTAAAGTGTGAATACAGTGTGAATACAGTGTGAATACAGTGTGGGTACGGTGGTGCATACGTGTGGGTACATGTGAATACCAGTGTGGGGTACAGGTGAATACAGTGTGGATACAGTGCGGGTAACAGTGTGGGATATAGTGGGGGCATACAGTGCTGGCCAGTGTGAAATACGTGTGGGTCAGTTGAAGCATTGTGCAGGTACACGTGTGAATACTGTGTGGATACAGTGCTGGCACAGTGTGAATACAGTGTGAATATAGGTGGGTCAGTTGTGAAACAATGGTGCATACAGTCTGGTACAGTGTGAATACAGGTGGTACGTGTGAATACATTGTGGATCAGTGCAGGTACTAATCGTGGTAATAGTGGCTGGCACAGTGTCAATCAGTGTGTAAACGTGTGGTACAGTGGGAAACAGTGGCAGTACAGTGTGAATCTGTGGTGGATACAGTGCTGCACAGTGTAATACAGTGTGAATTATAGCTGTGGGGTCAAGTGTGAATACAGTGTGGATACACGTTCCTGGGTACCGTGTGAATACAGTGTGGGTAGGTGTGAATACAGTGTGGGCACAGTGTGAATAAAGTTGTGGTACAGTGTGATACGTGTGGTTACAGTCTGCTAATCAGTGTGATATGATGCAGGTACAGTGTGAATATAGTGTGGAACAGTGCTTGCAACATGTGAATACCATTGTGGGTACTGTGTAAACAGTGGCAGGTACAGTGTGAATACTGTGTGTGATCGTGCTGCACGTGTGAATCAGTGTGGTACCGTGTGGAATACAGTGCAGGTACAGTTGAATACTGTGTGATACATGCTGGCCAGTGTGCTACAGTGTAATATATGTGGGTACAGTGTGAATACAATATGGGTACAGTGTGAATACAGTGCTAGTACAGTGTAAACACATTGCTGGCACAGTGTGAATACAGTGTGGGTACAGTAGGATACAGTATGGGTACAGTGTGAATACAGTGTGATACAGTGCAGGTACAGTGTGAATATAGGTGGGTCATATGCTGGCACATGTGTGAATACATTGTGGGTAGTACAGTGTGGATGGGTACAGTGTGAATACAGTGTGGTAGCGTGTGAATACAGTGTGGATATAGTGTGGTTACAGTGTGAACAGTGTGGTACAGTGTGAATACAGTGTGGGTACAGTGTGAATACAGTGGTGAATACAGTGTGAATACGTGGGTACATGTGAATACTTTGGTACAGTGTGTAATACAGTGTGGATACGTGCGGCACAGTGTGGTAGTGTGGAACAGTGTGAATACAGTGGTGGGTACAGTGTGAATACAGTGTGGATACAGTGCGGGTACAGTGTGGATATAGTGGGTACAGTGATGCACAGTTGTGATACAGTTGAAGGTACAGTGTGAATACAGTCGGTACAGTTGGTATACGTGGATACAGTGCTGGCACAGTGTGAATACAGTGTGAATATAGTTGTTGGTACCATGTGAATACAGTGTGAATACAGTGTCTGGGCACAGTGTGGGTAAGTGTGGATACAGTGTGAATACTGTGTGGTTACAGTGGTGAATACAGTGTGGACACAGTGTGATACGGTGCGAATACAGTGCTGGCACAGTGTGTGAATACAATGTGAATACAGTGTGAATATAGAGTGGGTACCGTGTGAAATACAGTTGGGATACAGTGCTGGCATAGTGTGGGTAAACTGTGAATACAGTGTGAATACAGTGCAGGTACAGTGCTGGCAAAGTGTGACTAGTGTGAATACAGTGTGGGTACAGTGTGAATACAGTGTGGGTACGGTGTGAATACAGTGTGGGTACAGTGTGAATACAGTGTGGGTACAGTGTGAATACAGTGTGGATACAGTGTGGATATAGTGTGGATACAGTGCTGGCACAGTGTGAATACAGTGTGGGTACAGTGTGAATACATTGCAGGTACAGTGTGAATACTGTGTGGATACAGTGCTGGCACAGTGTGAATATAGTGTGGGTACAGTGTGAATACAGTGTGAATATGTGTGGGTACAGTGTGAATACAGTGTGGATACAGTCTGGGTAAAGTGTGAATACAGTGTGGGTACAGTGTGAATACAGTGTGGGTACAGTGTGGGACAGTGTGAATACAGTGTGTACAGTGTGAATACAGTGTGGATACAGTGCTGGCACAGTGTGAATATAGTGTGGATACAGTGCATGGCACAGTGTGAATACAGGGTGCGTACTGTGTGAATACAGTGCAGGTACAGTGTGAATACTGTGTGGATACAGTGCTGGCACAGTGTGAATACAGTGTGGGTACAGTGTGAATACAGTGTGGGTACAGTGTGGGTACAGTGTGAATACAGTTCTGGTACAGTGTGAATACAGTGTGGATATAGTGTGGGTACAGTGTGAATACAGTGTGAATACAGTGTGGGGTACATGTGACAGTGTGTGACACAGTGTGGAATACAGTGTGAATACCGGTGGTACAGTGTGAATACGTGGGTACAGTTGTGTACAGTGTGGTACGTGTGATACTGTGGGTAATGAATACAGTGTGGGTAGTGTGAATACAGTGTGGGTACAGTGTGAATAGTGTGGATACAGTGTGAATACAGTGTGAAACTGTGATACAGTGTGGATACGTGTGAATAGTGTGGGTACAGTGTGAGATACAGTGTGGATACTGTCAGTGTATCGTGTGAATATAGTGTGGATACATGCTGCACAGTGTGAAAACAGTGTGGGTACAGTGTGAATACAGTGCAGGTACAGTGTATACTGTGTGGATACAGTGGCTGGCACATGTGAATACAGTGTGAAATATAGTGTGGGTACAGTGTGAATACAGTGTGGATACAGTCTAGTTACAGTGTGAATACAGTGTGGGTACAGTGTGAATACAGTGTGGGTACAGTGTGAATACAGTGTGGGTACATGTGATACAGTGTGGGTACAGTGTGAATACAGTGTGAGTACAGTGCAGGTACGTGTGAATATAGCATGGATACAGTGCTGGCACGTGTGAATAAGTTGGGTACATGATAGTATTACAGTGCATGCAGTGTGATACGTGTGGATACAGTGCTGGCAGTGTGAATACAGTGTGTGTGTACAGTGTGAATACAGTGCAGGTACTTGTGAATACTGTGTGGATACAGTGCTGCACAGTGGTGAATATAGTGTGGGTACAGTGTGAATACAATATGGGTACAGTGTGAATACAGTGTTAGTACAGTGTGAATACAGTGCTGGCACAGTGTGGAATACAGTGTGGGTACAGTGTGAAATACAGTGTTGGTACAGTGTGGGCACAGTGTGAATACAGTGCTGGTACAGTGTGAATACAGTGTGGATAATAGTGTGGGTACAGTGTGAATACAGTGTGAATACAGTGTGGGTACAGTGTGAATACAGTGTGGACACAGTGTGAATACAGTGTGAATACCGTGTGGGTACAGTGTGAATACAGTGTGGGTACAGTGTGAATACAGTGTGGGTACAGTGTGAATACAGTGTGGGTAGTGTGAATGCAGTGTGGGTACAGTGTGAATAGTGTGGATACGTGTGAAACATGTGAGGAACTGTGAAACAGTGTGGATACAGTGTGAATAGTGTGGGTACAGTGTGAATACAGTTGTGGATAGTGCAGGTACATGTGAATATAGTGTGGATACAGTGTGGCACAGTGTAATACAGTTGTGGGTACAGTGTGAATCAGTGCAGGTACAGTGTGAATACTGTGTGGATACAGTGCTGGCACGTGTGAATACAGTGTGAATAGTGTGGGTAGCAGTGTGAATACAGTGTGGATACAGTCTGGGTACAGTGTGAATACAGTGTGGGTACAGTGTGAATACAGTGTGGGCACAGTGTGAATACAGTGTGGGTACAGTGTGGATACAGTGTGGGTAAAGTGTGAATACAGTGTGGATACAGTGCAGGTACCAGTGTGAATATAGCATGGATACAGTGCTGGCCAGTGTGAATACAGTGTGGGTACAGTGAATACAGTGCAGGTACAGTGGATACTGTGTGGATACAGTGCTGGCAAGTGTGAAACGTGTGGGTACAGTGTGAATACAGTGCAGGTACAGTGGTGAATACTGTGTGGATACAGTGCTGGCACAGTGTGAATATAGTGTGGGTACAGTGTGAATACAATATGGGTACAGTGTGAATACAGTGTTAGTACAGTGTGAATACAGTGCTGGCACAGTGTGAATACAGTGTGGGTACAGTGGGAGTACAGTGTGGATACAGTGTGGATACAGTACGGGTACAGTGTGAATACAGTGTGGATACAGTGCGGGTACAGTGTGAATATAGTGGATCAGGTGGCACAGTGTGAACACAGTGTGGGTCATGGGAATACAGTGTGGGTACAGTGTGGGTACAGTGTGAATACAGTGCTGGTACAGTGTGAATACCGTGTGGATATAGTGTGGGTACAGTGTGAATACAGTGTGGATACAGTGTGAATACAGTGTGGGTACAGTGTAAATACACTGTGGGTACAGTGTGAATACAGTGTGGGTACAGTGTGAATACAGTGTGAATACAGTGGTGGGTAGTGTGAATGCAGTGTGGGTACAGTGTGAATAGTGTGGATACGGTGTGAATACAGTGTGAAACTGTGAATACAGTGTGGATACAGTGTGAATATAGTGTGGGTACAGTGTGAATACTGTGCGGATACAGTGCTGGCACAGTGTGAATACAGTGTGAATACAGTGTGAATATAGTAGTGGGTACAGGTGAATACAGTGTGGATACAGTGCTGGCACAGTGTGGGTAAAGTGTGAATTACAGTGATCAGGCGGGAAATACAGTGCGGGTCAGTGCTGCCAAGTGGTGAATAGTGTGAATACAGTGTGGGTACGTGTGAATATATGTGTGGTACGGTGTGAATACAGTTGTGGTAAGTGTGATACAGTGTGGGTACAGTGGAATACAGTGTGGATACACAGTGCAGGTACAGTGGTGAATATGTGTGTATCAGAGCTGGCACAGTGTGAATACAGCTGGGTAACAGTGTGAATACAGTGCAGGTACAGTGTGAATACTGTGTGGATACTGTGCTGCACAGTTGTATACAGTGTGAATACAGTCCTGGGTACAGTGTGAATACAGTGTGGGTAAGTTGATACAGTGTGGGTACAGTGTGAAACAGTGTGTATACAGTGCTGGCACATGTGTGAATACGTGTGGTACAGTTTGAATACAGTGCAGGTACAAGTGTGATACTGGTGGATACTGTGCTGCAGTGTGAATACAGTGTGAATATAGTGTGGGTACAGTGTGAAACAGTGAGATAAGTCAGGGTAAGTGTGAATACAGTGTGGGTACAGTGTGAATACAGTGTGGGCACAGTGTGAATACGTGGTGGGTACCAGTGTGAATACAGTGTGGTACAGGTGAATACGTGTGGATACAGTGCAGGTACAGTGTGAATATAGTGGGTGATACAGTGCTGGCACAGTGTGATACTGTGTGGGTACAGTGAATACAGTGCAGGTACAGGTGAATACTGTGTGATACAGTGCCTGGCACAGTGTGAATGCAGTGTGAATTATGTGGGACATGTGAATAGTCTGGGTACAGTGTGATACAGTGTGGTACAGTGTGAATACAGTGCAGTACAGTGTGAATACTGTGTGGATACAGTCTTGGCACAGTGTGATGCAGTGTGATATAGTGGTGGGAACAGTGTGAATACAGTCTGGGTACAGTGTGAATACAGTGTGTTACAGTGTGAATACAGTGCAGGTACAGTGTGAATACTGTGTGGATACAGTGCTGGCACAGTTGTGAAAATGCAGTGTGATATATGTGTGGGAACGTGTGCAAACATTCTGGTACAGGTGAATACATTGTGGGTACAGTGGATGATACATGTGTGGTACATTGTGAATACAGTGTGAACTGTTATAGTGTGGGTACAGTGTGAATACAGTGTGGGCACAGTGTGAATACAGTGGTGGTTAGTGTGAATACAGTGTGGATACAGTGTGAATACAGTGGGGTACAGTGTGAATACGTATGGGTGTGATGATGGTTAAGTATTTGCAATGATGTGGAATAGTTAGTGAGATCCGTGGTGAGAGAGCTGTTATGCCGTGGGGCAGTCATATAATATTACAATCCATCGCTTTTATTCGTCCTCCCTCTTTAATCAATGTCTCTATCTCCTGTTTCTAACGATGGGCAACACCCAGGACACACAGACAGAACACCACTTGACTATTACCAGGGTTCCCGTAATGTACCCACTGGTTATGTCTGTGACCCCCCCCCCCCTAGCAAACCAGGCTGTCCCCGCCCATTAGGGCTACGGGTCTCGCGCTGCTCCTATCTACTGCCCCCACCTCTATTAAGAACCGGCATTATCTGATGGTCACATTGAGCTGAAGAGTTCGGGCCGCCATGGGCTGTGAGAATCTGATGTGACCGAGAAGACCTGGAGGTGGCAGATCCCTTGGGAAAACCCGATGTTCCTTACGGATGATGAGGCGTTTGCAGCCCGGGAAAGCTGGTGGGAAGGCGAGGAGAGGGGCCGTAGTAGTTGGAGAGGATCCAGGTGACATTCCCTCTCACTGTCCCAAGTAGGGGAAACACAACAAAGAACTGCTGCTCCCACCTCGCCCTGCACCCGGGTCATCGTTAACAGACCAGACCGGTAAGGAGAGGGGACAGGGACTCGCATAGACAGAGCCCATTCCTTTAATAACTACCGCAATGTCATTGGGTCACAGCGACTCCAATCCAGATTGTTTATGTTCTAGATTGATCATCACCTGTCTGTCATTCCACCCACATCTCCCATTAACTACAGCACCAGTATGTCGCTTCTGGGGGCAGTCTCTTACCAACCAAACATACTGTCTATCTGTCTCTCTATCTGTCGTCTGTCTATCTATGTATATATCTGTCTCTCTCTCTATCTGTCTGTCTATCTGTCTATCTATCTGTCTGTCTCTGTCCATCTACAATCATTATCTATCTGTCTGGTCTGTCTGTACTCGCTATCTATCTCTCTGTCTGTCTGACTATCTCTCTATCTATCTATCTATCTACTATCTATCCTCAATCTGTCTGTTCTCTATCATCTATCTTATCTTCTTTCTATCTGTCTGTCTGTCTATCTATATCTATCTATCATCTATCTTCTGTCTATCTATCAATCTATTAAATCAATCAAAAAGAGCTTTATTGGCAAGATCAATTTACGTTTGAACATTGCCAAAGCAACAAAATAATAAAAATAATAAAACTGTTAGTATGGGGGTATAGAGAGGTTCACAGTAGGGGGACTGGGTATCAATGGATAATAATATGGACAGTAACTATAGGGGTTATTGATTTTAGTCTTTTAGTCGATTGGGCCGGATAAAGGGATAATTGGGCAAGTAGTCCTTGGATATTAGATTCATTTTATGCTCCTTTCTGTCTGGACATGCGTTACATAGAGTGCCCCCAATATTGTACTGTGGCTTCTCCTCTCCCAGCAGGATATAGAGTTTTCTCTCTCCTCTAAGCAGTTGAAGTCTGGGATAAGTCTGACAGCATCTTGAAATGGGGGTCCGTATTGCTTTGTATTTAGAAGGAGTGGGTCTCATCTTCTAAGGTTTCCCTTGTCACCAGGCTGGCACAGTCTGTTCTCCTTGGTTTATATGTCTGTCTGTGTCCTTGGTTTATCAATGTCTGTCTGTGTCGCCAGAATTCGATTTCTAGGCTGTGGGCACTCAGTCTGCAGAAGGCTCAGGATTTGTCTCTCTTTAGGGTTTGTGATATTCTCCAGGTAGGGGGCCAGTTTTGTAGTCCTCTGTCCGTCCTGTATATAGTTAGTTTCTGGGACTTTTTTTATTTCTTTTTTCCATTCATCCACGTAATCCAATTGGCTTCTTGGTTTGCTCTGTTAATTTGAGTTTTTGAAGGCTCTGTGATGTGGGTTTGATGTTAGTAGGGAGCTGATGAGTTGTTTCAGTGCCATGGATTTCTTGTCTTTGTTGATATGAGGCTTTATTATGGTAAGAGTTGGGGCTACTGTTTCTGTTGGTGACCCAGAATGATAGGGCCCTTTTTTGCTCTCAAGCAGTAATCGGAATCTTGCCAAGCTCAGCCCAACAAGTGCTGTTTGATGTACTGCGATGGCCCTGGAGGAGGTGGCTTATAGAATTCGAGATCACCAATTCCAGTGACCGGTATCAGGTCTTCTTCAACTCCAGCAGACACGCTGGTTAACACGGTACCCCGTCGGGACAGGCGAAGAAACCCAAATATTATTGGCAGAGTGATCTTTGGAAAGGTACAGAGAGAAGTGCTACTCCGTGATAATTCAATTAGTCCCGATACCCTTCCTGAATAACGGTTAAGAAGATTATGTTTGGATACCATGATATGTTGTTATAAAGGTACCACCCATAATATTACACATTATGGCCTGCTCCACCGATCTTCGCCGCTTAGGTGATTCAACAAGTGGCACTGGAAAATTAAAAGTGGTGTCACGAGTGTATTATCTGACTGTGGTAACATGCAAGATGCATTATTAATCAGGACTCTGATCATGACTCTAATTGTTATATGAACCACAATGTAAAAGTCAAAGTGAATGATAAGATACCGTTAGACCCGTATGTCCATGGCCCCTCACCTCAATTGTTCTATGTATATATAGATATGTAGCATTATAATATATTAAGAGTATTGTGTATAGGGGAAGTTAAAAATAACATGTTTTGCATGTATAATCGGTATTCAAGGGTTTGAAAGAGATATACTTTTGCCTTTTTTATCAATGGGTAATTTAGTGGGTGCCTCTTTATAGGAACTGGCCAATCCACATCCACTCTTTGGAAGTGGTTGCAACACATTTTTGCTAGACAGTCTTGTAGGCCACTCTCTTGTTGGTGATAGCAGTAAGAGGTCATCTGCGTTAGGAAGGAACTTTACATTTGTGTCATGTAGAGTAAGTCCTACCTATCATCTATCTATCTATCTTCTATCTTGATATCTATTATCTACCTGGTCTACTATCTATCTATCATCTATCTGCTGTCTCTGTCCTAATTATCTGTCGTATGTATCTGTCTAATTATCCTTTTATTATCCCATCTACTAATCTATCTATGCTATATCATGATCCTTAGGTATCATCTATCGATATCAATCTATCGTAGCTGTATTAGTCAGCGAGTCAGTCACCTAGCGCTTAGTCGATCGTAGTATCATATAGCTATAGTCTAGCGACTATTTCTAGTATAGCTAGTTACGAGTTTAGCAGTCTACATCTAGCTGATCACTAATTAAGGAGCTAGCGAACAAGTCGATATCTCCGATGTCGAGCGTAGTCTATCAGCGTATCTATCTATCTACTACTATCTCATCCATCACATATCAGCTCATCCTCTTTACATCTAGTCATCTATCGTATCACTATCACTATCATCATCTACTACATCATCTATCATCTATCTATCTATCACAAGACACTATCTATCTACACTACTATCTTTCACATCGTATCTATCTATACACCACATCTCAAATCCTCTATCTATCTATCTATCTATCTACATCGTATCTATCTCACTATCCTCATCAGCTTTTTATCTATATATCTAATTTATCATCTCTATCTCTTCTACATCCTTCCACCCCATATTGCCTGTATGTCTAACTATCTGTCTATCTACGTTTTCTGACAAAAGTGTCGCCTGTGTATTTTGCAGTAACTCCTGCTATTAACCTGATTTCAATTGATCAATTGGTGTTAGAAATAGCTCATATGAAAAGCTAAAGCCCTCCCAAATATTTAAATGTACTGTTAAAAACAATAGTTTCACTGAAAAAATTTATCATTTAATAAGACAGAAGGTCAAAATGTTGCAAGACAAAAGTGTAGTCGCCTATACAGAAAATGATCTACTTTACAGCCATCCAGATATATATCAGCAAATTAAGTAGTGGTCGCTGTAGATCCAATTGAATATCTGTATGACTTCCATGAGCTTGAAGGACCAGCATCCATACGGTTTCCTGATGAAGCAGCATATAGCCAAGAAAACAGAGGGCATGAATGCGAATTGACTTAGTTGTTTTTTTAATAACTTTATAAAATCAATTGTTACAGCCACTTATTATAGGTGGAATATATAATCTAAAACTATTTAATTCAAAGAGCGGGATAATAATCAACTAAGTTTAATTGTATATATGATCTATACAATTTTTTACAGACTGTGTAATGATCAATATACAAAGTATCAATTTCAGAAACAAATGTAGCAATTGAGTTCATCATCAGTCTACTCAGGTTAAGTGTCAAATATGCCAAATACTGACATCACTGAGAAACAAATTTGTTATATTGAGTACATACTGTTAAAAAGTTCCGTTAGATACATAGTAACAATATATGATCATCATACCACGCATCATAGACACACCCCTGGCAGTCACAATCTCTTAAAATCTGGAGGCCGGGCTGTGATGTCACCCTACGAATCCCGCTGTGGCAGAGTGAAAGCGCGCTTGCGGCCGTCCTCATGTGTAGGGGGGAACGCTAGATTTCAAGTTTGAGACCTGCAATATTTTGTGCCGCACTGAGAGAAAGCCTTAAATGCCAGGGATCCACAAATGGAAGTGTACGCTGCAAGTGGAAACATAAAGTCCAGACTGGGTGAAGGTAAGGTGCAAGTTGCACAAAAGAAGTCCCGGTTACCATGCTACCCATAGGAATCCATAATTGAACTGTCAACATTCCTGGATTTATTTACTGGACTTGCTAATGACTGCAATGGTTATGCCTGTAGCGGTGAAGACAGTGTGCAGGCTGCATTCGCCCTTCACGATCAGTGTCTACCTGCGTGAGGTTCGGATGATTCACTATATTGATATATTGGGACACTAGTATTGGATCACGCTCTATCCTTTTGAGACTGTTTAAACAGAACTTTCCAATCTCCATTTGGAGTAGGTGGCTACTTATTGTATATGGGCCATTATCTACATATAGACCAGCATTGGTCCAGAGTTGAGTCTCTGTCAGTTATATAGACAATACTTAACTTTTCTCACTCTAGGCGTTCCCCCTAACAGAGGATATGTTTTTAAGTTGTTTTACATTTGTGTCATTATGTGCATTTTGTATTTAGATGTGTTGCTATGTTATAATAATGATTCTTGTTCTTTGCTATTTGGGTGAGGCTCATTAACGCTAGTTTAGCGACTATCATTTAAGGGTTAACCAAACTGTGGGCTAATTTTAGGGATCTTTTCTATATATAGGTGTATTGAGAGGCTTTTTTGTCTTTAGCACAACCTCATATCTGGATAAGGTTATACGTCATACCCATAATTACTACTACTGTGCCTCTCTACCTTTGTATATATTAAGAAAACAGTATGCACCTCCCAGAGTCAGCAATATTCTTTGGTTTCGTCTTTCATGCTTTCCTCTTTATCCTACCCCATATATGCTCATGATGTTAATGTCGGTGACTGGGTGAGCAATCCTGGAGCATCTTCGTCTTCTTCTTCGCCTTAAGGAACTTGATGTGGAGATGGAGTATGCGAGGGAGGCTGGAGCACCATCATGCGGCAGAATTTGGCCTTTTTTATGGTTGGCAATATATAGGTAGCTAAATTTCTTGGTAATTTTCACACTATTGATGTTGCCTTCCACCCTGTAGTTCCCTCACACACCCCCATACTGGATGTAACCCCAGACCATGATTTTGCCTCCACCAACTTCACTGTTTTCTTGTGTAAATCTCAGCTCCAGGCGGGTTCCAGTAGTCTCCTGCAAATTTTGCGCCAGCTGTAGTGTAATGCAACAGAAGATTCATCTGAAAAATCCAACTTTTGCCACTTTCTCCAGCGTCCATCCTTTTAGTAGGCTGTGGGACTTGACAAAGCCACACGGTTTTTCAGTTGTCTTTTGTTTAGTTGCGGTGGTTATGGGCACTGATTCGACCATGAGTCCATTTCGAGACAGAATCCGACAAACTGTTCTGTTTGACACAGGGATTTCAGGTGACCAGGTCTCCTGGTGTTCTGCTTGCGTTAAAATGGATTGCCTTGGATTTTCGAGCCAACAAACGGCTCTCAAGCAGTTGCTTGCGGGTCGGCCTGACCTGGCTTTATCAAAAACTTCTCCGTCTCTTCAAATCTTTTCTTTATCCCCTAAACTTGACGCTGAGGAGACATTAAAAGTGTGCGCCACATCAGCAGTGGATTTGGTCTTCACCTCTTGATATCAACCACTTTTGTCTCAGGTGGAATCTTGGGCATGTTTGCAGAGGTCCTATTTGCAGTTGATGTGAGGTCTAGTGTACTGGTTTTCTTTTTATACACACCTGAACATCTAATTGGTCCATTATTAGTCACAGGTGAAGCCCATATGACAAGGCGACAACACTTATGTCTTTGCAAAAATTGACTCAATGGGCTTTACCAAGCTGTGAATATTAGAATACTTTTGTTAGTTTCGTTTTGCATTGAAACATTATTACAAACTGTTTGGGGTAAATTAACTATTTCTTGAAACAAAATCTGCATTAAATTTTGTTAGGCAGCACTGTCTTCTGTCTGTCCTGTCTGTCTGTCTGTCGTCTGTCTGTCTATCTATTCTATCTATCATCCTCCTCCCCATACTGTTTGTCTGTCTATCTCTCGTCTGTCTGTCTATCTATTTTTCTGTCATCTAGCTGTCTGTCTCTAGTCTAAATCGTCGCAGCGATCGATGTTCGGCAGGCAAATGGACATGTCGGTAACTTACCGCAAACATGCAGTCTCCTAGGGACTGCTGCTCACTTACCTTCCTGGCGGAAGGGCCAGACCTGCAATCGCTTCGTTTTCAATTCAACATTGGGGCAAATTACAGTTGGTGAGGTGGACGATGCTCGTTCAAAGGATATATACAGGGTGTTTACTTATCTAACCAAAATAATACATTTATCTTTAAAATGTAATAGTTAGGGAGATATGAGTGAGTATTCCTACCTCCCTTTGTGCAGTGGAAAGACAGCTATTACTAGATAAAACCTGCTTGTGCTTCTGTTGACAGCGGTCCACCTGGCCATCTATCTTATTTACAATGTATGCCTGTGGTAACGATAGGAGGGACTGTTCTTGCTGATTCTGTCTGTCTTTTCTGTTTACCCACTTAGGATCAATTTTGGGACCTCACCCTGGGTACTTTTAAATGGGAGAAGAGAGGGCATCTGAAGTCAGAAAGGAATTCCCTTCCCCCCCTCCCTTTTTTTTAGCTGTTTTTTTTTTTTTTTTTGGCCTTCCTGTGGATAAACTGCTAGGTAGGGTTAAAAAGGAGGGTTAAATGTCAGACATCCCACCCTGCCTCTTTGTTCTTCAGGCAGGTGGGCAGGGGCGTGGCTATGCTGTGTTGATGCCATTGACATCACAACGTGGGGCGGGGGCATACCACCCAGGAGAGGCGGGTTAGGGGCGTGGTTGGGCATTTCGGGGTGTGTCGACAGACAAAGGGGCATAACGGGGAGGAGATTCAGGACTCCTCTCCGTTGTGGGAGATCGGGGGTGGTCTCGCTGGAGTGCAGGAGACTCCCAGGGGATCTGGAGTAGTGGATACCTGAAATGTTGGACTTGATGGACTTAGTCTTTATTCAACCTCAATTTCTATGTTACTATGTTGCTAACTCTAGCTAGTCCTGGATGACATTGTTTACTACAGCTAAGTCTATTATCTACCAGACTTAGATTCACTTACAACAGAGTTATTATTGTGTAGGTGGCACAAGGATTGTTAAATCCCAATGCATCACCTTACATTTATCAACATTGAACCTCATCTCCATTCTGCTGCCACATTTGATAATCTTCCAGTCAGCTTGCAGCAATAGTCACATCATTTGAAGTTTCCAAATATCTGCTAGTTAGTGTCATCAGGACCTTGCTCTCAATGACCCCCTTCTAAGTCATTTATAAACAGATTAAAAAGGGCCCCCAGTACAGAACCTTGAGGCAATCCGCTTAGAACTTTAAGCCCACATAGATGTAGCTCCTTTGACTCACTACTCTCTTTTGCTGATCCAATCACACATCCCTATTCATGTACAATTGTTACTTTTACTTTTAGGCCAGCAGTCCTATTTGTACATTAGTGTCTATGTGTCACAGTATCAAAGCTTTTAGCAAAATCCAAGTATACTACATCCACTGCTGTGCCTGAATCAACTTCTTACTAACTTCTCATAAACCAGTCAGTTCCATGCTGACTACTACTAATAAGATCAGACAAAGTCAAGATATGATTCCGTAACAGTTTCCAGCACCATCACTACCATGATGTTGGCTTCAGGTCTATAGTTACCAGCTGGGAACGACTACCTTTTTTGAATATTGGTATCAATTTGCATTTTTTCATCCAGCGTACATCACCAGACAAAAGCAAATCTGGAAAGATAAACAGTCGTCTATATAAAACTGGACTAAAGGTCGCCATAACTATATTCGATTACTTAACCGAACGAGCATGATTTTTCTATTTTAGCTAGTTTAATTGCTTTCTTGCACTCCTATTACAAGCTTTTACTCCTATATATCTGTTCTTCCTTGATTTCAAAATTTTAAAAGCCCTTTTTTTCCCATTTCCCTTTTACTTGACCAATTACGCCAGGCAGGAGAGGACCTAATTTTTTACACTTGTTTCCCTCCCTAAAGGTACACATTTAGAATTTAATAGTTAATACACCTTTAAAAAAGCAGGATGATTCTTTAACAACATAAATTAGCTTTCTAAAGTTATTTTTTGTTTTTGTTTTTGTCAACCTATACTAAATACACTGTTGTTTCATGATCACTTTTCCCTAAGCTTCCCATTACCTTCATCTCCAATGAGCTCAGGGTTATTAGAATATCACCAGATTCAACAATGCATCCTGTCTAGTAGAGAACTTCTACTATTCTGTGAAAGAAAAGGCTCATATGAGATTGTAGAACATGATACCTTTTGAGGTGCTGGCAGTTTCCCTTATTCCAATCTATGTCAGGGTAATTGAAATTCCCCTTATCCAAAACATGACCCATATTAGCAGCCTTCGATTCTTTCCAGATCTCACTGGCATTTGCCTGCTTAACCATACACCAACAATTAATTTCTCATCACCTTATGGCTCCCTTTACACACAGCTCCACCCATATTGTTTCTGCCTTATCATTTAACCCCCATCTATCTCACTTTTAAATTTGGCTTCAATTTTTGATTAACATACATATTCCCCCTCTAAATAAGGATTATCTACATATTCCCCCTCTAAATAAGGATTATCCTTCATATTTTTCTGTCGCAGTCATGTGAATCATTTAGCCATGTTTCTGCTATCCTTTCCCTTTAAAATCTATTAGTTCTAGTTTCTCCAGTTTTCCAGCCATACTCTTGCATTTTAAACATTCATACATACATGCATACATACTACATACACCAAAATCGTTATTTGGATCTTTTCTGAAGCTAATTACAGACCTGCAATCATCATTCTCTACCTTTGGGACCCCTTAGGGAGAGAAAAATAATCTTTTCCGGCTTGTGGCTAGATTTAAAAATGATTTAGAAGTTTGGGGGGTTATGATACAGTTGATGATGCTCTAAACAGCAGTGGGGCATGCTCACACCAGATACTTGGCAGCAGCTTTGGCAAATTAAGCTCAGTCTTTAAAAACAAACCTTAGATTGTTCGTTTTTTTACAGGACTGGAAATCATTTGGATAGAGCTTGAGGATAAGGTTTTAAAGGCATGTCCACCTTTAAAAACTAAAAACTAGGGACTTTTCAGTTATCTGTCCTCAACCCCAACTGCATCTTTACCCAGCTTATTACATGATTTGTTTCGATATTGATAAGTTATCTTCCTTTCTTACAAAGGTATCTCCTCCTCCCTCTTGCTCAATCAACTTTAGGATTTTGAAATGTGAGAATGTGTCAGAGTAGGTGGCAGGAAAACCACCTCATCATTGGCTATGATGTTAGCAGTCACACAGCCTTATTGACTGCATAGAAGGAGGAGCCAAGCCAGAAATGAAGAAACTAATTCTTAAAGGGCATGTCTACCCCAAAATTATAATCCACTACTGGCCCCACTGTAGAGTGTAGAAAAAGTCCTTACCTTACATCCCATAATCCAAATGGTTCTCCTTTAATGTCCCTCCAAAGTCAGAAAACTGGCCACCAAGGTCTAGCAGAGGGGCAATTGTTCCGCCTCTGAGGCTTCCTCTTGAGAGGTTTGTGGCATGCTCTGAGCAGCCCTCCTCTCCCTCCGTTTTAGTCTCCCGTCCCCCTAGCATTAAAGCCTTTTAATATGTGGTAGGGCTTGCTCCCCCGCCCCAACACATTAATCTTATTTGCAGAACTACCCATCACTACTTACCTTCCCTCTATCCTCCGCCGTTCTGAACTGCCACGAGGCCGCTCCGTTTTGGCTGCCTCTTGGCCAATCACAGACGCGGACGCTGGTTTGCCCCCTGCTTGCAGTTCCATGCAAGCAGAGGGCCGGGCAGTGCAGCGAGGATAGAGGAAAGATAAGTAAAGATCGGGGGAGTTTCTGCAAATAATATTATGCAGTTTGGGCTGGGGCAGCAAGCCCTACCACTATCAAGTTTATTTAAGGACATGGCCCTTAAAATATCTCATTACAAATCCATCTAATTACCTGGTTAAATTACGCAGTTGGAGTTAAGAGCAGATAACTGACAAGTCACCAGTTTTTTTAAGGGTTGACATTGTTCCTTTAAGCTCTTGTGGTTTCGCATTTTTGTAGAGCTAAAGCAATTCGAATCAGCATGACTAAACACAAAATTGTTTTTTACATAGTATATGTTGTTTACATAAGCTATCATTGAAACATTGCTCACCTACCATCTGTGCTCCTTTGTCTCCAATAGGGTGTCTTGTTGTGGGTGAGCTCAGCCCATGTGATTAAAAAAAGATGGTTAATAAAGTTCAGGCTTCAGGATAATACAAAAAGTTAGAAGAACTTCTGCCAGCATAAAATGTATTTATTTAACAGGATAAAAGAGATAAATCATGTATAATTAATAGCATCCTCACTCTTGTAACAATGGATAAGATAGCGTAGCCATACACCTATCAAATGACACAGAGCGCCTCCCTGTTTGGAATAAGTTCATATATCAAGCCCTTAAAGGGACACTAAACCAAACGGGTTTTTTAAGTACATAAAATCAAATCTATTATCACAGTGGAGGTGAAATTGCTTTTATTCCCACCTCCCTGTAAATAATACGAAACACCAGGGTACAAGCTGTAGTGTTTTCTGGCATTCTCTTAGCCACAGGGAGGTGGGAATAATGTCTCCTCCTCCCCCTCCTGTGAAAAATAAAACAGATTCTATTTACTTAAGGCATTATATTGAGAAAATTGTTTTTTTTTTAAATGTCCTTCTAATGTATCCTATAAGTTATATCCCATCCACCAGGGTAACCTTTAGTTTCTTTAAATTCTACATAGTCCCCGAGAGATATGCCTTTGAAGATCTGTGATTTTTGTAGGAGGCTGCCCTCATCTGTCAACTCAAAGGCCAACAACGCACCCAAACATACCACAAGCTCCTATATGGAAAATAACTACCACTGTCCTCCTTATCTTCGGTTGGTTTTCTCTCCCACTGACCATCTACCACGGATTATAATCATATATAAGGAAAAAAATTGGAAGAGGACTCATCTGCAATCCATCTGGCAGTGTTTATTGTTCGACATGTTTCGGGCAACACTGTGCCCTCTTCTCACAAGCTGAAAAGTGCACAGTTTGCCCGAAACATGTCCGGCAAAACACTTGCAGATTGGATTGCATATGATCCTCTTCCAATTTTTATCCTTATGTACAATCCAACCAACTCCCCTTCGTAGTTACCAACACTCTCATCACCCACACTATATGTCACATGTGCAACATATAGTCAAATGCTGTAGAGCTAAACCACATCATAAACCATTAACCCGCAATATGAGCATAACACACTATAAAACAAACAAAACACACCTCCCCCCAAAAAATCTTATATACATACAACAACCACGTGACTCAAAATGGAACACTATACAGTATATATAATACAGTAATTACCAGACTATATCACCACAGACAAGATCACGTGCATCTACGAAATATATTGACTAAAGCAACCTGAAATGTAACAGGAGCAAAACAGCATGTCACTGTGTTTTTGAGGTCTCCTACAAGCTGCTGTTACACTGACTCTCTCTTCAGTGATTATGATCTCAGCTAGCTAGGGGGAGAGAATAATGAACTTAGGTAAAAAATAAATAACAATAGCAAAGTTAAGAAGAGAGGAGGGCAGCAGCGTTCGTACTTACTTGTAAAGAATCTCAGCACATCTTTTCCTCTCTCCCCCTCTGCCCCTCCTTCAGCATTCTACTTTATTCATCACACTTTGATTGCTTAGCGTCTAGCTCTGGAGGGAGGGGTCAACAGGATGTGCAGCACTTCTATCATTTAAAGGTCCTTTCAACTACACATTCTCCGACTCTGTATACAGCCCGTCACTCGCTGCTTGAGGGGTAGTAGACTCGAGAGGGGAGGGGGACTACAACACAGCTTGGTAGCAAGAACTTCTGCATGTGTAAGAAACGAAGCCCACATAGACATGAAGTAAGGCAGCTTACTAGTGTATCTATACAATTGTATACGATCAAAGTTTTTTTTTTCACTATAGTTGCCCTTTAACAAAGTACAAAATAAAATCTTGTTTAGTGTCCCTTAAAGGACATTAAACTCACCTTTTTCCCCGATCCCCTGCAGCATAGTACCCAGGGTGAGGACCTAAAATCGCTAGACGTCCCCTCCTGGGTCTTTCTCTCTAACTCCTGGCACTCACTTACTACCGCAAATCTGCTTCGGCGATCCCACATGTGTTTTTCCCTCTCTCATCCTACGTCATGACAGTCGCGAGGCAGCGACATTAGGAGACAACACGCCTCCTGCAAGAGCGTACTCTTCCTATGGCTGTCCTCGGCGATCTGTCATTGAAGCCAGGAAGACGGAGGAACGAGCGATCGGCGAAGGCGATTTGGGGTAAGTAGTGCAGGAGTTAGGGAAAGTACCCAGGGTGAGGACTTAGCGAATTTAGGTCCTCACCTTGGGTACTATGCAGCTATGGGGAAGAGAGCGAGGGTGAGTTGTAGTATACTTGTCCCTTTAAGTTGGGGGCGAACTTAGACATGCCAGACGAAAATCGCTTGTTGTACAGAGTGACTATAGTTTAATACAGTGCAGGCCAACAGTGGTGAATCAGTGTGGGTACAGTGGTGGATACGTGGCTGATACAGTGCGTGTACGTGTGAATACAGTGTTGGGTACAGTGTGATCACAGTTGCATGTATCCAGTGTGATACAGTTTGAATATCGTAGGGGTAGAGTGTGAATACAGTGGCGGGTACAGGGTACTGTAAGTGGGAACGTGCAGGGACGTGTGCATACCGTGCGGGTCCGTGTGAATGCAGTGTTAGTACAGTGTTGTACAGGTGGGTACAGATTGATACAGTGTTAATCAGTGGCCATGCACAGTTGTAATACCGTTGGGGACAGTGTGGATACAGTGCGATACAGCGTGGTAACAGTGGTGAATAACGGGGTGGGGTACAGTGTGAATACGTGTGGTTCAGAGTGTAAATGTTTGGGTACAGAGTGCCTCAGAGTGAGCACAGTCAAGTACCGTGTGAATACATTGTTGATACAGTGTTGGTACAGTGTGAATCAGTGCTAGTACAGTGTGCAATACGTGCTTGGCTCAGTGTGACTACAGTGGTGGGTACCGGTGAATACCGTTGTGTAATATCATCTGGGGTACAGTGTGAATACATTGCGGGTACAGTTTGAAACAGTGCTGGCCGCAGTTGTGGGTAAAGTGTTATACAGTTTGGATACCATGCGGGTACAGTGTGAATACAAGTGCTGTACAGTGTGATACATTGCAGGCACAGTGTGAATACAGTTTGGGTACAGTGTATACAGTCCGGTCCAGTGTGAATACAATATGGTACAGTGTGAATACGTGCTAGCACAAGTTGTGAATAAAGTGCGGAAACAGGTCAATCCAGTGTGGATACGCGCGCAGTACAGTGTTGAATACAGTGCTGTAACAGTGTGACTACAGTGCTGGCACGTGTGAAATACAGTGTGGGGTACGTGGGAATCCAGGGTGGATACAGTACGGGTAACAGTGTGAATACAGTTGTGGATACAGTGCGGGTACATTGGCGGGTACAGTGTGAATATAGTGTGGATACGTGGCTGGCACTGTGTTAATACGTGTGGTTAGTGTGGTGTGGGAATACATGGTTGGCGGGGTACGTGTGTGGTACAGTGTGAATACTGTGTGGATACAGTGCTTGGTACAGTGTGAATACAGTGTGATATAGTTGGGTACAGTGTTAATACAGTGTGGATACAGTGTGGGTATAAGTGTGAATAAATGTGGGTACAGTGTGATACATTGTGATGCAGGTGTGTAAAGTACAAATATGTGGAGACAGTGTGAATACGTGTAGTACAGTGTGGGTATTGGAATGCAAGTGTGGTACAGTGTGATAGTGTGGATACAGTGTGAATATAGTGTGGGTACGTTGATACTGTGCGATACAGTGCTGGCACAGTGTGATACAATTTAATATAGAGTGGGTACAGTGGAATACATTGGGATACATTTCTGGCACAGTGTGAACACATTGTGGGTCCCAGTTGAATACCGTGTTAATACGGCGGGTACAGTGCTGGCACAGTGTGAATATAGTGTGGGATGGTGTGAATCCAGTGTGGGTACAGTTGTGAATACAGTGTGGTACAGTGTGAATACAGTGGTGATACAGTGCGGGAACAGTGCTGGACAGTGTGAATACAGTGGGGTATGGTGGGTGAATACAGTGTGTGGTACAGTGTGAATACTGTGTGGATATCTTGCGGCACCGTGTGATACAGTGTGGTACTGTGATACTTTTGTGGACACGAATGGAAATTGCTGGCACAGTGTGAATACAGTGTAGAATATAGTGTGGGTACAGTGTGATACAGTTTGGATACAGCCGGGTACAGTGTGATACAGTGTGGGTACAGTGTGAATACAGTGTGGGCACAGTGGTTGAATAACAGTGTGGGTACAGTGTAATACAGTGCCTGGTACAGTGCTTGGCCCAAGTGTGAATACAGTGCGGGTACAGTGGTGAAATACAGTTGCTGTACAGTGTAATACAGTGTGGTACGGTGGTGAATACGGTGTGGGGTAACAGTGTTACACAGTGCTGGCAAGTGTGAATAAAGTGTTAATCACTTGTGGGTACCGAGTGAATCGTGTTCATACAGTGACAGGCACATTGTGAATAACGTGTGTACAGTGTGGATACATGCGGATACAGGGCGGTACGTGTGAACACAGTTTGTGGGTACAGTGTGAGCACATGCAGGTACAGTGTGAATACAGTTTGAATACCGTGTGGGTACAGTGTGAATACAGTGGCGAGGTTACAGTGTGAATATAGTGTTGGATCCGTGCCTGCAACAGTGGTGAAATACAGTGTGGTACGTGTGAATACATTGCGGGTTATCAGTGGTGGGTACGTGGGAATACTGTGGTGGATACAGTGCTGGTACAGTGTGAAACAGTGTACATATAGTGTGGGTACAGTGGAATACAGTGTGGTACAGTGTGGGTAAGGTTGGTGAATCAGTGGTGGGTATACAGTGTGATACATTGTGGGTACGTGTGAATAAGTGTGGATGCAGTTCGAGGTACATTGTTAATATAAGTGTGGATCCGTGCTGTACATGTGGTGAATACAGTGTGGGTACAGTGTAAATCCAGTGCAGGTTACATTTTGATACTTGTGGGATCAACAGTGTCTGGCACGTGTGAATACGTGTTGGTACAGTGTGGATATCAGTGGCGTGTACAGTGTGGAATACAGTGTGAGCACAGTGCAATGCGTACAGTGCGAGTACATTTTGCATACAGTGTGGGTTACAGTGTGAATACAGTGTGGATACATGCGGGTAACAGTTGTGCAAATACACGTGGCTAGTAAATAGTTTGAAATACAGGGCGGCACAGTGTGACTAACAGGTTGGTACATTTTGAATACGTGTGGATACAGTATGGGTAAGTGTTGAATACATTGCGGGTAACAGTGGGACTACAGTGTGGGTACATGGTGAATACGTGTGGATACAGTGCGGTAACAGGTGAATCAATATGGTACGTGTGAATACAGTTGCTGCCACGTGTAATCCAATGTGGGTCAGTGGGAATACAGTGTGGATACGTGTGGATCCAGTACAGGTAACTTGTGTGAATACAGTGTGGATACAGTGCGGGTACAATGTGTCATATACGTGTGTAGACAGTGCTGGCACAAGTGTGAATACAGTGTGGGTAAGTTGTGAATCCAGTGTGGGTACAGTGTGTACAGTTTTTGAAACAAGTGCTGGTACCGTGTGAATACAGTGTGGATATAGTGTGGGTACATGTGGAACCGTGTGAATAAGTGTGGGCACAGTGTGATACAGTGTGGTAACACAGTGTGAATACAGTGTGAATCCGTGTGGGTACTTGTGAATACAGTGTGGGTTACAGTGTGAATCCAGTGTGGGTAAGTGTGGATACAGTGTGACCACAGTGTGGTAGTGTGAATCGTGTGTGGGTACAGTTTGAAAATAGTGTGGATACAGTGTGAATACAGTGTGAAACTTTAATAACAGTGTGAGATTAGTGTGGGTACATAGGTGAATACTGTGGCCGGTAGCAGTTCTGCACAGTGTGAATACGATGGTGAATACAGTGTGAATATAGAGTGGGTACAGTTGTGATCAGGAAAGTACGCCAGTGTGGTAATGAACAGTGCTAGCGGTCAGTGCGACAAGTGTGAAGTGATACGGGACAGTGTGGAATCAGTGTGGTACGTGAATACAGGTGTGATACAGTGTGAGTACGTGTGGTACATGTGAGTACAGTGTGATACAGTTCGGTTACAGTGTTGAATATTTTTGTGGATAGTGCGGGTACAGTTGGCACAGTTGTGTACAGTCGCACGTTGTGATCGTGTGACAGTGTAATACGTGCAGGTACAGTGTAATACTGTGTTGGATCACAGTGCTGCACAGTGTGAACTAACATGTGAATAGTGTGGGTACAGTGTGAACAGTGGGAATACAGTTCTGGGTACAGTGGAGATACAGTGTGGGTACGTGTGATAACAGTGTGGATACAGTGCAGGTTACAGTGTGAATATAGTGTGGATCAGTGCTGCACAGTTCTGAATCAGTGGTGGGTACGTGTGAATACAGTGCAGACAGTGGAATACTGTGTGGATACAGTGCTGGCCCTGTGAATACGTGTGGAATTTGTGGGTACAGTGTGAGATACAGTGTGGAATCAGTCTGGGTACAGTGTGAATAACCGTGTGGTATGAGTGTGCAAACAGTGTGGGCACAGTGGAATAAGGTGGGTTACACGTGTGAATACAGTTTGGGTACAGTGTGAAACATACAGTGTGATAGAGTGCGGTCACAGTGTTAATATAGTGTGGATACAGTGCTGGCAACAGTGTGATACAGTGTGGTACTGTTTAATACATGTCAGTACAGTGTGAATAACTGTGTGATACAGTGCTGGCACAAGTGTTATACGTGTGGGTACACGTTGGTGGATACAGTGCGGTACATTTGAATCTGTGTGGTACATTGCTGGCACAGTGGTGAATACAGTGTGAATATAGTGGTGGGTACATGTGAATACATTGTGGAATTAACAGTGCTAGTACAGTTTAAAACATTGGTGTAGGCCAGGTGAATACAGTGGTGGGTCAGTAGGAAATACAGTTGGGTACAGTGTCAATACTAGTGTGGATACAGTGCAGCAGTGTGATTTTAAGTGTTAATATAGTGTGGGTACAGTGGTGAATACAAGATGGGTACAGTGTGAATACAGTGTAGTACAGTGTAAAACACATTGCTGGCACAGTGTGTTAATACAGTGTGGGTACAGTAGGGTACAGTATGGGTACAGTGTGATACGTGTGGATACATGTGCAGGTACAGTGTGAATATAGGGTTACAGTGCTGCACAGTGTGAATACAGTGTGGGTACAGTGTGAATACAGTGTTGTGGACATTGTGGGGTACATTGGTTGATACAGTGCTGGTACAGTGTGAATACAGTGGTGGATCAGTGTGGGTACAGTGTGAATACAGTGTGGATACAGTGTGAATACAGTGTGGGGTACAGTGTGAAACAGTGTGAAGACAGTGTGCATACGTGTGGGTACACGTGTGATACAGTGTGGGTACAAGTGTGAATACAGTGGTGTACCGTGTGAATACAGTGTGGATACAGTGCTGGCACAGTGTGGTAAAGTGTGATATTACAGTGTGAATACAGTGGGTACGTGTGAATCAGTGTGACACAGTGTGAATACTGTGCGCGATACAGTGCTGGCAACGTGTGAATACAATGTAATCAGTGTATAAGAGTGGGGTACAGTGTGAATACATGTGGATACAAGTGCTGGCATAGTGTGGTAAACTGTGAATACAGTGTGAATACAGTGCAGGTACAGTGCTGGCAAAGTTGTGACTAGTGTGAATACAGTGTGGGGTACGTGTGAATACAGTGTGGGTACGGTGGTGATACAGTGTTGGGTACAAGTGTGAATACATGTGGTGGTACGTGTGAATACAGTGTGGATACAGTGTTGGATATAGTGTGGATACAGTGCTGGCACATGTGTGAATACAGTGTGGGTACAGTGTGAATACAGTGCAGGTACAGTGTGAATACTGTGTGGATACAGTGCTGGCACAGTGTGAATATAGTGTTGGTACAGTGTGAATACAGTGTGAATATAGTGTGGGTACAGTGTGAATACAGTGTGGATACAGTCTGGGTACAGTGTGAATACAGTGGTGGGTACAGTGTGAATACAGTGTGGGTACAGTGTGGGTACAGTGGTGAAGACAAGTTTTGGTACAGTGGAATACAGTGATACAGTGTGGGTACAGTGTGAATACAGTGCTGGCAACAGTGTGAATAATGTGGCGTATACCAGTGCTGGCACAGTGTGAATACAATGTGAATACAGTCTACTTTGAATAAGACGTGGGTACAGTGTGAATACAGTGTGGTAATACAGTGTGGAACAGTGGCACAGTGTGGGTCAGAACGTTGGGACAGTGTAATACAGTGTGAATACACGTGCAGTGTGAAACAGTGTGCGGCATCAGTGTGACTGTGAACAGTGTGAATACAGTGTGGGTACAGTGTGAAATCAGTGTGGTTACAGTGTGAATACAGTGTGGGTACATGTGTGATACAGGGTGGGTAGTGTGATACATGTGGATACCAGTGTGGGATATAGTGTGGATACAGTGCTTGGCACAGTGTGAAATACAGTGTGGGTAACAGTGTGAATCACAGTGCAGGTACAGTGTAATACTGTGTGGATCAGTGCTGGCACCAGTGGTGAATGTAAGTGTGGGATACAGTGTGGAATACAGTGTGAAGTATAGTGTGGGTACAGTGTGAATACAGTGTGGATACAGTCTGGGTTACAGTGTGAATACAGTGGGGTACAGTGTTAGTGAATACAGTTGGTGGGTACAGTGTGGGTACAGTTGTGAATCCAGTGTGGGTCAACAGTGTTGATATAGCGGATCAGTGCGTGTCACAGGGTGGAATAACAGTGTGAGGTACAGTGTGAGACAGTGCAGGTACAGTGTGAACATGTGTTTGAATACAGTGTGGCTACAGTGTGAATACAGTGTGGGTTACAGTGTGGTACATGTGTGACAATGCAGTGGGACGTGTGCATACAGTGTGAATCATGTGGGTACAGTGTGTACAGAAGTGAACACGTGTTTAGTACAATGTGCAGTGCACAGTGTGATCAGTGTGGGTACAGGTGGATACGTGGCTAAAGGTGAATACATGTGGGTACAGTGGTGGACAGTGTGAATACAGTGCTGGTACAGTGGTGAATACATGTGGATAAGGTGATAGTGTGGGTACAGTGAATCAGTCAGTGTGAAACAGTGCACGTGTTACAGTGGTGACATACAGTGTGATACAGTTGTGGGATACAGTGTGAACTACAGTGTGAATACAGTGTGAATACATGTGCAATGTGATCAGTGTGGGTAAGTGGTGAATACAGTGTGGATCATGTGGAAATGTGATACAGTGGGGTACGTGGAAAGTGTGGACAGTGGTGAATACAGTGTGGATACATGCGGTACAGTGTAATACAGTGTGGATACAGTGTGAATCAGTGCATGGAATCGTGTGGATACGTGTGGGTGACGTGTGATAAGTGTGGATACAGTGCGGGTACTGTGTGAATACATGTGGGTACAGTGTTGTACAGTGTACAGCAGTGTGAATAAGTGTGTTAAGTGTGAATACATGTGCGTGTACAGTGCTGGCACAGTGTGTAATACAGTGTGGGTACAGTGTGAATACATGTGGTTGGTACGTGTGATCAGTGGTGGGTTACATGGTGAATAGCAGTGTGGGATCAGTCAGGGTACTTGGACATGTTTGGATACTACGTCGTGGGAAATCTCTTGGATACAGTGCTTGGCACAGTGTGAATACAGTGTGGGTACAGTGTGAATACAGTGCAGGTACAGTGTGAATACTGTTGGATACAGTGCTGGCACGTGTGAATACAGTGTGAATATAGTGTGGGTACAGTGTGAATACAAGTTGTATACATTGTGTACAGTGTGAATACAGTATGGGTACAGTGTGATACAGTGTGGAATACAGTGCATGTATACAGTGTGGAATTAGTGGATACATGTGGACAGTGTGAATACAGTGTGGATACAGTTGATACAGTGCGGTACAGTGTGAATATGTGTGTATACAGTGCTGGCACAGTGTGAACCGTGTGGTACAGTTTTAATAGTGTGGGTACAGTGTGGGTACAGTGTGAATACAGTCTGGTCATGTGAATACGGTGGGGTGAGTGAATACATCTGTGGGACAAGTGTGACGTAACAGTGTGGGTAAGCTACATGTGTGAATACAGTGTGGGTACAGTGTAATACAGTGTGGAATACAGTGCAGGTACAGTGTGATATAGTTGTGGAATACAGTGCTGGCCAGTGTGAATCAGTGTGACAGTGTGAATATATATGGGTACTGTGTGAATACAGTGCAGGTACATGTGGGGTGAATACTGTGTAGGATACCAGTTCTGGCGTCAGTGTGAATAGTGTGGGTACAGTTGAATACAGTGCAGGTGACAGTGTGAATCGTTGGATACAGTGCGACGTGTGAATACAGTGTGAATACAGTGCTGGCAGTGTGAATACAAGGTGATACAGTGTGAATACAGTGCAGTACAGTGTAAACACCACTGTGCTGGCACAGTGTGAATACAGTGTGGGTACAGTGGTGATACAGTAAGTGGGTACAGTGGTGATACAGTGTGGATACAGTGCAGGTACAGTGTGTAATATAGTGTGTGATACAGTGCTGTGCACAGTGTGAATACAGTGGGTACATGTGAATACCAGTGTGTGAACATTGTGGGTACATGTGAATACAGTGCTGGGTACAGTGTGAATACAGTGTGGGATATAGTGTGGGTACAGTGTGATACAGTGTGGATACAGTTGTGAATACAGTGTGGGATACATTGTGAATACAGTGTGGAATACAGTGTGAACTACCAGTGTGGGGAATATAGTGTTAGATAACAGTGATGGGTACAGTGTGATACAGTGTGGTGTGTGTACAGTGTGGATCCAGTCTGGCACAGTGTGTAAGTGTGGTACAGTGTTGAATACAGTGTGGGATGGGAACAGTGTGAATACAGTGTGGGACCCACAGTGGTGAAATACTGTGTCGGAATACAGTGGCTGGGCACAGTGTTACATACAATAGTGTATTCGTTCGGTACAGTGTGATAAGAGTGGTGAATACGTGTGGAATTAATAGTGGGATACAGTGCGGGCATAAGTGTGGTAAACATGGAATACAGTGTGATACGTGCAGGTACAGTGGTGGGTACAGTGTAATACATGTGGATACAGTGTGGAATACAGTGTGATACAGTGCTGGGACAGTGTGAATACAGTGTTGGGTCGGTGAATACAGTGCAGGTACAGTGTGAATACTGTGTTGAGATACGTCTGGCACAAGTGTGATGATGATTATGTGGAAAGTGGCAACATTACAGTGTGATATACAGTGTGGGTACAGTGGAATCACAGTGTGGTAAGTCTGTACAGTGTGAATACAGTGTGGTACAGCTGTGACATACGTGTGGGTAGTGTGATACAGTGTGGAGTAATACGTGTGGTAGGTCCGTGTGTGCGATACAGTGTGAATACAGTTGGTGGGTACATTGTGAATACAGTGGGACACGTGTGAATACTGTGCGATACAGTCTGGCACAGTGTGAATACAATGTGAATACAGGTGAATATAGAGGGTACAGTGTGAATACAGTGTGGATACAGTGCTGGCACGTTGGGTAAACTGTGAATACAGTGTGAATACAGTGCAGGTCCAGTGCTGGCACAGTGTGTACTAGTGTGAATACAGTGGGTACAGTGTGAATACAGTGTGGGTACTGTGTGAATACAGTGTGGGTACAGTGTGCATACAGTGGTTGGTACAGTGTGATACAGTGTGGATACAGTGTGGATATAGTGTGATACGTCTGGCACAGTTGAATACAGTGTGGGTACAAGTGGACATACAGTGCCGGTACAGTGTGAATACTGTTGTGGATACAGTGGCTGGCACGTGTGAAATAGTGTGGGTACAGTGTGAAATACATTGTGAATATAGTGTCTGGGTAAACAGTGTGAATACAGTGTGGATACATCTGGGTACAGTGTGAATACAGTGGGGGTACAGTGTTGAATACGTGTGGGTACAGTTGGGTACAGTGTGATACCAGTTGTGGGGTACAGTGTGAATACCGTGTGGATACCAGTGCTGGCACGTCGGTGAATCTAGTGTGGATCCAGTGCTGGCACATGTGGAATACAGTGGTGCGACTGTGGATACAGTGCAGGTATCCGTGTGCATACTGTGGTTTGATACAGTGCTGGCACAGTGTGGACTACATGTGGGTACAGTGGGGATACGTAACGGTAACAGTGTGAATACAGTGTGATTACAGTGTTGGGTACATGTGAATATAGTGTGTATACAGGTGCTGGCACCAGTGTGAATCGTGTGGTACAGTTGGTGATGAATCAGTTGGGGGTACGTGTGGGTACCGTGGTGAAACAGTGTGCTGGTACAGTGTGAATACGTGTGGATATAGTTGGTGGGTACAAGTGTGAATACAGTGGAATACAGTGGTGGTTTACAGTGTGATACCCGTTGTGGACACAGTGTGAATACAGTTGTGAAAGACCGTGTGGGTACATTGAATACATTGTGGTTACGGTGTGAATACAGTGTCGGTACAGTGTAATACCGTGTGGGTAGTTTGGACTACAGTTGTTGGTACAGTGTGAAGTGTGGATACATTTTTTGATACAGTGTGAAACTGTGAATACAGTGTGAATATGTGTGGGTACAGTTGGGAATACGGCGGATACAGTGCTGGCACAGTGTGAATACCGTGTGTGAATACAGTGTGAATATAGATGGGTACAGTTGAATACAGTTGGGGGATACAGTTCTGCACATTGTGGTAAAAGTGTGAATACATTGAATACAGTGTGAATACAGTGTGGGTACGGTGGTGCATACGTGTGGGTACAGTGTGAATACAGTGTGGGGGTACAAGTGTGAATACAGTGTGGATACAGTGCAGGGGTAAGTGTGGGATATAGTGGGGATACAGTGCTGGCCAGTGGTGAAATACAGTGTGGGTCAGTTGAAGACAGTGCAGGTACAGTGTGAATACTGTGTGGATACAGTGCTGGCACGTGTGATACAGTGTGAATATAGGTGGGTCATTGTGAATACAATTGGTGAAATACAGTCTGGTACAGTGTGAATACAGGTTGGTACAGTGTGAATACAGTGTGGATCCAGTGCAGGTACATGTGAATTAGTGTGGATACAGTGCTGCCAACAGTGTGAATACGTGTGGTTTACAGTGGGTTAAGACAGTGCAGTACAGTGTGAATCCTGTGGTGGTACAGTGCTGGCACAGTGTTAATACAGTGTGAAATATAGCTGTGGGTAAGTGTGAATACAGTGTGGATACCGTCTGGGTACGTGTGATACAGTGTGGGTAGGGTGAATACAGTGTGGGCACAAACCGTCCGTGAATAACGTCTGTGGTACAGTGTGAATCACGTGGTGCAAACAAATGGTACAGTCTGAAATACAGTTGAGATAGAGTGCAAGGGTACCAGTAAAGACTGCAACTATAGTGTGGACTACGCACCTGCTCGCACAACGTGTAGCAAATACCAGTGTGCAACGACGACACTACCTGTCCGCTTAATACAGTGCAGTACAGTGTGACATACTGTGTGAACAGTGCTGCACGTGTGAATACAGTGTGCGGATCCGTTGATATCAGTGCAGGTACAGTGTGATACTGTGTGGATACATGGTGCTGGCACAGTGTGCATACAGTGTGAATGATACTGTGGGTACAGTGTGAATACAATACTGGGTACAGGTGAATACAGTGCTAGTTACAGTTAAACACATTGCTCGGCACATGTGATACAGTGTGGGACAGTAGCGGATCACGTATGGTACGTGTGAATACAGTGTGGATACAGTGCAGGTACAGTTGTGAATATAGTGTGTACAATGCTGGCACAGGTGTGAATACAGGGGGACATACTATGTGAATCAAGTGTGGTAACATTGGTGGTACATGGAAAAATACAGTGTGTACAGTGTAATACAGTTTGTTAGTGGGTACAGTGTTGAATCGCTGTATACAGTGTGAATACAGTGTGGAGAGTTGTACAGTGGAATACAGTAACAGTGTGAATACAGTGTGTAAGTGACGTTACGGTGTGACACAGTGTGGAATACGTGTGGGTACAGTGGCAGTGGGACATGTGAATACAGTGTGGATACAGTGCTGGACACAGGTGGGTAAGTTGTGGATCACAGGTGAAGTACAGTGTGGGTACAGTGTGAATACAGTGTGGATACAGTGCGGGTACAGTGTGGATATAGTGGGCTACAGTGCTGGCAACGTGGTGAAATACATGGGGTACAGTGTGGATACAGTGCAGGTACAGTAGTGAATACTGTGTGGATACAGGCGGAACATTGTGATACAGTGTGAATATGTGTGGGTACAGTGTGAATACATGTAAGTACAGGCTGGACAATGGTGGGTAACGTGTGGATACAGGTGTCTAATACGTGTGGGTACAGTGTGAGAATCAGTGTTGGACACAGTGTGAATACTGTGCGAATACAGTGCGGCACCCAGTTGTAAACAATTGTGAATACAGTGTGAATTAGAGTGGTACAGTGTGAAGAACAGTTGGGATACAGTGCTGGCACAGTGTGGTAAACTGTGATACGTAGTGTGAATACAGTGCCGGACAGTGCTTGGCACAGTGTTGACTAGTGGAATACAGTGGGGTACACGTGTGAATGGACGGTGGGAATACTGTGTGGTACAGTTGAATACAGTGTGGGTACAGTTTGGTTACATGAACAGTTGTGGATACCAGTGTGGGATATAGTGTGGATACAAGTGCTGGCACAGTGTGAATACAGTGTGTGGTTAAATGTGTGATACAGTGCAGTACAGTGTGATACTGTGTGGATACAGTGCTGGCACAGTGTGAAATATAGTGTGGGTAAACAGTGTTGAATACAGATTGATATGTGTGGGTACAGGTGAATACAGTTGGTACATCTGGGTTTTTAACAGTGGTGAATACGTGTGGGTACAGTTGAACTACAGTGTGGGTACACGTGTGGGACAGTGTGAATACGTGTGTACAGTGTGAATACAGTGTGGATCAGTGCTATCACGTGTGAATTAGTGTGGGATACAGTGATGGCACAGTGTTATACAGTGTGCGTAACTGTGTGAATACAGTGCAGGTACAGTGTGAATTACTGTGGGATACAGTGCTGGCACAGTGTGAAACTGGGGTCATTTACAGTGTGGGTACCGTTAGTGTGAATACAGTGTTTGGGTACAGTGTGGGTACAGTTGTGAGATATAGTTGGTACGGTGAAACAGTGTAATACAGTGTGGGTACTAACAGTGTGAATACAGTGCAGTGTGAACAGATCACGCTGTGAATCAGTGTGTAATACCGTGTGGTACGCGTGTGAATACGGTGGGTACAGTTGTGAATACAGTTGGGTACAGTGTGAATACAGTGTGGGGGTACTGTGAATACAGTGTGGGTAGTGTGAATACAGTGTGGGTACAGTGGATAGTGTGGATACGTGTGAATACGTGTGAAATGTGAAACAGTTGGGTACGTGTGAATAGTGTGGGTACAGTGTGAATACAGGTGGATACAAGTGCAGGTACAGTGTAATATAGTGTGGATACATGCTGCACAGGTGAAAACAGTGTGGGTACAGTGTGAACAGTGCATGTACAGTGTGAATACTGTGTGGATACAGTGGCTGGCACAGTGTGAATACATGTAATATAGTGTGGGTACAGTGTGAATACAGTGTGGATACAGTCTAGTTACAGTGTAGAATATACAGTGTGTGGGTACAGTGTGAATACAGTGTGGGCACAGTGTGAATACAGTGTGGGTACAGTTGTGAATGTAGTGGGGTACAGTGTGAATACAGTGTGGATACAGTGCAGGTACGAGTGTAATATAGCCTGGATACAGTGCTGGCACAGTGTGAATACAGTGTGGGTACAGTGTGAATACAGTGCAGGACAGTGTGAATACTGTGTGGATACAGTGCTGGCACAGTGTGAATACAAGTGTGGGTACAGTGTGAATACAGTGCAGGTACAGTGTGAATACTGGTGAGATACAGTGCTGGCACAGTGTGATATAGTGTGGGTACAGTGTGAATACAATATGGGTACAGTGTGAATACAGTGTTTAACAGTTGTGAATACAGTGCTGGGCACAGTGTGACACTCAGTATGTGGGGTAACAGTGAGATGTGAATACAGTGTGGGTACAGTGTGGGCACAGTGTGAATACAGTGCTGGAATACAGTGTGAATACACGTGTGGATATCAGGTGGGTACAGTGTGATACAGTGTGAATACGTGTGGGTACAGTGTAATAGCGTGGTGGACACAGTGGTGAATACAGGTGAAGACCGTGGGGTACAGTGTGAATACAGTGTGGGTACAGTGTGAATACAGTGTGGGTACAGTGTGAATACAGTGTGGTAAGTGGACTGCAGTGTGGGTACGTGTGAACTAGTGTGGATCGTGTGAATACAGTGTGAAACTGTTGAATACAGTGTGGGACCAGTGTGAATATAGTGGTGGGTTACAGTGTGAATACAGTGTGGGATATACAGGTGAGGTACAGTGTGATATAGTGTGGATACAGTGCTGGCACAGTGTGAATACATTGTGTGTCATGGAATACAGTGCAGGTACAGTGTGAATCATGTGTGGGTTTACAGTGCTGGCACAGTGTGAATACAGTGTGAATATAGTGTGGGTACAGTGTGGAATACAGTGTGGTGACATTGGTACAGTGAATCATGGTGGGTACAGTGTGAATACTGTGGGCCACTGTGGAATACAGTGGTGATACAGTGTGGAGTGTGGGAATACAGTGTGGTACAGTTGTGAATACAGTGTGGATTTAAACAGTGCAGGTACATGGTGAATATAGCATGGGATACAGGTGCTGGCACAGTGTAATACAGTGGGGTAACAGTGTGAATACAGTGGCGGTACAGTGTGAATACTGTGTGGAATACAGAACAGGTACAGTGCTGGCACAGTGTGAATACAGTGTGGGTACAAGTGTGAATACAGTGCAGGTACAGTGTGAATACGGTGTTGTGGATACAGTGCTGGCACAGTGTGACTATAGTGTGGTACAGTGTGCATTACAATATGGGTACAGTGTGAATCAGTGTTATTGTACAGTGTGAATACAGTGCTGGCACAGTGTGAATACAGTGTGGGTACAGTGGGAATACAGTGTGGATACAGTGTGGATACAGTACGGGTACAGTGTGAATACAGTGTGGATACAGTGCGGGTACAGTGTGAATATAGTGTGTATACAGTGCTGGCACAGTGTGAACCAGTGTGGGTACAGTGGGAATACAGTGTGGGTACAGTGTGGGTACAGTGTGATACAGTGACTGGTACAGTGTGAATACCGTGTGGATATAGTGTGGTACAGTGTGAATACAGTGTGGATACAGTGTGAATACAGTGTGGGTACAGTGTAAATACACTGTGGGTACAGTGTGAATACAGTGTGGGTACAGTGTGAATACAGTGTGAATACAGTGTGGGTGTGTGAAATGCAGTGGGGTACAGTGTGAAAGTGTGGATACGGTGTGGAATACAGTGTGAACTGTAATACAGTGTGGATACAGTGTGAATATAGTGTGGGTACAGTGTGAATCTGTGCGGATACAGTGCTGGCACAGTGTGAATACAGTGTAATACAGTGTGAATATAGAGTGGGTACAGTGTGAATACAGTGTGGATACAGTGCTGGCACAGTGTGGGTAAAGTGTGAATTACATGTGAATACAGTGCGGTACAGTGCTGCCACAGTGTGAATAGGTGAATACAGTGGGGTGGGACAGTGTGAATATAGTGTGGGTACGGTGTGATACGTGTGGGTACAGTGTGAATACAGTGTTGGGTACACGTGTGAATACATGTGGATACAGTGCAGGTACAGTGTGAATATAGTGTGGATACAGAGCTGCACAGTGTGAATACAGTCGGGGTACAGTGTGAATACAGTGCAGTACGTGTAATACTGTGTGGATACTGTGCTGACACAGTGTGAATACAGTGTGAATACAGTGCTGGGTACAGTGTGAATACAGTGTGGGTACAGTGTGAATACAGTGTGGGTACAGTGTGAATACAGTGTGGATACAGTGCTGGCACAGTGTGAATACAGTGTGGGTACAGTTTGAATACAGTGCAGGTACAGTGTGAATACTGTGTGGATACTGTGCTGGCACAGTGTGAATACAGTTGTGAAATATAGTGTGGGTACAGTGTGAATACAGTGAGGATACAGTCAGGGTAAGTGTGAATACAGTGGGTACAGTGTGAATACAGTGTGGGCACAGTGTGAATACGTGTGGGTACGTGTGAATACAGTGTGGTACAGTGTGAAACGTGGATACAGTGCAGGTACAGTGTGAATATAGTGGTGGATACAGTGCTGGCACAGTGTGATACTGTGTGGGTACAGTGTGAATACAGTGCAGGTACAGGTGAATACTGTGTGGATACAGTGCTGGCACAGTGTGAATGCAGTGTGAATATAGTGTGGGAACAAGTGGTGAATACAGTCTGGGTACAGTGTGAATACAGTGTGGGTACAGTGTGAATACAGTGCAGGTACAGTGTGAATACTGTGTGGATACAGTGCTGGCACAGTGTGAATGCAGTGTGAATATAGTGTGGGAACAGTGTGAATACAGTCTGGGTACAGTGTGAATACAGTGTGGGTACAGTGTGAATACAGTGCAGGTACAGTGTGAATACTGTGTGGATACAGTGCTGGCACAGTGTGAATGCAGTGTGATATATGTGGGAACAGTGTGCAAAACAGTCTGGGTACAGTGTGAATACAGTGTGGGTACAGTTGGAATAACAGTGTGGGTCAGTGTGAATACAGTGGTGTACTGAATAGTGTGGGTACAGTGTGAATACAGTGTGGGCACAGTGTGAATACAGTGTGGTTAGTGTGAATACAGTGTGGATACAGTGTGAATACAGTGTGGGTTCAGTGTGGAATACGTATGGGTGTGATGATGGTTAAGTATTTGCCAATGATGTGGAATAGTTAGTGAGATCCGTGGTGAGAGAGCCTGTTATGCGTGGGCAGTCATAATAATATTACAAATCCATCGCTTTTATTCAGTCCTCCCTCTTTAATCAATGTCTCTATCTCCTGTTCTAACGATGGGCAAGACACCCAGTGACAGCACAGACAGAACACCACGTGACTATACCAGGGTTCCCGTAAGTAACCCACTGGTTATGTCTGTGACCCCCCCCCCCCTAGCAAAACCAGGCTTGTCCCGCCCATTATGGCTTTACTGGTCTCGCGCTGCTCTCTACTGCCCCCACCTGTCTATTAAGAACCGGCATTATCTGATGGTCACATTGAGCTGAAGAATGCGGGGGCCCGCCATGGCTGTGAGGATCTGGATGTGACCGGAGAAGACCTGGAGGTGGCAGATCCCGTGGGAAAACCCGAGTGTTCCTTCGGATGATGAGGTTTGCAGCCCGGGGAAAGCTGGTGGGAAGGCGAGGAGAGGGGCCCTAGTAGTGGAGAGGATCCAGGTGACATTCCCTCTCACTGTCCCAAGTAGGGGAAACACCAAACAGAACTGCTGCTCCCCTGCCTGCCCTCACCCGGGTCATCGTTACAGACCAGACCGGTAAGGAGAGAGGGACAGGGACTCGCATAGACAGAGCCCATTCCTATTAATAACTACCGCAATGTCATTGGGTCACACGACTCCAATCCAGATTGTTTATGTTCTAGATCTGATCCATCACCTGTCTGTCATTCCACCCATCATCCCATTAACTACAGCCACCAGTATGTCTGCTTCTGGGGGCAGTCTCTTTACCAACCAAATATACTGTCTATCTGTCTCTCTATCTGTCTGTCTGTCTATCTATGTATATATCTTCTCTCTCTCTATCTGTCTGTCTATCTGTCTATCTATCTGTCTGTCTCTGTCCTCTATCAATCATCTATCTATCTGTCGGTCTGTCTGTCTCGCTATCTATCTATCTGCTCTGACTATCTCTCTATCTATCTATCTATCTATCTATCTATCCTCAATCTGTCTGTCTCTCTATCATCTATCTATCTTCTTTCTATCTGCTGTCTGTCTATCTATTCATCTCTATCATCTATCTTGTCTGCTATCTATCAATCTATTAAATCAAATCAAAAAGAGCTTTATTGGCAAGATCAATTTACAGTTTGACATTGCCAAAGCAACAAAAAATAATAAAATAATAAAACATGTTAGTATGTGGGGGTATAGAGAGGTTCACAGTAGGGGGACATGGGTATCAATGGATAATTAATATATGGACAGTACTATAAGGGGTATTGGATTTTAGTCTTTTAGTCGATTGGGACGGATAAAGGGATAATTGGGCAAGTAGTCCTTGGATATTAGTTTCATTTATGCTCCTTTCTGTCGTGACATGCTGTTTACATAGAGTCCCCAATATTACTTGTGCTTTCTCCTCTCCCAGCAGGATATAGATGTTTTCTCTCATCCTCAAGCAGTTGAAGTCTGGGATAAAGTCTGACAGCATCTTGAAATGGGGGTCCCGTATTGCTTTGTATTTAGAAGGAAGTGGGTCTCATCTTCTAAGGTTCCCTTGTCACAGGCTGTGCACAGTCTGTTTCTCTCTTGGTTTAATATGTCTGTCTGTGTCTCTTGGTTTATATGTCTGTCTGTGTCGGCCAGATTCGATTCTAGGCTGTGGGCACTCAGTCTGCAGAGGGCTCAGGATTTGTCTCTCTTTAGGGTTTGTGATATTCTCCAGGTAGGGGCCAGTTTTGTAGTCCTCTGTCCAGTGCCTGGTATATAGTTAGTTTCTGGACTTTTTTTATTTCTTTTTTCCATTCATCCACGTAATCCAATTGGCTCTTGGTTATGCTGCTGTAATTTGAGTTTTTGACAGGCTCTGTGAATGTGGGTTTGATGTTAGTAGGGAGCTGATGAGTTGTTTCAGTGCACTGGATTTTCTTGGTCTTTGTTGTATAGTGAGGCTTTATTATGGTAAGATGTTGGGGCTACTGTTCTGTTGGTGACCCCAGAATGATAGGGCCCTTTTTTGCATCTCAAGCAGTAATAGGAATCTGCCAAGCTCAGCCCAACAAGTGCTGTGTTTGATGTACTGCGATGGACCTGGAGGAGGTGCTTATAGAATTCGAGATCACCAATTCTCAGTGACCGGTATCAGGTCTTACTTCAACTCCCAGCAGCACGCTGGTTAACACGGTACCGTCGGGACAGGCGAAGAAACCCAAATATTATTGGCAGAGTGATCTTTGGAAAAGTACAGAGAGAGTGCTACTCCGTGATAATTCAATTAAGTCCCGATACCCTTCCTAATAACGGTTTAAGAAGATTTATGTTTGGATACCATGATATGTTGTTATAAAAGGGTACACCCATAATATTACACTTATGGCCTGCTCCACCTGATCTTCCCGCTTAGGTGATTCAAAGTGCACTGGAAAATTAAAAGTGTGTCACGAGTGTATTATCTGACTGTGGTAACAGCAAGATGCAGTTTAATCAGGACTCTGATCATGACTCTAATTGTATATGAAACCACATAGTAAAAGTCAAAGTGATTGATAAAGATACCGTATACCATCGTATGTCCATGGCCCCTCAGCCTCATTGTTCTATGTATATTAGATATGTAGCATTATGTAAATATAAGGTTATGTGTGTATAGGGGAAGTTAAAAATAACATGTTTTGCAATGTATAATCGTATTCAAGGTAGTTTGAAAGAATATCTTTTGCCTTTTTTATCATAGTTATTTAGTGTGTGCCTCTTTATAGGAACTGGCCAATCCACATCCACTCTTTGGAAGTGGTTGGCAACACATTTTTGGCTAGACAGTCTTGTAGGCCACTCTCTGTTGGTGATAGCATTAAGAGGTCATCTGCGTGAGAAGGAACTTTACATTTGTGTCATGTAGAGTAAGTCCTACCTATCATCTATCTATCTATCTATCTATCTTGATATCTATTATCTATCTGTCTATCTATCTATCATCTATCTGTCTGTCTGTCTAATTATCTGTCTATTATCTTCTAATTATCTTTTTATTATCCATCTATCTATCTATAATCTATCTATCTATTATCTATGTATCTATTTATTTATCATCTATCTATTGATCAATCTATCTATGTATTATCTATCATCTATCTACCTATCTCTTTATCTATCTATTTTATCTATATATCTATTATCTATCTATCTATTATCTATATATCTATTATCTATTTATCTATCTATCTATCTATCTGTCTATCTATTAATTATCTATCGAACACTCTATCTATCTATTTATATCTATCTATCTATCTATATCTATCTATCTATCTATCTATCTATCTATCTCTCTATCTATCTATCTAATCTATCTCTATCTATCTATCTTTCTCTAGCTATCTATCTATCTATCTATCTATCTATCTATCTATCTATCTATCTATCTATCTATCTCCCACTTTATCTCTCCTATCTATCTATCTATCTATCTATCTATCTATCTATCTATCTATCTATCTATCTATCTATCTATCTATCTATCATGTATCTATCTATTATCTATCTATCTATCTATCTATCTATCTTTCTATCTATCATGTATCTATCTATTATCTATCCATCTATCTATCTATCTATCCATCTATCTATCTATCTATCTATCTATCTATCTATCTATCTATCTATCTATCTATCTATCTATCTCTATCATCTATCTTTTTATCTATATATCTATTTATCATCTCTATCTATCTATCTAACATCCTTCCACCCATATTGCCTGTCTGTCTAACTATCTGTCTATCTACAGTTTCTGACAAAAGTCTTGTCGCCTGTGTATTTTGCAGTAACTCCTGCTATTAACCTGATTTTCAATTGATCAATTGGTGTTAGAAATAGCTCATATGAAAAGCTAAAGCCCTCCCAAATAATATTAAATGTACTGTTAAAAAATAGTTTCACTGAAAAAAGATTTATCATTTAATAAAGACAGAAAGGTCAAAATGTTGCAAGACAAAAGTGTAGTCGCCTATACAGAAAATGATCTACTTTACAGCCAATCCAGATATATATCAGCAAATTAAGTAGTGGTGCTGTAAGATCCAAATTGAATATCTTGTATGACTTCCATGAGCTTGAAGGACAGCATCCATACGGTTTCCTGATGAAAGCATCAGGAATAGCCAAGAAAACAGAGGGCATGAATGCCGAAATTGACTTTAGTTGTTTTTTTATAAACTTTATAAAAATCAATTGTTACAGCCCTTATTAATAGGTGGAATATATAATCTAAAACTATTTAATTCAAAGAATCGGGGATAATAATCAAAATAAGTTTAATTGTATATATAAGATCTATACAATTTTTTACAGACTGTGTAATGATCAAATATACAAAGTATCAATTTCAGAAACAAATGTAGCAATTGAGTTCATCATGTCTACTCAGGTTAAGTGTCAAATATGCCAAATACTGACATCAATGAGAAACAAATTTGTTATATTGAGTACATACTGTTAAAAAGGTCCGTTAGATACATAAGTAACAATATATGATCATCATACCACGCATCATAGACACACCCCTGGCAGTCACAATCTCTTTAAAATCTGGAGGCCGGGCCTGTGATGTCAGCCCTGACGAATCCCGCTGGTAGGCAGAGTGAAACGCGCTTCGGCCGGTCCTCATGGTGTATGGGGGAACGCTAGATTTCAAGTTTGAGACCTGCAATATTGTGCCGCACTGAGAGAAAGCCTTAAATGCCAGGGATCCACAAACTGGAAGGTGTACGCTGCAAGTGGAAACATAAAGTCCAGACTGGGTGAAGGTAAGGTGCAAGTTGCACAAAAGTAAGTCCCGGTTACCACTGCTACACCATAGGAATCCATAATTGAACGTCAACATTTCCTGGATTTATATTACTGGACTTTGCTAATGGGACTGCAATGGTTATGCCTGTAGCGGGTGAAGACAGTGTGCAGGCTGCATTCGTCCCTTCACGATCAGTGTATACCTGCGTTGAGGTTCGGACTGATTCACTATATGATATATTGGGACACTAGTATTGGATCCGCTCTATCCTATGTTTGAGACTGTTTAAACAGAACTTTCCAATCTCCATTTGGAGTAGTGTGGCTACCTATTTGTATATGGGCATTATCTTACATATAGACCAGCATTGGTCAGAGTTTGAGTCTCTGTCAGTTATATAGACAATACTTAACTTTTCTCACTCTAGGCGTTCCCCCTAACAGAGGATATGTTTTTAAGTATGTTTTATCATTCTGTGTCATGATGTGCATTTTGTATTTAGATGTGTGGCTATTGTTATAATAAATGATTCTTGTTCTTTGCTATTTGGGTGAGGCTCATTAACGCTAGTTTTAGCGACTATTCATTTAAGGGTTAACCAGACGGTGGGTGCTAATTTTAGGGATCTTTTCTATATATAGGTGTATTTGAGAGGCTTTTTTGTCTTTAGCACAACCTCATATCTGGATAAGGTTATACGTCATACCCCATAAATTACTACTAGCTGTGCCTCTCTACCTTTGTATATATTAAGAAAACAGTATTGCATGCCTCCCAGAGTTCAGCAATATTCTTTGGTTTCGTCTTTCATGCTTCCTCTTTATCCTACCCCATATATGCTCAATGATGTTAATGTCAGGTGACTGGGTAGGCCAATCCTGGAGCATCTTGATCTTCTTCGCCTTAAGGAACTTTGATGTGGAGATGGAAGTATGCGATGGAGGCTGGAGCACCATCATGCTGCAGAATTTGGCCTTTTTTATGGTTGGCAATATATGAGGTAGCTAAGATTTCTTGGTAATTTACACTATTGATGTTGCCTTCCACCCTGTAGTTCCCTCACACACCCCCATACTGGATGTAACCCCAGACCATGATTTTGCCTCCACCAAACTTCACTGTTTTCTGGGTAAATCTCAGCTCCATGCGGGTTCCAGTAGGTCTCCTGCAATATTTGCGCCAGCTGTAGTGTAATGCAACAGAAGATTCATCTGAAAAATCCAACTTTTGCCACTTTTCCAGCGTCCATCCTTTTAGTAGGCTGTGGGACTTGACAAATGCCACACGGTTTTTCAGTTGTCTTTTGTTTAGTGCTGGTTTATGGGCACTGATTCGACCATGGAGTCCATTTCGAGACAGAATCCGACAAACTGTTCTGGTTGACACAGGGATTTCAGGTGACCAGGTCTCCTGGTGTTCTGCTGCAGTTAAAAATGGGATTGCCTTGGATTTTCGAGCCAACAAACGGTCCTCTCAAGCAGTTGTCTTGCGGGTCGGCCTGACCTGGGCTTTATCAAAAACTTCTCCAGTCTCTTCAAATCTTTTCTTTATCCCCTAAACTTGACGCTGAGAGACATTAAAAGTGTGCGCCACATCAGCAGTGGATTTGGTCTTCAGCCTCTTGATAATCAACACTTTAGTCTCAGGGTGAATCTTGGGCATGTTTGCAGAGGTCTATTTGCAGTTGATGTGAAGGTCTAGTGTACTGGGTTCTTTTTATACACACCTGACATCTAATTGGTCCATTATTAGTCACAGGTGAAGCCCATATGACAAGGCGACAACACTTATGTCTTTGCAAAAATTGACTCAATGGGCTTTACCAAGCTGTGAATATTAGAATACTTTTGTTAGTTTCGTTTTGCATTGAAACATTATTACAAAAGCTGTTTGGGGTAAAATTAACTATTTCTTGAAACAAAATCTGCATTAGAATTATTGTTAGGCAGCACTGTCTGTCTGTCTGTCTGTCTGTCTGTCTGTCTGTCTGTCTGTCTATCTATCTATCTATCATCCTTCCACCCATACTGTTTGTCTGTCTATCTCTCTGTCTGTCTGTCTATCTATTTTTCTGTCAATCTAGCTGTCTGTCTATAGTCTATCGTCGCCAGCGATCGATGTTCGGCAGGCAAATGGACATGTCGGTAACTTACCGGCAAACATGCAGTCTCCTATGGACTGCTGCTACTTCCAATTGCGGAAGGGGCCAGACCTGCAATCGCTTCGGTTTCAATTCAACATTGGGGCAAATTACAGTTGGGGAGGTGGACATGCTCTTCAAAGGATATATAAAGGGCTGTTTACTTATCTAAACAAAATAATACATTTATCTTTAAAATGTAATAGTTAGGGAGATATGAGTGAGTATTCCTACCTCCCTTTGTGCAGTGGAAAGACAGCTATTACTAGATAAAACCTGCTTGTGTGCTTCTGTTGACAGCGGTCCACCTGGCCATCTATCTTATTTACGAATGTATGCCTGTGGTAAAGATAGGAGGGACTGTTCTTGCTGATTCTGTCTGTCTTTCTGTTTACCCAGCTTAAGGATCAATTTTGGACCTCACCCTGGGTACTTTTAATGGGAGAAGAGAGGGCATCTGAAGTCAGAAAGGAATTCCCCCCCTCCCTTTTTTTTAGCTGTTTTTTTTTTTTTTTTGCCTTCCTGTGGATAAACTGCTAGGTAGGGTTAAAAAGGAGGGTTAAAATGTCAGACATCCCACCCTGC
This sequence comes from Hymenochirus boettgeri, assembly GCA_019447015.1. Classification (NCBI taxonomy): domain Eukaryota; kingdom Metazoa; phylum Chordata; class Amphibia; order Anura; family Pipidae; genus Hymenochirus; species Hymenochirus boettgeri. Next base: position 64,213,444 of record CM033475.1, on the reverse strand, counting down.
CTCTTTGTTCTTCCAGGCAGGGTGGGCAAGGGGCGTGGCTATGCTGTGTGATGCCATTGACATCACACAGTGGGCGGGGCATACACACCAGGGGAGAGGCGGGGTTAGGGGCGTGGTGTGGGCAGTTCGGGGGTGTGGCAGACAGAAAAGGGGCATAACGGGGAGGAGATTCAGGACTCCTCTCCGTTGTGGGAGATCGGGGTGGTCTCGCGGGAGTGCAGGAGACTCCCAGGGGATCTGGGAGTAGTGGGATACCTGAAATGTTGGACTTGATGGACCTATGTCTTTATTCAACCTCAATTTCTATGTTACTATGTTGCTAACTCTAGCTAGTCTGGATGACATTGTTTACTACAGCTAAGTCTATTATCTACCAGACTTAGATTCACTTAACACAGAGTTATTTATGGTGTAGGTGGCACAAGGATTGTTAAATCCCAAATGCATCACCTTACATTTATCAACATTGAATCTCATCTCCATTCTGCTGCCCATTTTGATAATCTATCCAGGTCAGCTTGCAGCAATAGCACATCATTTGAAGTTTCCAAATATCTGCATAGTTTAGTGTCATCAGGGACCTTGCTCTCAATGCCCCCTTCTAAGTCATTTATAAACAGATTAAAAAGAAGGGGCCCCAGTACAGAACCTTGAGGCAATCCGCTTAGAACTTAAGCCCACATAGATGTAGCTCCTTTGGACATCACTCTCTGTTTGCGATCCAATAACCAATTCCCTATTCATGTACAATTGTTACTTTCTAGGCCAGCAGTCCTAAGTTTGTACATTAGTTGTCTATGTGGCACAGTATCAAAAGCTTTAGCAAAATCCAAGTATACTACATCCACTGCTGTGCCTGAATCTAACTTCTTACTAACTTCTTCATAAAAACCAAGTCAGTTCCATGCTGACTACTACTAATAAGATCAGACAAAGTCAAGGATATGATTCCGTAACAGTTTCCAGCACCATCACTACCACTGATGTTTGGCTTACAGGTCTATAGTTACCAGGCTGGGAACGACTACCTTTTTTGAATATTGGTATTACATTTGCATTTTTTCAATCCAGCGGTACATCACCAGACAAAAGCAAATCTGGAAAGATAAGAAACAGTCGTCTAGATAAAACTGGACTAAAGGTCGCCATACATATATTCGATTTTACTTAACCGAACGAGCATGATTTTCTATTTTAGCTAGTTTAATTGCTTTCTTGCACTCCTTATTACAGCTTTTATACTCCCTATATATATGTTCTGTTCCCTTTGATTTCAAAATTTTAAAAGCCCTTTTTTCCCATTTCCCTTTTTACTTGACCATTACGCCAGGCAGGAGAGGACCTAATTTTTTACACTTGTTCCCTAAAGGTACACATTTAGAAATTTAATAGTTTAATACACCTTTAAAAGCAGGAGTGATTCCTTTAACAACATAAAATTAGCTTTTCTAAAGTTATGTTTTGTTTTTGTTTTTTGCAACCTATACTAAATGACACTGTTGTATATCATGATCACTTTTCCCTAAGCTTCCCATTACCTTCATCTCCAAAATGAGCTCAGGGTTATTAGATATCACCAGATTCAACAATGCATCCTGTCTAGTAGGAACTTCTACTATCTGTGAAAGAAAAGGCTCATATAGAAGATTTAAGAACATGATACCTTTTGAGGTGCTGGCAGTTCCCTTATTCCAATCTATGTCAGGGTAATTGAAATTCCCCTTATCCAAAACATGACCCATATTAGCAGCCTTCGATTCATTTCCAGATCCTCACTGGCATTTGCCTGCTTATAACATACACCAACAATTAATTTACTCACCTTATTGCTCCCTTTACACAGCTCCACCCATATTGTTTCTGCCTTATCATTTATACCCCCATCTATCTCATCTTTTAAATTTGGCTTCAATTTTTGATTAACATACATATTCCCCCTCTAAATAAGGATTATCATACATATTCCCCCTCTAAATAAGGATTATCCTTCATTATTTACTGTCCAGTCATGTGAATCATTTAGCCATGTTTCTGCTATACTTTCCCTTTAAATCTATTAGTTCTAGTTCTCCAGTTTTTCCAGCCAGACTTCTTGCATTTGTAAACATTCATACATACATGCATACATACATACATACACCAAAATCGTTATTTTGATCTTTTCTGAAGCTAATTACAGACCTGCAATCATTCTCTACCTTTGGACACCTTAGGGAGAGAAAAATAATCTTTTCTGGCTTGTGGCTAGATTTAAAAATGATTTAGAAGTTTGGGGGGGGTTATGATACAGTTGATGATGCTCTAAAACAGCAGTGGGCATGCTCCAACCAGATACTTGGCAGCAGCTTGGCAAATTAAGCTCAGTCTTTTAAAAACAAACCTTAGATTGTTCAGTATTTTTACAGGACTGGAAATCATTTGGATAGAGCTTGAGATGATGAGGTTTTAAAGGGCATGTCCACCTTTAAAACTAAAAACTAGGGACTTGTCAGTTATCTGTCCTCAACCCCAACTGCTATCTTTACCAGCTTATTACATGAATTTGTTTCCGGATATTGATAAGTTATCTTCCTTTCTTACAAAGGTATCTGCCTCCTCCCTCTGCTCAATCAACTTTTAGGATTTTGAGAATGTGAGAATGTGCAGAGTAGGTGGCAGGAAAAACAGCCTCTCATTGGCTATGATGTTAGCAGTCACAGCCTTGATTGACTGCATAGAAGGAGGAGCCAAGCCAGAATAGAAGAAACAATAATTCTTAAAGGGCATGTCTACCCCCAAAATTATAATCCACTACTGGCCCCACTGTATAGTGTAGAAAAGTCCTTACCTTACATCCCATATCCAAATGGTTCTCCTTTAATGTCCCTCCAAAGTCCAGAAAACTGGCCACCAGGAGTCTAGCAGAGGGGGAAATTGTTTCCGCCTCTGAGGCTTCCTCTGAGAGGTTTGTGGCATGCTCTGAGCAGCCCTCCCTCTCCCTCCCGTTTTAGTCTCCCTCCCCCTAGCATTAAAGCCTTTTAATATGTGGTAGGGCTTGCTCCCCCAGCCCCAACAACATTAATCTTATTTGCAGAAACTACCCCGATCACTACTTACCTTCCCTCTATCCTCCGCCGTTCTGAACTGCCAGCAGCCGCGTCCGTTTTTGGCTGCCTCTTGGCCAATCACAGACGCGGACGCTGGTTTGCCCCCTGCTTGCAGTTCCATGCAAGCAGAGGGCCGGGCAGTGCAGCGGAGGATAGAGGAAAGATAAGTAAAGATCGGGGGAGTTTCTGCAAATAATATTAATGCAGTTTGGGCTGGGGCAGCAAGCCCTACCACATATCAAAAGTTTATTTAAAGGACATGGCCTTTAAATATCTCATTACAAATGCATCTAATTACCTGGTTAAATTAGCAGTTGGAGTTAAGAGCAGATAACTGACAAGTCACCAGTTTTTTTAAGGGTTGACTTGTTCCTTTAAGCTCTTGTGGTTAGTCATTTTTGTAGAGCTAAAGCAATTCGAATCAGCATGACTAAACACAAATTGTTTCTTTACAGTATATGGTTGTTACATAAGCTATCATTGAAACATTGCTCACCTATCCATCTGTGCTCCTTTGTAATCCAATAGGGGTGTCTTGTTGTGGGTGAGCTCAGTCATGTGATTAAAAAAAGATGGTTAATAAAGTTCAGGCTTCAGGATATACAAAAAGGTTAGAAGAACAATTCTGCCAGCAATAAAATGTATTTATTTAACAGGATAAAAGAGATAAATCATGTATAATTAATAGCATCCTCACTCTTGTAACAATGGATAAGATAGCTAGCCATACAACTATCAAATGACACAGAGCGCACTCCCTGTTTGGAATAAAGTTCATATATCAAGCCCTTAAAGGGACACTAAACCGGGTTTTTTTAAGTACATAAAATCTGAATCTATTATTCACAGGGAGGTGAAATTGCTTATTCCCACCTCCCTGTAAATAATAGAACACCAGGGTAACAAGCTGGAGTGTTTTCTGGACATTCTATTAGCCACAGGGAGGTGGGAATAAATGTTCTCCCCTCCCTGTGAAAAATAGAAACAGATTTCATGTACTTAAAGGGCAATTATAGTGAGAAAATTGTTTTTTTTAAATTTCTTCTAATGTATCCACCAGGGTACCTTTAGTTTCTTTAAATTCTTCATAGTCCCGAGATATAAGCCTTTGAATATGCTGTGATTTGTAGGAGCTGCTACACCTCATCTGTCACTCAAAGGCACACACCCACACAATCCAAAGCTCTATAGGAAAATAACTACCACTGTCCTCCTTATCTCGGTTGGTTTCTCTCCCACTGGACCATCTACCAGTAATAATCATATATAAGGAAAAAATTGGAAGAGGACATATGCAATCCAATCTGCAATGTTTATTGCGACATGTTTCGGGCAACACTGTGCCCTTTCTCAAGCTTGCTTGAGAAAGGGCACAGTGTTGCCCGAAACATGTCGCAATAAACACTTGCAGATTGGATTGCATATGAGTCCTCTTCCAATTTTTATCCTTATGTACAATCCAAAGCTCCCCTGCAGTACTGTTACACACTCTCTCACCCACACTATATGTACCATGTGCAACATATAGTCAAATGCTGTAGTGCTAAACACAATCAATAAACCATTAACCCAGCAATATGAGCATAACACACTATAAAACAGCCCCTCCCCCCAAAAAAAATCTTATATACATACAAAACCAGTGACTCAAATGGAACACTAATACAGTATATATAATACAGTAATACAGACTATATACCAAACAAGACACACAGTGCAATCTATGAAATATATAGACTAAAGCAACTGAAATGTAACAGGACAACAAGCAGTGTCACTGTGTTTGTGAAGGTCTCACTACAAGCTGCTGTTACACTGACTCTCTCTTCAGTGATTATGATCTCAGCTAAGCAGGGGGAGAGATATGAACTTTAGGTAAAAAATAAATAACAATTAGCAAAGTTAGAGAACAGGCAGCGTTCAGTAACTTACTTGTAAAGAATCTCAGCACCACTTGTCCTCTCTCCCCCTCTGCCCCTCCCTTCAGCATATTGCTACTTTATTCCACACTTTGATTGCTTGCAGTCTAGCTCTGGAAGGGAGGGGTCAACAGGATGTCAGCACTTCATTTAAAGTCCTTTCAACTGACAATGCTCCGACTCTGTATACAGCCCGTCACTGCTTGAGGGGGAGTAGACAGAGAGGGGAGGGGGACTACACAGCTTGGTACAAACTTCTGCCAGTGTGAAGAAACGAAGCCACACAGAAACATGAAAGTAAGGCAGCTTATACTAAGTGATCTATACATTGTATACAGACAAAGTTTTTTTTTTCACTATAGTTGCCCTTTAACAAAGTACAATAAAATCTGTTTAGTGTCCCTTTAAAGGACAATTATACTCACCTTTTCCCCGATCCACTGCAGCATAGTACCCAGGGTGAGGACCTAAAATCGCTAAGTCCTCACCCTGGGTTCTTTCTCTAACTCCTGCACTACTTACCGCAAATCTGCTTCGGCGATCCACAGTGTTCCACCTCTCTCCTACTGTCAGTGACAGTCGCGAGGCAGCCAATTGGAAGACACGCCTCCTTGCAGAGCGTATCTTCCTATTGGCTGCCTCGCGATCTGTCATTGAAGCAGGAAGAGCGGAGGAACGGAGCGATCGGCGAAGCAGATTTGGGGTAAGTAGTGCAGGAGTTAGGGAAAGTACCCAGGGTGAGGACTTAGCGATTTTAGGTCCTCACCCTGGGTACTATGCAGCTATGGAGGAAGAGGAGCGAGGGTGAGGTGAGTATACTTGTCCTTTAAGTTGGGGCGAACTATAGACATGACAGACGAAAATCGCTGCTTTTAAATGTGTCTGTATTATCAGACCATAGATTGTAAGCTCTAAGGGACAGGGATCTCATACCTAATGTGTCATGGCATGCTGCACTTATGGTATATCAATTTATCCATAATTTATATATATATGTGTTATTAACCTATGTATGAAATTGTATTTAATTGTTATTTATCTGTATAATGGCTTGCACTTATCCCCTTGTTTGTAATATTTATAATGTACAGTGGCACTTTATTAATAAAATTATACTTACATACATTATACATACAAATAACCTTTCCTTATATTTTTAGTTTATAAACAGATTTGTAATATTAAAAATAATACATTCAGCCAGCAGATCACATGGGTGCTCAACAATTGGGACATGGTTATATAGGTGACCATGGGATAAGTCTTTGATGACATTGTTTGTGCATTAGTGAATATATATATACCTGATGGTTCCTACCCATTGGAGAAATGCTGCATTATTTTACTATCAGCAATGAGGTCATTTCCTGTACATACCCTCTATTTAGTGATATATAACAGTGAGATTTACCCACATGATATCACAGACGCTTTGTCATTGCTGCAATTAGGTAAACTATTGGACACTGTAATATTTTCTTAGCAGCAGTGACTCGGCTATGATGCAATGTTTTGCAATAGCTATTTCTCAGTAGCATAGTCTATCTTTAAACAAGTCCTTTTACAATTAGTGATCATTTGCATGTAAGGGAATATTTTTTACAGTCATGATAAGGAAAATCCTAGTCATCTCGCAACAACACCAACCATGGAAAGATGGCAGGAAAGTGATCTGAAAAGCACAAGATACAGAGCTAAAGGCGAACAAATACATAAAATCAGTTCAGGTAATAAACTCTCATATGGGGACCTGAACAGCTTTAAGGAAACCTTAATAAAGTTTTATTTGATTGATTGATTGATTGATTCTTTTATTGTCACAGTACTCGTAGTCCGTGAAAATTAACTTCGCAAATAAGTACAGGTTGAATAGTTTAAAGGGAATTTCCACCCCTCTTTTCAAAAATGAATATATTGTAGATTACCCCCCATTTCCACCCCTCTTTTCAAAAATGAATATATTGTAGATTACCCCCCAAAACCTAAAGATCGTTTTAGTCAAAAGCTTTAAATCTGCTCCCACACAGAGTTATTATACTCACAAGCTCCTCGCTCCACCGCCGCTTCCATGTTCCTCACTGCTACTGTGTTCTTTTGTGTTCTTGAGCAGCCGCAGTAGAGACTGGTCAGTGATTGGCCACGATGTCGCTGTCACAGCCGACACTGACTGCCTTACCCGAGAATGCAGAGACGTTTTGGTGGAGCGGAGGGGGCATGTAAGTAAAATAGCTCAGTGTGGGAGCGGGATCAAAGCTTTTGACTAAAACAAACGTTAGGTTGGGGGGTAATCTACAATATATTCATTTTTGAAAAGAGCGGTGGACATTCCCTTAAGTGCAGCAACAAACAGTAGCCGTATACATAAATATTTAAGTACAGAATAAATACTAACAATGTAAAATTTAAAGATACAAAGTTACACAACAATAACAATGTAACAGGCTAAGAATTTTAAAAGGCAACAGATGATGGATAAAAACTGTTTCTAAATCTACACGTTTTACTTAAAATATTTCAAAACCGTCTCCCAGAGGGTAATAAGCTCATGATTTGGGTGAGAAGGGTCTGTAATAATCTTATTAAGGGCTAGGCCACACTGCTGCTATTTTTCTGCGTTTGCACTTGCGGTTTTTTCAAATCATTGGAATCGTGGCAACGCACTGAAAACGCACGTTTTCGGGTGCGATGTGATTGCACTTGCGATTTGCGTTCCGCGTTTTAAATCGCAATCACATGCGTTTTCCAATACTTAATGAAGAAGCGCAAACGCAACAAAAACGCACATGAAATCGAATGCGATTCCGTGTGCCTTTGCGTTGCAGTGTGGCCGTGCCCTAAGTCTTGAGGATCTGCGTTTAAGGAATATAGCCTCAACTGAGCGGAGCTCAGTGCCCACAATGTACTGTGCATATTTGACAATTCGCTGGAGCCACTGTAGCTCAGCTTTAGTGCAATTCCCATGCCAAGCAACAATGTTATACGTTAAGATACTTTCAATAGTACATTATAAAAGTTAATTAGTAAAGCCCACGGCAAATGCTCCTTTTTAAGCAGCCTAAGAAAAAAAGAGTCTCTGTTGGGCCTTCTTAAAGGGACAGTTCAGTGGAAATGATCAATATTTGTTAAATTGTTAGTTTGTGTAATGTCTTCTTAGTTATTCTACATATTCTCTCCCATTTTGAAAAATCAGTTGATTTCATACCCTTTGCTGTTCCCTGCTGTTGACATCAGTGAGCTGACATTTCAGGTTCTAACGGTTCTTCTTCTTCCCAGGATGCACCACTTCCTTGGAATGTTCCTAACAGTTATTTCTAATGATTGGCTGTTGGATGGGTCAAAGATGCTCAGATCTCTACTGAGCAACTGAATCAACCCAGGCACTGGGTCAAGGGCAAGACCATAACGGTCTCTACTAGGGGTCCTGCAAGTAGGAAATCAGTATTTCGATTGCATTTATTTATACACAGACAAAATGCTGAATTGTCAGATTAAGATGAAAAAATACTGCTCTTTTTTCTGAAAAGCATGTGTTTGCACTGAACTTCCCCTTTAACACTCTCCTTAATATCCCCCCCCAAGATAGATCAGAACTAAGATGTGTACCCAGAAATCTAATCCCGCCCACTCTCTCCACCTCCATACTATTAATATCCAGTGGCTGGTATGATGCAATTTTAAGCGACTTACGAAAGTCAAAGATCATTTCTTTGTTGGTTTTAATAACATTAATGTGTAGATTATTTATTTTGCACCAATTTATTAGGGATGTGATCTCTGCTTGGTACTCTGTCTCGTTGTTATTTTCAATTTACCCCAGTATGGTGGTGTTATCCGCAAACTTCACCATATGATTTCTACTTGACTTAGCAATACAGTCAGAGGTAAATATAGAGAATAGAAATGGGCTGAGTACGCACCCCTGAGGGACACCAATGTACGTAGTATTTCCATTAAACATAACCCACATCAGTTCCTCCATGACAACATTAAGCCTGTTCTGGTTATAGCCCAAAAGTATTTGATGTGATTGACGCATGCGGTTTTAGGAGGGGATTACAGTTACCCAGAATCCCCCCTTTCTGACCTTTTATTGTTATCTGCAGCTTGGACACCTTCAGATCATCAAAGTCTGAGAAGGGATTAAACAATGGGCCATATTCAATAACCCAATAACTTCCTATACCCCGGGATAGAGTAAGGGCATGGCCCCACTAGAACGCACTAAATCGCACACGATATCGTGCGCAATTCTTGTGCGATTTTGCATTTGCGCATGCGTTTTGTGCATGTGATTTTGCCGTTTTCTGTTATGGCAATGCATGCGTTAACGCACCAAAAATGATGAACGCATGCGTTACCAAAACGCAAATGGATGCGCATAGGAAAACGCTGGATTTTTTGTGTTCCTGTGATTTTCATGATAACCAAACCGCATGCTTTATCGTGAGCGTAAAAAACACGTAAGTGTGGCTTAACCCTAAAGGTCAAACATTATGAACGTTCATGCAGTAGTAATCTACCCCAATGGTAGATTGTATGGACAATTGCTAAATTACAATCACAATTGTAAATAATTTTAGGGCCACAAACATAATTGTAATTACTGCATAGTACAGAGTTGATGAAACATGAAAATGGTGGAAAATGGTGTAGCATTGGATTTACCCCAACTTTCTGTTCTTTGGAAAAAGCAGTTAGTTACAGTATACAGTATGTCTATTTTAAACAGGGATATACACGGTGCATAACTATTGACACAGGTTACCCAATGTTTGCTGAGCAAGTGGTGATTTCTCTCCCTAGCATGAAAAATCAATTTAGTCCTTTGGTCATGACTTATCACTGCTCTATCCTATCCCAGTACACCAGATAAGGCCTGGTATGATTATTAAACTGAGACAGTATTACATCTGCAAAAATTTTAACCCAGGCTAAATTTAGATAGAAACTAAAACGAACCCGATAAATCTATAAAGCTGAAATGGATAGGATCCTGCACACCTAAACAAAAAGTCAATAACAATTATTCAATGCTGGGTGCTCCAAGCCCTGTAGCCAGAGTCAGTATCAAAGTAGGTAAGACATGCTAGGCACCCAGTCTTAGTGATACAAATGTCCTTTAATAGTGATGTTTCGAAACCTGTACGGTTCCTTCCTCAGACCAAACAAAAAACTGTTTGGTCTGAGGAAGGAACTGCACAGGTTCCGAAAAACGTCACTATTAAAAGGACATTTGCTCATAAGGACTGGTGTGCCTAGCATGTCTTACCTACTTCGAAAAATCTATAAAGGTGCAAAAATACAGCACCACAAAAGACAGTCAAAAACACCTTGAGGAATCTGTATTTTAAGGCCACCCCTTAAAGTACCCGTAGGTTGTTTATATGGAGGCAGCACAGCTGTATCTTATGTGACGGTTGTAAAATACCAATACCGCTTAGTATTTTATGTCACGGCTGTGAAATAACGGCGTTGTAAAGTATGATACCAGGCAGTGTTCCCTCTAAACCGTGTGCTTGTGCGCACGCACGCAGCTCGGCAGGCCTGAGCACACAGGATAAAGTGGAATATTGTGAATGCGCACAATGTGTTGTGGTACATTTTTCTATTATGGCCTGTATGGAAATGATGGCCATATTCTTAAAGTACAATCGCCTATACGGCTGTGCCTGTACATTTACGAACGCTTGTTCATAATATACCATGCAGTAGACTACCACAATGGTATTGCATGGAAGACTGTACAATTATGATTGCAGTAACGTTCGTTAAAGGTGCAGGAATTACGCTTTCTAAGTAAAACTGAATGGTAAAGACATTCTCCAGCATATATATAGCGCTATATGTTCGGGTATTTACAGACAAACAGTATTCAACCATTTTGTTTCCATTTCCCTAGCAGTTCAACGTGTTGTATGATAAATCCCTTTATTTCAATGCAATTTTTAAATTCATGTAGTGAACTAATGTACATCTCGTTATTTTTCAGGGAAGAGAAAGTGCATGTGCCCAGGCCTGGGCCTCTTCTACACCATTATAGCTGCACTTTTCTTTTCCTCCAGTGCATTACTTGTAAAGAAAATTGATGACCTTCACTCTGTGGAAATCAGTGCAATAAGATGTGTTTTTCAAATGCTGTTCGTTCTTCCTGGTTTAATTTATTTCAAGTAAGTTCTAAAAAATCCCGAGAAGATAAGACATTATTTAACGGTACAGCAAGATTTACAGATTTTTGTTCTCTCTCATCTTATTGTTTTTCTGTTTGTAGGACGGGATTTCTGGGACCCAAAGACCAGAGGATTTTTCTGTTTCTAAGAGGGTTTCTTGGCTCTGGTGCTATGATTTTATTGTATTATGCTGTCCAGTCTATGCCCCTGGCAGATGCCACTGTGATAACCTTCAGCAGCCCGGCATTCACAAGTATATTTGCCTGTATATTACTTAAAGAAAAGTGCACAGTATTGGACATTGTTTGTATGCTTTTTACTGTAACAGGGGTAATTCTAATAGCCAGGCCACCATTTTTGTTTGGTTCACAGTTTGAGAACCTTGAAGTTAATTACACAGACCGCCTGAAGGGGACTATTGCTGCTTTGACCGGTGCAGTTAGTGCTTCTTTAACTTTTGTTGTCCTGCGAAAAATGGGGAAGTCTGTCCATTACTTACTCTCTGTGTGGTACTATGCGGTTATTGGCCTCATTGAATGTGTAATCGCACTCTTTGTGCTAGGTGAGTGGCGAATTCCAGCCTGTGGGATAGACAGACTATATTTGATATTTATTGGTGTTTTAGGTGTAGGTGGACAGATCTTCCTGGTAAAAGCTTTACAGATTGAAAAAGCTGGACCAGTAGCTATTATGAGAACAATGGATGTGGTGTTTGCATTTATATTTCAGGCTCTTTTTCTAAACCACACTCCAACACTTTGGACTGTAGGGGGAGCCCTCTGTATTGTTGCAAGTACAGCAGGAACGGCTATCCTTAAGTGGTATACAAGCTCAAAAAAAGCAAAACAGAGTGAATTGTAAATGAAATATTTCTAGTGAAGAGAATAGAATGTTAAATAAACAACATAGAGATGCCACCTAGATATTACTAAAGAACCGTGAAGAAGATATTGAAGTTACTACAACTCCCTACAACCACACTGCAGCCAGGAGATGCTGGGAGTTGTAGTTGTAAAACCGCTACCACTAGGAAACAGGGTATTCTGGACCCCAATACATAATGTTTACTATACTAGTTTCAAATAGGCCAAGTTTATTAGAAATTGTTTCTACATGTTGCATTTTTTAATTGCAATATTAGTTCACCAACAATATTCCCAAGCTAAGCCTTTTGTTTAGTTTGTGTTTTGTGTACCTAGAATTTTGTCGGAACTTTGGGCAAGGCCACACTGCTCTGCACACCCATTCGCGGGCGATTGCATGTGTGATTCCTGTGTGATTTACGTGTGATTATACCTTTTGGAATATCAAAAATCAAAAAATGCAGATTGCATTCGTTTACAAATCGCAAACAGATGTGCAATCGATTTAGGTGTGTTGCCACAATTTTAATATTATCTAAAAATCGCATGTGCAAACGTGAGTGCATTTGCAAAAAAAACCACGATAGTGTGGCCTAGCCCTAACTGTTAGCAATGTACATGGTTGCTGTCAGACAAATTCAGTTTTTGGAACTGGCTTTTAAAGCCAAAGTAAATTGTCTGTCCCTGAACTATTCACTGATAAGTTGGCTCGGGTCTAGAATATAATTATACGAGTTTGTGAACTCTGTTTACTTATAAACAATAGCACAATAGCAATTTGAATGTATACTCTAATTAAACTCTAAATATTGTAAAATGAAAATAGTTTTTCAGTGAACTATTCCTTTAAAACAAAAAAACTGGCATCTGCCTGCAACCCCAACTGCTATATTTACTAGTTTATTACATGCATTTGAAACCAGATATTTAATCATATATTCTTTTGTTATGGAAAAGATATCTGCCTCCTTACTGTGCCAGAATAGAGGCAATAATTATACTTAAAGCTGTAAAACCAAGTTAAAGAGGAACTGTGGTCCAAAAATGACTTTAGGTAAATTGATAGGAATTGTTCTCCTGAGAGTTTTTGCAATTTATTTTCATTGTTTATTTTGCATAGTTTTGAAGATATTTACATTTTAGTATGTGATATGGCAGAAGCATCACCAGGTCCCCTGCACTTCCTGCTCTGAAACCTGTCAGTCAATCTGCCCTGTGTCTCCTCCCCTTTGCAACCCCCCTATGCAGAAGAAGGAGCCTTAGGAATGTCACATGTCAGCCTCCCACCCATTAACTTTCTGCTCTGTCATTTCTGTATATCTTGGGCTGTGGAGCACATAGAGAGGTGATTGATGGCTCATTTTAAAGGTAGAAAACTGGCTTTTCATTTAAACTCATCTTGTTTGGAGACCACAGTTCCCCTTTAAGGTTAGTTGGAAGTAGCAGCAGCTTTAAAAAATCTTTTGGCCCCCCTTTTTTTTCTGTGTCCCTCTTGAGCCCACCTTTCCTGATATAAAGTTGCTGACATCTTGTATCTGCGTTGTAGACTGTTTAGCTCTGCCCCTCCAATATTTCCTGCATTTCCTTCTTCTTTAGCCGCAAAATGCACTGTCCGTTGGGCCCATGCGTGCACGCTGCCTCGCTTCGCACACGTGACTTCAGTGCGTGCTCGGACGTGTGCGTGTGACGCCATCACGCTGCGCCATGCTCGTGCACAAGCACGGACTTGCCTTTAAAGATCTTACAGGGCTATGGGTCAATAATCTAAAATAATTCTTAGAACTGTCTTAAAAAGAGTTTTGAGGCATCCACCTTTTAGATTTTTATTTATAACTACTATCATTGCTGGAAAAAAATAACAATAATTGATGCTTCTTGTCTAGATCAATGGTTCTCCAACTTTTTCAGCTCATAGCGCACTTGGCGATATAGTATATATAGAGTATATATATATATAAAATATATTTGTAATACAACATAACAAAAATGTAATGTTGTCTCTTTGACAGGCATGTGTTATAAGCTATGTCATAAGTCCCATACCCCCAAATAGATCTTTTATGAAGCTAGTTACAGATCTGCAACCATTGTCCATTCCTCTACCTGGATACTTTAGGGAGATAAATAAAAACTATTTTCAGGCTTGTGGGTAGCAGGAAAAAAAACACCCTTTATGCAGCTAGAAGCATGATCCTGTGGTTATTTTAGGTAGGAGTGTGTCCTTTTTAATAAAGGCCACTTGTATGGAGACCATAGTTCCCCTTTAAATGTTTTTCCTTACCTAATCAACTTCTAGATAAAAATTTTTTACTATTTTTCATCCGCCGCCACACTAGTGTGGCCTAGCCCTAACTCATTCTTTTATAATGAGACTTAAAGGGCTATCTACCCCCACACAAAGCAACGAGGGACCATAGGAGACCTAGAGGTTTGGGGGATGATTACTCGAAATACAAAAGTTTGTGTGGTGGACATGACCTTTTTGAGAGAGCTAAAAGCTATTGTTCTATACTATTACCTGGCCTTGCACGCCAATACAGTTAGAAGCACTAGATCATGGTCCCTCAAAGGGTAAGCGCCCACCAAAAAAAAGATTTCTAGAATAAAATATTTGTCTTTTTAGAAGAGTTATCTATTTTTCTCTGAGTGGAATTTCTGTTAAGACTATTTTATATTTAATTATTTTCATAAGATCTTTCTGATGCTTCAGTGATATTAACTTATATTGATTATATTGCTCTCTGTGAGAGTAAAAAATAGTGTACTTGTCCTTTAGAAGTCCCATGTTTTATTGTCCTTATATTCATTAATAATGATGAAATATATTTCTAAAGAATACTGGAAACCCAAATTAATATTTATGATGTATTTTTTGAATACTTATTTTTTCATTCATAAAAGTACATATAGTATCCTCTACTGTAATCTTTCTATTTTTCTGTAATTTCTGTTTACCGTTATTTTTTTCTTAATAAACCAGAATTCAGTAATGTAATTTATTGTTAGAAATGCTTTACTAAGACAAGTCACAGGGGGAATATTTTATTGTTTGCAATAAAAACAATGAATAAAAATGCCTGACGGTCATGTTATTTGTCAATTTCAGGTTTTATTTCTGTGCATCCAGTACAACTGTAATAAGTCTTTCCTTAATATATAACAGTTTATTTTGGTTGACAAGGTTTCGAGGATTCAAACCCTAGTAAGTTTGCCAACCTAAATAAACTTAGTCCTCAGAAAAAGTATTGCAGTACTTGCTGCATACATTGCAAATTCAATGTCTTATTTATTCACAAATAACTAAAAAAATGTCCAGGATATTCAATAAAATGCTACAACAATGTAGCAAAAAATAACCTGGACCTTATAGTTTATAAAACTGAAGATAAAAAAAATCCTTTATTAAAGCATCAGTTTACCCCACAGTAATATTCACCTTCACTAGCAGTAATTTAATGGGGCCCATACGCACAACAATGCTGATTTTTCAATACCATGCAATTGTTCAACGGTGTATGGGCATCTGGACTGTATAGACAGTAATCTTTCACTTGAAACTGTCTGCTTGGCATTAGACTACCAATCCCATAGTATGTTCAATGGGAAGATCCTACAAGAAGCACTAGCTGTTTAGGTCCTCATCTTGGGTACTTAAAGAACAATTGCGGTCTCCAAACAAGCCCTTCCGTCATACCTTTAAAATGGATCACTTCAGTAGGTAAGGCAACTTTCACACGAGTGGCATGTTTTCGTTGGGTAGAACTTCTCGTTGACACAATGCAACATGTAGCATTTTTCTGTTTGTGTGTTTCTGCAGCCTTTGCCTGCATTAAATGGACCCCCTCTCAACTGTCTATTTTTTAGTCTGTACAAGTACTTCCTTTCATTTCCAGCAATAAGTCAAATTAGCGTGCTCTGCTCGTGACCATACAAGGACAAATCCTGCACGTATGATCCCAATATCGTATGTTTGCCAGATCATGTATGTACGATCGTCGTATGATATTTTTTTTTATCTGCCCAACGGGTACATTTTAGAGATGGACCCAAAACTGAACTCGAACACGAGTTCAAGCTGAACTTAATGAGTTTGAACGAATTCGAACTATTCAAACTAGTTAGTTTTTCTGGACTCGCAGCTGTATTTTCGATAAATATCGTAAATTAGATCTGTAAAACAATTGTTAAACCGATTGTTAACTTGCGATCGCTTCTGAACTTACTTTAAAGGGCATGTCAAGCCAAAAAATAAATAAGTCTTATTAGCCTACTGTAATTACCCCCCCCCAAAACCTTTTTTTTTCAACCTTACCTTAATCCGACTCTATGAGGCTGATCCCATGCTCCATACTTACTTTGTAACTTCATACAATCCCTTCGCTGGAAGTCCCACCTGCAGCCTTCTGTGTCGAGCCGGTTACGAGCACGCAGGAGCAGAGGAAATTCGTAATCGGCTCTTCCAGGTATGGACTGTCAGCCATTGGCCATGACGTCACCGTTGCAGCCATGACTGACAGTACATACCTGGAAGAAGAAAGGAGAACCTACTGTATGAGATCTGCTGAGGCACAAGTACCGTATATACTCGAGTACAAGCTGAAAATTTTAGGTCTAAAAGGCATGTCCACCCCCAAAACTAAAATTCCCCCCAGTGCTGGCTACTCTGTGTAGTATAAAAATAACCTTACCTTACTCCTCAGGTCCTTATGTTTTTCCTGCAGTGCCTGAACCAATCAGATGATACTACTGGCCTTTTTAATGGTCAACTTCAGTTAAAAAAAAATTATAACATCAGATTGGTTGCTGCAGATTAAAGGGGAAGTTCAGTGCAAATACATATGCTTTTAAGAAAAAAGAGCAGTATTTTTCCATCCCAATGACCTTAACCTGCCCATCCAGCATTTTGTCTGTGTATAAATAAATGCTTCCGAAATACTGACTTCCTGTTTGCAGGACCCCTAATAGAGACTGTTATGGTTTTGACCCAGTGCCTGGGTTGATTTAGTTTCTTAGTAGAGATCTGAGCATCTTTGACCCATCCAACTGCCAATCAGTAGAAATTACTGTTAGGAACATTCCAAGGAACCACTTCCTGGGAAGAAGAAGGACCGTTAGAACCTGAAATGGCAGCTCACTAATGTCAACAGCAGGGAAAGCAAGAGCCAAAAATTCAACTGATTTTTCAAAATGGGAGAAAATATTTAGTATAACTAGGTATGTATAATATAAACTAATACTTTTTAAAATATTGATAGTTTCCACTGAACATTCCCTTTAACAGCACAAGTAACATGTTGCACTTAATGGGCAAGTCCAGCCCTCAAATTAAAATATTAAATATACAGGTAAATCACCCGCCAAAACCCTAAACCAGACCTGGACAAAGTAAGGCCCGGGGGCCACATGTGGCCCTTTGGGTGCCCCTGACTGGCCCCTCAATACTATAATATTAATCATAATACTAATTGATTGTTTCAGGCTGAATAATTATTTTTATTTAGTATATTTTAAAAATTATGACTCAATCAATTAATTGAATTTTATGGACACACCTTCTATTATATATTGCAACTAATAAAAAAATCCAATAAACTAGGGATGTTAATTTATTTTTTTTTTTAAATCCAGTTTTATAATCTCAATAATGAGAATTAAGTTGAACCTATTGGTCCAGCCCTTTGCCACAAGTTTCTCATGCGCCCCCCTGTGAAATTTCATTGCCCAACCCTGCCCTAAACTGTAATAGTTTGAAATCTGAAATCCTGCACAATGCTGTTTCTCGTTTCCTGGTTCTTCCAGCTATCAACTGTCAATTATGGCAGCACAGCCAATGACTGAATGTTAATCCCCTATGTCTCTTCTGAGCATGCTCAGGCTCAGTACAGGTCACTAAATTGCTCAGTTTCCAGGAGGCATGCAGAAGCACAGCAGGCATAAATTAATGATTCCAAAGGATAAAATAGGATATATCAACATTTTAAAGAGGCCATTCTTTCTAAAAGATGTAATTATGAGGGTGGAGTTGTCCTTTAAAAATCAGCCTAAAACCCTTGCCTCTGCTTGTACTCGGGTTAAGAGCAGACTTACCTTAATTCTGGTTGCAGCCGTAAGTCAGGAAGGAAAGCCAGCAGTTCCCAGTAGTAGTTCGAGGGTGCGCGATGACACCATCACGCGCGCTGCCGAGATGACATCATCGCGCACCTGCAAATTACTACTGGAAACTGCTTACTCTGCAAGGATCACTGCACAGAAAGTCTGTAAGTACAGTAAATACACATGGCTACCAGTATATGATGCAATTACCCTTGGTTATTAGTATGTGATTCATTCCATTGGATACCAGTATGTGATTCATTCCCATGTAAAAAACAAGAGTACTATGATACTTTTTCTATGGACTAACAGTTTATTTAGTAGACAAGCTTTCGAGGGCTAAACCCTCTTCACCAGGTCAGAGCAGTAAGGGTTTAGCCCTTGAAAGCTTGTCTACTAAATAAACTGTTAGTCCATAGAAAAAGTAGAAAATCACAGTACTCTTATTTTTTACATCTATATATTGGACTAATACGGCACTACAATATTTTTCTATTCAGTGTGATTCAATACCATGGCTCTCAGTATGTGATTCATTGCCATGGCTACCAGTATGTGATTTAATCCCATGGCTATCAGTATGTGATTCATTCCAATGGCTACCAGTATGTGATTCTATCCCTTGGTTATCAGTATGTTATTAATTCCAATGGCTACCAGTATGTGATTCATTCCCATGGCTGTCAGTATGTGATTCATTGCCATGGCTACCAGTATGTGATTAAATTCCCACGGCTCTCAGTATGTAATGAAATGCCCATGGCTACCAGTATGTAATGAAATGCCCATTGCTACCAGTATGTGATGAAATGCCCATGGCTACCAGTATGTAAATAAATGCCCATGGCTACCAGTATGTAAATAAATTCCCATGGCTATTGGGGGATTACTGTCCATGTAAAGGGCAACTGAAGCCTCAGAACGATACAGAACTAGAAGGCAGTATTGGTCATAATTTCAACCCTTGGCTTATACTTGAGTCAGTCAGGTTTTCCTTATTTTTGAGGTAAAAAATGGCTTATACTCGGGTCAGCTTATACTATATTATATACGGTAAGAATATCTCAGCGTAGGAGCATCAGATTAAGGTAAGGTTAAAATGTACCTAAGGTTTTTTTTTTGTGGGGGGGTAATTAAACTAAAAAGGCTTATTTATTTTTTGGTTGGACATGCCCTTTAACCACTCGATCCCTTGCTGTGGCTCCACCAAACTCCTGTCTTCTACCCGGTTGCTGCAGCCAGTCACGGCATCATTTTTACCAATAAAAACTTTTATCACATCTCCCTGTAAGATTATTACTTTGTCTGACAGTGCGGGCTTGACTTGGAAAGAAGCTCTAGTTTGCGCTCCTACTCACCCTGAGAAATACGCTGTGGAAAAATCATCTCCTGATGTACTATCCTACCAATATATCTTTTGCTTTGCAGTATTCACTGTCAAATGCGATTTAACTCTGTTACATTACTGGTTCTTGGTAAGAAATAAATTGTACAATTTAAAAAAAAAAATTTAAAATTGAATATATGGTTGTTACTGTGGGCATAACCTAAACAAAGTGGGTGGGGCCATCATAAACGGATGGAGGCAATTTTTTTCCGCATGCTTACTGTTACTCCTTCTGTCACTGTCTCTTTTTTCGCACTTCCAAATGTTGGGAGGTAGCATAGTTTCTGGCTTTCTGCAGGTAAACCTAAGCATATATCACCACCATGCACACCAGTCTTGCAAAACTGGCCTTCTATATCTTCCTGCAGAACATGAAACAAATAAGTGGGTGTGTGTTGTGGAGGTGGGTGTGGTGGGCTACCTACCACTGGTTGGTGAACTGGAGGCCAGACTTGACACTGGCTGGTAAACTGGAGGGCTGACCTACCAGTGTCTGTTAAACTGGAGGACTCACTTAACAGTGGCTGGTAAACTGGAAGGCTGACCTAACAGTGTCTGTTAAACTGGAGGACTCACTTAACAGTGGCTGGTGAACTGAAGGTCTTACCTAACAGTTAAAATTATTAGAAGAAAAAAAAGGGTGTCAAGCACACAGAGTTGTGTAATGGGCATAATTGATGGAAAGCAGTCAACGCCAATAAAGCGGGTGCACAACCTAGGGCCAATAGGATAAATAGATAATAAGAAAGAAGGCAGAAAATCAAAGAACAGAAACAGCCAGAAAAAACAGCAGAAAGGTCAAGCTAGGTAGTACAAGGGCACAGAACCCAAGAGCACTCCAACTGCATATAAATACCATCCACCAATATACAAAAAACGGAGGGCTAATACGCACCTCATCAATAGATAACGGTCTGGAGGTGGACACCACACTATATATTAAAAGTATCAAACCGTTTTTATTATAATTATCCCCCTATCCATTTAAATGCACACACAGAAAAACACCATAAAAATAAAAACATATAGGCACATCAGTTCCATAGGGAACAAGAAATGAGTATCGGCAGAGTATCCCCTAGCAGGAATATACAGGAAACAATAACTATGAATCGATTGGCAGCCCATAAGTATAAATAGGGAACATATCCAGTCCTGATGGTATACCCCAACACAAAGGCCCCAAAGAAAGATATGTAGTAGGGCTAAGATGAAGGACATTCAATAATTAACTGGGCTCAAAAGTCTAAGGAATGGTCTCACCCAAGTAATATTGGGTGAGACCAAGTTATACTGAAGGACACATTTAACACTGGTTGGTGAACTAGAATTCTGGCCTAACAGTGTCTGTTATACTGAAGGACTCACTTAACAGTGGCTGGTGAACTGAAGGTCTGACCTAACAGTGGCTGCTGAACTGGAGCATACTGTATGATCCTTCCAAGTGGTATTTAACGGTATTCTGATGCTTGCAGATGATTTATACATACATACCATACATACATACAGAATACCTCATATTTTTATAGGGTCATGAAGACTTAAAATTTTTATATTTTTATAAAAAAACAGGATCAACCTGAGAGTGGCCTTTAAAAGGGGTATGTGTGGCTGAAATGGTGGTGCGATGCGCTCACTGCTGCCCATGATAAACCTTCCAGAAATCCCTCCCTTGAAAATCCTGCCCTTGCCCCTGCTAGTCAACTAAAACTAAATAACATCAAATTGGTGAACAATATATAAGAGCCTGATGTGACCTTTTTAAATTATCTGTATTGTTCTGTAATCAACTGCACCTAACAATACACTATCAGGAATATATATCTAGAAAATTCTTTTGCTAACCCATTTGTGGCAATGTTCAGTACCAAGGTTTGGTATTTCTCAAATAGTTTGTAGGAAAACTATGAAATTCCAAACCAGAGTAAGCAGATTTACCTGGCGCCAGATTGGGAGGTGGCAGCACAAAGCAGAAGGCGGGGTGGGTGGGGCGGAGAGTGGGTGGGGGGTAGATGGAGGCAGAAAAGCAGCATTCTGTAGGGGGAGTGGGCATTCTGTGGGGCAAGGCTGTCGTTTTAATTGCAGCTTCCAATTCAATGTTACTACTGTTAACCAGTAAATAGATACAGGATACTACCAGACACTTCCTGTAGGATAACCAGTGGATAGATATAGGATAACAGCATAGATACTTGCTGTATAAAAACCAGTAGATAGATATAGGATAAACAGCACAGATACTTACTGTAGGATAAGCAGTAGATAGATATAGGATAACAGCACAGACACTTACTGTAGGACACACAGTAGATAGATATAGGATAACAGCACAGACACTTAATGTAGGACACACAGTAGATAGATATAGGATAACAGCACAGACACTTACTGTAGGATAACCAGTAGATAGATATAGGATAACAGCACAGACACTTACTGTAGGACACACAGTAGATAGATATAGGATAACGGCACAGTCACTTACTGTAGGATACCCAGTAGATAGACATAGGATAACGGCACAGTAACTTACTGTAGGATAACCAGTAGATAGATTTAGGATAACAGCACAAACACTTACTGTAGGATAACAAGTAGATAGATATAGGATAACAGCACAGACACTAAATGTAGGATACCCAGTAGATAGATATAGGATAACAGCACAAATACTTACTATAGGACACACAGTAGATAGATATAGGATAACAGCACAGACACTTACTGTAGGATCACACCATAGATGATGTAGGATAAACAACCCACACACTTACTGTAGGATAACCAGTAGAGATAGGATAACAGCAAGACACTTATGTAGATAACCAGTAGATATAATAACACATACAGCAAGCACTTAACTGTAGGATAACCAGTAAGAGAGATATAGGATAACAGCACATACACTTACTGTAGGATACCCAGTAGATAGAATAGGATAACACACAGACACTTATAGAATAACCAGTAGATGATAAGGTAACAGATAAACATAGAGACACTACTGTAGTATAACCAGAGATAGGATAACAGCACAGACCTTACTAGGATACCAGTAGATAGTATAGGATAAAACGCACAGACCACTACTGTAAGATACACATAGATAGATATAGGATAACAGCACAGACACTTACTGTAGGATACCCAGAGATAGATATAGGATACAGACACAGCACTTCTGTAGGATAACCAGTAGATAGATATAGGATAACAGCACAGCCACTTACTGTAGATACCAGTAGTAGATATTAGGATAACAGACAGACACTTACTGTAGGATAAACATTAGATAGATATAGGATAACAGCACAGACACTTACTGTAGGATAACCAGTAGATAGATATAGGATACAGCACAGACACTTATGTATGATACCAGTAGATAGATATAGGATACAGCACAGACACTTACTGTAGGTAACCAGTGATAGAATTAGGATAAGCACAGACACTTACTGTAGGATAACCAGTAGATAGATATGGATAACAGCACAGACACTTACTGTAGGATACCAGTAGATAGATATGGATAAAAGCACAGACACTTACTGTAGGATAACCAGTAGATAGATATAGGATAACAGCACAGACACTTACTGTAAGATAACCAGTAGATGATATAGGATAACAGCACAGACACTTACTGTATGGACCCCAGTAGATAGATATAGGATAACGCACAGACACTTACTGTAGGATACAAGTAGTAGATATCGGATAACAGCAAGACACTTACTGTAGATAACCAGTAGATAGATATAGGATACAGCACAGACACTTACTGTAGGATAACCATAGATAGATATAGGATACAGCACAGACACTTACTGTAGGATAACCAGTAGATAGATATAGGATAACAGCACAACACTTACTGTAGATACCAGTAGATAGATATAGGTTAACAGCACAGACACTTACTGTAAGATAACCATAGATAGAATAGGATCACGCACAGACACTTACTGTGGGATAACCAGTAGATATATAGGATAACAGCACAGACACTTACTGTAGGATACCCAGTATATAGATATGGATAACAGCACAGACCCTTACTGTAGATACCAGTAGATAGATATAGGATAACAGCACAGACACTTACTGTAAGATACACCAGTGAGATAGATATGGATAACACACAGAACACTTACTGTGGGATAACCATAGATAGATATAGGATAACAGCACAGACACTTACTGTAGGATACCAGTAAATATAATAGGATACTACGCACAACACTTACTGTAGGATAACCAGTAGATAGATATAGGATAACAGCACAGACACTTACTGTAGATACCGTAGATAGATATAGGATACACACCAGACCCTTACTGTAGGATACCCAGTAATATAGACATAGGATAACAGCACAGACACTTCTGTAGGATAACCAGTAGATAGATATAGGATACAGCACAGACACTTACTGTAAGATAACCAGTAGATAGATATAGGATAACAGCAAACATACATTACTGTAGGATAACCTTAGATATAGGATAGCGTCATATGGAAAGAGCCCCGTAACGCACCAGTAGATAGATAGAGGGATAGGAGAGTAAAGATAAGAAAAGGAGCATAGGATAACGGCCCAATACCTTACTGTAGGATAACCAGTAGATAGATAGGATAACAGCACGACACTTACTGGAGGATCCCCAGTAGATAGATAAGGATACAGCACAGACACTTACTGTAGGATAAACAGTAGATAATAGGATAACAGCAAGACACTTAATGTAGGATAACCATAGAATAGACATAGGATAACAGAACAGACACTTACTGTAGGATAACCAGTAGATAGATATAGGAAACAGCACATACACTTACTGTAGGATATACCCAGTAGATAGATATAGGATACAGCACAGACACTTATGTAGAATAACCAGTAGATAGATATAGGTAACAGCACAGACACTTACTGTATGTATAACCAGGAGATTAGGATAACAGCACAGACACTTACTGTAGATCCCAGTAGATAATAGTATACAGCACCACACTTACTGTAGATAACAGTAGAAGATATAGGATACAGCACAGACACTTACTGTAGGATACCAGAGATAGATATAGGATAACAGCACAGACACTTACTGTAGGATAACCAGTAATAGATATAGGATAACAGCACAGACACTACTGTAAGATAACCAGTAGATAGATATAGGATAACAGCACAGACACTTACTGTAGGATAACAGTAGATATAATAGGATAACAGCACAGACACTTACTGTAGTAACCAGTAGATAGATATAGGAAACAGCACAGACACTTATGTAGGATAACCATTAGATATAGGATAACAGCACAGACACTTACTGTAGGATACCAGTAGATAGATTAGGATAAAGCACAGACACTTACTGTAGGATACCCAGGATTAGATAGGAAACAGCACAGACATTACTGTAGGATAACCAGTAGATAGATATAGGATAACAGCACAGACACTTACGTAGTATACCCAGTAGATGATATAGGATAACAGCACAGACACTTACTGTAGATAACCAGTAGATAGATATAGGATACAGCACAGACACTTACTGTAGGATACCCAGGATAGATATAGGATAACACACAGACACTACTGTAGGATAACAAGTAGATAGATATCGATAACAGCACAGACACTTACTGTAAGATAACCAGTAGATAGATAAGGATAACAGCACAGACACTTACTGTAGGATAACCAGTAGATAGATATAGGATAACAGCACAGACCACTTACTGTAGGATACATAGATAGATATAGGATACAGCACAGCCACTTACTGTAGATACCACGAGTATATAGATTAGGTTAACAGCACAGACACTTACTGTAAGATAACCAGTAGATAGACATAGGATAACAGCACAGACACTTACTGTGGATAACCAGTATAAGATATAGGATAACAGCACGACACTTACTGTAGTACCCATTAGATAACATATGATACAGCACAGACACTTACTGTAGGATAACCAGTAGATAGATTAGGATACAGCACAGACCTTCTGTAAGAACCAGTAGATGAAATAGGATAACAGCACGACACTTACTGTGGGATAAACCATAGATAAATAGAGGATAACAGCACAGACTTACTGTAGGATACCCAGTAAGATAGTATAGATAACAGCACAGACACTTACTGTAGGATAACCATAGATAGATATAGGATAACAGCACAGACACTTACTGTAAGATACCAGTATATAGATATAGGATAACAGCACAGACACTTACTGTAGATAACCCAGTGTAGATATAGGATAACAGCACAGACACTTACTGTAGGATAACCAGTAGATAGATATAGGATAACAGCACAGACACTTACTGTAAGATAACCAGTAGATAGATATAGGATAACAGCACAGACCCTTACTGTAGGATAACCGTAGATATTATAGGATACGGCCCAGACACTTACTGTAGATACCAGTAATAGATATAGTAACAGCACGACACTTACTGAAGGATAACCAGTAGATAGATATAGGATAACAGCACAGACCCTTACTGTAAGATACCAGTAGATAGATATGGATACAGCACAGACACTTACTTACTGTAGGATACCCAGAGATAGATATAGGTAACAGCACAGACACTTACTGTAGGATCCCCAGTAGATAGATAAAGGATAACAGCACAGACACTTACTGTAAGATACCAGTAGATAGATATAGGATAACAGCACAACACTTACTGTAGGATACCCATAGATAGATATAGATCAGTAACAGCACAGACACTTACTGTAGGATAACCAGTAGATAGATATAGGATAACAGCACAGACACTTACTGTAGATAACCAGTAGATAGATATGGATAACAGCACAGCCACTTATGTGGATAACCAGTAGATAGATATAGGATACAGCACAGACACTTACTGTAGGATAACCAGTAGATAGATATAGGATACAGCACAGACACTTACTGTAGGTACCCAGTAGATAGATATAGATAACAGCACAGACACTTACTGTAGGATAACCAGTAATAATATAGGTAAAGCACAGACACTTACTGTAAAAACCAGTAGATATATATAGGATAACAGCCCAGACACTTACTGTAGGATACCCAGAGATAGATATAGGATAACAGCACAGACACTTACTGTAGGATAACAGTAGATAGATATAGGATAAGCACAGCACTTACTGTAGATAACCGTAGATAGATATAGATAACAGCACAACACTTACTGTAGGTAACCAGTAAGTAGATATAGGAAACAGCACAACACTTACTGTAGATAACCAGTAGATAGAATATAGGATAACAGCACAGCCACTTACTGTAGATAACCAGTAGATAGATGATAGGACAGCACAGACACTTACTGTGGATAACCAGTAGATAGATATAGGATAACAGCAACAGACACTACTGTAGGATACCAGTAGATAGACATAGGATAACAGCACAGACACTTACTGTAGGATAACCAGTAGATAGATATAGGATAACGCACAGACACTTACTGTAGATACCAGTAGATAGATATAGGATAACAGCACAGACACTTACTGTGGGATAACCAGTAGATAGATATAGGATAACAGCACAGACACTTACTGTGGATCCCCGTAGATAGAATGGATAACAGCACAGACACTTACTGTAGGTAACCAGTAGATAGATAGGATACAGCACAGACACTTACTGTAAGATAACCAGTAGATAGATATGGATACAGCACAGACACTACTGTAGATACCCAGTAGATAGACATAGGATAAACAGCACAGACACTTACTGTGGATAACCAGTAATAGATATAGGATAACAGCACAGACACTTACTATAGGATAACCAGTAGATAATTATAGGATACGGCACCAAACACTTACTGTAGGATAACCAGTAGATAGATAAGGATACAACGACACTTACTGTAGGATAACCAGTAGATAGATAATGATAACAGCACAGACACTTACTGTAGATAACCCAGTAGATAGATATAGGATAACAGCACAGACACTTACTGTAGGATACCCAGTGATAAATAGGATAAACACACAGACACTTACGTAGGATAACCAGTAGATAATATAGGAAAACAGCACAGACACTTACTGTAAGATAACCAGTAGAAGAATATAGGATAACAGCCAGACATTACTGTAGGTTACCGTAGATAGATAGGATAACACACAGACACTTACTGTAGGATAACCAGTAGATAGATATGGATACAGCACAGACACTTACTGTAAGATACCAGTACATGAATGATAACAGCACAGACCCTTACGTGGGATAACCAGTAGTAGATATAGTAACAGCACAGACACTTACTGTAGGATACCCAGTAGATAGACAGAGATAACAGCACAGACACTTACTGTAGGATAACCAGTAGATAGATATGGATAACAGCCACAGACACTTACTGTAAGATACCAGTAAGATATGGATAACACACAGACACTACGTAGATTTCCATAGATAGACATAGGATCAAGCACAGACACTTACTGTAGGATAACCAGTAGATAGATGTAGGATAACAGCACAGACACTTACTGTAAGATAACCAGTAGATAGATATAGGATAACAGCACAGACACTTACTGTAGGATTTCCAGTAGATAATTATAGGATAACGGCCCAGACACTTACTGTAGGATAACCAGTAGATAGATATAGGATAACAACACGACACTTACTGTAGGATAACCAGTAGATAGATATAGGATAACAGCACGACACTTACTGTAGGATACCAGTAGATGGACATAGGATAACAGCACAGACATTATTGAGGATACCAGTAAGATATAGGATACACAGCACAGACACTTATTGTAAGATACCAGTAGATGATATAG
The DNA here is from genome assembly GCA_019447015.1 of Hymenochirus boettgeri. Classification (NCBI taxonomy): domain Eukaryota; kingdom Metazoa; phylum Chordata; class Amphibia; order Anura; family Pipidae; genus Hymenochirus; species Hymenochirus boettgeri. Next base: position 64,185,064 of record CM033475.1, on the reverse strand, counting down.
GAAAACAGCACAGACACTTACTGTAGGATACCAATAGATAAACATAGGATAACAGCATAATACTTACTGTAGGATAACCAAGATAGATATAGGATAAAACAGCACAGACACTTACTGTAAGATAACCAATATAGATATGGATACAGCACATACACTTACTGTAGGATACCCAGTAGATGACATAGGATAACAGCACAGACACTTACTGTAGGATAACCATTAGTAGACATAGGATACCAGCACAGACACTTACTGTAGGATACCCAGTAGATAGACATAGGATAACAGCACAGACACTTACTGTAGGTAAACCAGTAGTAAGACATAGGTAACAGCACAGACACTTACTGTAGGATACCAGTAGATAGAAATAGGATAACAGCACAGACACTTACTGTAAGATAACCAGTAGATAGATATAGGATAACAGCACAGAGACTTACTGTAGGATAACCAGTAGATAATTATAGTATAACGGCCCAGACACTTACTGTAGGATAACCAGTAGATAGATATAGGATAACACACAACACTTACTGTAGAATAACCAGTAGATAGATATAGGAATACCAGACAGACACTTACTGTAAGTAACCAGTAGATAGATTAGGATAACAGCACAGACACTTACTGTAGGATACCCAGTAGATAGACATAGGATAACAGCACAGACACTTACTGTAGGATAACCAGTATATAGTATATAGGAAAACACCACGAACTTACTGTAAGATAACAGTAGATAGATATAGGATAACAGCACAGACACTTACTGTGGATAACCAGTGATAGATATAGGATCAGCACAGACACTTACTATAGGATAACCGTAGATAGACTAGGATAACAGCACAGACCCTTACTGAGGATAACCAGTAGATAGATATAGGATAACAGCACAGACACTTACTGTGATAACCAGTAGATAGATATAGGATAAAAGCACAGACACTTACTGTAGGATACCCAGTAGATAGACATAGGATAAAAGCACAGACACTTACTGTAGGATAACCAGTAGATAGATGTAGGATAACAGCACAGACACTTACTGTAAGATAACCAGTAGATAGATATAGGATAACAACACAACACTTACTGTAGGATAACCAGTAGATAGATATAGGATAACAGCACAGACACTTAATGTAGGATACCAGTAGATAGATATAGGATAACAGCACAGACACTTACTGTAGGATAACCAGTAGATAGATATAGGATAATAGCACAGACACTTACTGTAGGATACCCTTAGATAGATATAGGAAACACACAGACACTTACTGTAGGATAACCAGTAGATAGATATAGGAAACACACAGACACTTACTGTAAGATAACCAGTAGATAGATATAGGATAACAGCACAGACACTTACTGTAGTATACCCAGAGATAGATATAGATAACAGCACAAACACTTACTGTAGGATACAGTAGATAGATTCGGATAACAGCACGACACTTACTGTAGATAACAGTAGATAGATATAGGATAAACAACAGCACTTACTGTAGGATACCAGTAATAGATATAGAGAATAACAGCACAGACACTACTGTAGGATAACCAGTAGATAGATATAGGAATAACAGCACAGACCTTACTGTAAGATAACCATAATAGATATAGGTTAACAGCACAGAACTTACTGTAGAGATAACCAGTAGATAGACTAGGATACAGCACAGACACTTACTGTGGATAACCGTAGATAGATATAGATAAAACACAGAACACTTACTGTAGGATACCCAGTAGATAGACATAGGATAACAGCACAGACACTTACTGTAGGATACCAGTAGATAGATATAGGATAACAGCACAGACACTTACTGTAAGATAACCAGTAGATAGACATAGGATACACGCACAGACACTTACTGTGGGATAACCAGTAGATAGATATAGGATAACAGCACAGACACTTACTGTAGGATACCCAGTAGATAGACATAGGATAACAGCACACTTACTGTAGGATAACCAGTAGATAGATATAGGATAACAGCACAGACACTTACTGTAAGATAACCAGTAGATAGATATAGGAAACAGCACAGACACTTACTGTAGGATACCCAGTAGATAGACATAGGATAACAGCACAGACACTTACTGTAGGATAACCAGTAGATAGATATAGGATAACAGCACAGACACTTACTGTAAGATAACCAGTAGATAGATATAGGTAACAGCACAGACACTTACTGTAGGATAACCAGTAGATAATTATAGGATAACGGCCCAAACACTTACTGTAGGATAACCAGTAGATAGATATAGGATACAACACGACACTTACTGTAGGATAACCAGTAGATAGATATAGGATAACAGCACAGACACTTACTGTAAGATACACCAGTGATAGATATAGGATAACAGCACAGACACTTACTAGTAGGATACCCAGAGATAGATATAGGATAACAGCACTGACACTTACTGTAGTGATACCAGTAGATAGATATAGGATAACACACAGACACTTACTGTAAGATAACCAATGATAGATATAGGATAACGCACAGACACTTACTGTAGATAACCATTAGATAGATATAGGATAACAGCACAGACACTTACTGTAGGATAACCAGTAAATAGATATCAGGATACCAGCACCAGACACTTACTGTAGATAACCCAGTATATGATATAGGATAACGACAGACACTTAATTAGGGATAACCATTAGATAGATTATAGGATAACAGCACAACACTTACTGTAGGATAACCAGTAGATAGTATAAGAATAAAGCACAGACACTTACTGTAGGATAACCAAGATAGATATAGGATAACGCACAGGAACACTTACTGTAGATAACCAGTATATGATATAGGATAACACACAGACACTTACTGTAAGATACCAGTAGATAGATATAGGATAACAGCACAGACACTTACTGTAGGATACCCAGTGATATATAGGATACAGCACAGCACTTACTGTAGGATAACAAGATAGATATAGGATAACCAGCACAGACACTTACTGTAGGTACCAGTAGATAGATATAGGATAACAGCACGACACTTACTGTAGGATACCAGTAATAGATTAGGATAACAGCAACAACACTTACTGAGTAACGCATATAGATATAGGTACACACACAGACACTTACTGTAGATAACGCATAGATAGATATAGGTAACAGCACAGACACTACTGTAGGATAACAGTAGATAGATATAGGATAACAGCACAGACACTTTACGTAGGATAACCAGTAATAGATATAGGATAACACACAGACACTTAATGTAGGATAACCAGTAGATAGATATAGGATAACACGCACAACACTTACTGTAGGTAACCAGTAGATAGATATAGAATAAACACAGACACTTATGTAGGATACCCTAGTAGAGTTATAGGATAACAGCACAGACACTTATGTAGGATAACCAGTAAAGATAGATATAGGATAACAGCAGCACGACACTTACTGTAAATACCATTAGATAGATATAGGATTAACACAACAGACCTTAAAGTAGGATACCCGTAGATAGCTATGGATACAGACAGACACGTTATGTAGGTAACAAGGTAGAAGATATAGATAACAACAGACACTTACTGTAGGAAATACCAGTAGATAGATATAGGATAACAGCACAGACACTTTACTGTAGGTATACCAGTAGATAGATATAGGATAACAGCACAGACACTTACTGTAGATACCATAGATAGACATAGGATAACACACAGTACACTTACTGTGGGATACCAGTAGATAGATATAGGATAACAGCACAGACACTTACTGTATATACCCAGTAGATAGTACATAGGATAACAGCACAGCAACACTTACTGTAGTATAACCAGTAGATAGATATAGGATAACAGCACAGACACTTACTGTAGATAACCAGAGAGTAGAATAGGAAACAGCACAGACACTTACTGTGGATAACCAGTAGATAATGATATAGGATAACAGCACAGACACTTACTGTAGGAACCCGTAGATAGATCATAGGATAACAGCACAGACACTTACTGTAGGATACCAGTAGATAGATATAGGATAACAGCACAGACACTTACTGTAATACCAGTGAAAAGATATAGGTAACAGCAGACACTTACTGTAGGATACCCAGTAGATAGACATAGGATAACGCACGACACTTACTGTAGGATAACCAGTAGATAGATAGGATACAGCACAGACACTTACTGTAAGATAACAGTAGATAGATATAGGTAACGCACAGACACTTCTGTAGGATACCAGTAGATAGATATAGGATAACGCCCAACACTTACTGTAGGATACCAGTAGATAGATATAGGATAACAACACGACACTTACTGTAGGATAACACAGTAGATAGATATAGGATAACAGCACAGACACTTACTGTAGATAACCAGTAGATAGATATAGGATAACGCACAGACACTTACTGTAGGATACCCAGTAGATAGACATAGGATACAGCACAGACACTTACTGTAGGTAAACCAGTAGATAGATATAGGAAAACAGCACTACACTTACTGTAAGATAACCAGTAGATAGATATAGGATAACAGCACAGACCTTACTGTAGGTTAACCCAGTAGATAGAATAGGATAACAGCACACTTACTGTAGGATAACCAGTAGATAGATATAGGATAACAGCACAGACCCTACTGTAAGATATGAACCAGTACAATACATAGGATAACAGCACAACACTACTTACTGGATACCAGTAGTATAGATAGAGATACAGCAGACCTTACTGGTAGGATACCCAGTAAGATAGACAAGGATAACAGCACAGACACTTACTGAAGGTATACCCAGTAGATAGATTAGGAATACAGCACAGACACTTACTGTAATAAACCAGTAGATAGATTAGGATAACACACAGACACTTACTGTAGGTATCCAGTAGATAGAATAGGTAACAGCACAGACACTTACTGTAGGATAACCAGTAGATAGATTAGGATAACAGCACAGACACTTACTGTAGATAACCAGTAGATATAGATATAGGATAACAGCACAGACCTTACTGTAGATCCAGTGATATATAGGATAACGCCAGACACTTACTGTAGGATAACCAGTAGATAGAGATAGAAACAACACACACTTACTGTAGGATAACCAGTAGATAGATTAGGATACAGCACAGACACTTACTGTAGGATACCCAGTAGATGGACATAGGATAACAGCACAGACACTTACTGTAGGATAACCAGTAGATAGATATGGATAACAGCACAGACACTATGTAGATAACCATAGATAGATATAGGATAACAGCACAGACACTTACTGTAGGATACCAGTAGATAAAATAGGATAACAGCAAGAACTTACTGTAGTACCTAGATAGATATAGGATAACAGCACAGACACTTACTGTAGGATACCCAGTAGATATATCAGGATAACAGCACAACACTTACGTAGGATACCGTAGATAGATATAGGATACAGCACAGACACCTTACGTAGGATAACCATTAGATAGATCATAGGATACAGCACAGACACTTACTGTAGGATACCCAGTAGATAGATAGGATAACAGCACAGACACTTACTGTAGGATACCCAGTAGATAGACATAGGATAACAGCACAGACACTTACTGTAGGATAACCAGTAGATAGATATAGGATAACAGCACAGACACTTAATGTAAGATAACCAGTAGATAGATATAGGATAACAGCACAGACACTTTACTGTAGGATAACCAGTAGATAGATATAGGATAACAGCACAGACACTTACTGTAAATAACCAGTAGATAGATATAGGATAACAGCACAGACACTTACTGTAGGATACCCAGTAGATAGAATAGGATCAGCACAGACACTTATTGTAGGATAACAGTAGATAGATATAGGATAACAGCACAGACACTTACTGTAGGATACCAGTAGATATATAGGATAACAGCACAGACACCTTCCAGTAAAGATAACCGGTAGATAGATTAGGATAACAGCACACACTTACTGTAGGGATAACCAGATAGATAAATAGGATAACAGCCAGACACTTACTGTAGGATAACCAGTAGATAGAATAGGATAACAGCACAACACTTACTGTAGGATAACCAGTAGATAGATAGGATAAAACACAGACACTTACTGTAAGATAACCAGTACATAGACATAGGATAACAGCACAGACACTTACTGTGGGATAACCAGTAGATAGATATAGGATAACAGCACAGACACTTACTGTAGGATACCCAGTAGATAGACAAAGGATAACAGCACAGACACTTACTGAAGGATAACCAGTAGATATATGATAACAGCACAGACACTTACTGTAAGATACCCAGTAGATAGATATAGGATAACAGCACAGAACACCTACTGTAGATTCCGTAGATAGAATAATAAAACAGCACAGACACTTACTGTAGGATAACCAGTAGAGATAGATAGTAGGATAACAGCACAGACACTTACTGTAAGATAACCAGTAGATAGATATGATAACCACAGACACTACTGTAGGATCCAGTAGATATTAGGATAACGCCAGACACTTACTGTAGGATACCAGTAGATAGATATAGGATAACACACGACACTTACTGTAGGATACCAGTAGTATAGTATAGGATAACAGCACAGACACTTACTGTAGGATACCCAGTAGATGGACATAGGATAACGCACAGACACTTATTAGGTAACCAGTAGATAGATATAGGATAACAGCACAGACACTTATGTAGATAACCAGTAGATAGATATAGGATAACAGCACAGACACTTCTGTAGGATCCCAATTATAAATATGATAACAGCAAGACACTTACTGGTAGGATAACCAGTAGATAGATATAGGATAACAGCACAGACACTTACAGTGAGATAACCCATAGATAGATATAGAAGCACAGCATACACTTACTGTAGGATACCCAGTAGATAGACATAGGATAACAGCACAGACACTTACTGTAGGATAACCAGTAGATAGACATAGGATAACAGCACAGACACTTACTGTGGGATACCCAGTAAAATACATAGGATAACAGCACAGACACTACTGTAGGATAACCCAGTAGATAGAATAGGATAACAGCACAGACACTTACTGTAGGATAACCAGTAGTAGATATGGATAACAGCACAGACACTTAATGTAGATACCAGTAGATAGATATAGGATACAGCACAGACATTACTGTAGGATAACCAGTAGATAGATATAGGATAACAGCACAGACACTTACTGTAGATAACCATAGATAGATATAGGATACAGCACAGAACTACTGTAGGATACCCAGTAGATACAGACCAGTAGGATAACAGCACAGACACTTATTGTAGGATACCAGTAGATAGATATAGATAACAGCAAGACACTTATTGTAAGAAATCAGTAGATAGATATAGGATAACAGCACGACACTTACTGTAGGATAACCCAGTAGATAAATAGGATACAGCAAGACACTTACTGTAGGATAACCAGTAGATAGATATAGGATACAGCACAGACACTTACTAAGATAACCAGTAGATAGATATAGGATAACCGACAGCACTTACTGTAGGATACCCAGTAGATAGACATAGGTTAAAAGCACAGACACTTACTGTAGGATAACCAGTAGATAGACATAGGATAACAGCACAGACACTTACTGTAGGATACCCAGTAGATAGACATAGGATAACAGCACAGACCTTACTGTAGGATAACCAGTAGATAGAATAGGATAACAGCACAGACACTTACTGTAAGATAACCAGTAGATAGATATAGGATACACGCAACAGACACTTACTGTAGGAACCCGTAGATAATTATAGGATAACGGCCCAGACACTTACTGTAGGATACCCAGTAGATGAGTATAGGTACAACACCACACTTACTGTAGGATAACCAGTTAGATATAGGATAACAGCACAGAACCTTACTGTAAGATAACCAGTAGATAGATAAGGATAACAGCACAGACGCTTACTGTATG
>CM033475.1:63944935-64171466 GCA_019447015.1 Hymenochirus boettgeri | reverse complement strand
CCTTACTATAGGATAACCCAGTAATAGACATAGCGATAACAGCACAGACACTACTGTAGGATAACCATAGATAGATATAGGATAACAGCACAGACACTTACTGTAGGATAACCAGTAGATAGATATAGGATAACAAGCACAGACACTTACTGTAGGATACCCAGTTAGATAGACATAGATAAAAGCACAGACACTTATGTAGGATAACCAGTAGATAGATTAGGATAACACACAGACTACTGTAGATACCAGTAGATAGATATAGGATAACAGCACAGACACTTACTGTAGGAAACACAGTAGATAGATATAGGATAACAGCACAGACACTATATGTAGGATAACCAGAGTAGATAGATATAGGATAACAGCCACAGACACTTACTGTAGGAGAACCAGTAGATAGTATATAGGATAACAGCACAGACACTTATGTAGGAACACCTAGATAGATATAGAGATAACAGCACAACACTTACTGTGGAACCAGTAGATAGATATAGGATAACAGCACGACACTTACTGTAATAACCAGTAGATAGATATAGGATAACAGACAGAACACTTACTGTAGGATACACCAGTAGATAGATATAGGAAACAGCACAGACACTTACTGTAGGAACCAGTAGATAGATATGGATAACAGCACAGACACTTATGTAGATAACCAGTAGATAGAATAGGATAACAGCAAAGACACTTACTGTAGGATAACCAGTAGATAGATATAGGATAACAGCACAGACACTTACTGTAGGAATAACCAGTAGATAGATTAGGATAAACAGCACAGACACTTACTGTAGAAACCAGTAGATAGATATAGGTAACAGCACAGACACTTACTGTAGATAACCAGTAGATAGAATAGGATAACAGCACAGACACTTACTGTGGATAACCAGTAGATAGATATAGGATAACAGCACAGACACTTACTGTAGGATACCAGTAAGATAGAATAGGATAACAGCACAGACACTTATGTAGATAACCAGTAGATAGATAAGGATAACAGCACAGACACTTACTGTAGATAACCAGTAGATAGAATAGGATAACAGCACAGACACTTACTGTGGATAACCAGTAGAGTAGATATAGGATAACAGCACAGACACTTACTGTAGGATACCAGTAGATGAATAGGATAACGCACAGACACTTACTGTAGGATAACCAGTAGATAGATATAGGATAACAAGCACAGACACTTACTGTAAGATAACCAGTAGATAGATATAGGATAACAGCACAGACACTTACTGGGATACCCAGTAGATAGAATAGGATAACAGCACAGACACTTACTGTAGGATAACCAGTAGATAGATATAGGTAACAGCACAGACACTTACTGAAGATACCAGTAGATAGATATAGGATAACGCACAGAACACTTACTGTAGGATAACCAGTAGATAATATAGGATAACGGCCCAAACACTTACTGTAGGATAACCAGTAGATAGATATAGGATAACAACACGACACTTACTGTAGGATAACCAGTAGATAGATATAGGATAACAGCACAGACACTTACTGTAAGAACCAGTAGATAGATATAGGATAACAGCACAGACACTTACTGTAGGATAACCAGATAGATATAGGATAACAGCACGACACTTACTGTAGGATAACCAGTAGATAGATATAGGATACAGCCACAGACACTTACTGTAAGATAACCATAGATAGATATAGGATAACAGCACAGACACTATGTAGGATAACCAAGTAGATAGATATAGGATAACAGCACAGACACTTACTGTAGGATAACCAGTGATAGATATAGGATAACAGCACCAGACACTTACTGTAGGATAACCAGTAGATAGATATAGGATAACAGCACAGACACTTACGGATAACCAGTAGATAGATATAGGATAACAGCACAGACACTTACTGTAGGATAACCAGTAGATAGATATAGGATAAAGCACAGACACTTACTGTAGGATAACCAGTAGATAGATATAGGATAACAGCACAGACACTTACTGTAGGATAACCAGTAGATAGATATAGGATAACAGCACAGACACTTACTGTAAGATAACCAGTAGATAGATATAGGATAACAGCACAGACACTTACTGTAGGATACCCAGTAGATGATATAGGATAACAGCACAGACACTTACTGTAGGATAACAGTAGATAGATAATAGGATAACAGCACAGACACTTACTGTAGGATAACCAGTAGATAGATATAGGATAACAACACGACACTTACTGTAGGATAACCAGTAGATAGATATAGGATAACAGCACAGACACTTACTGTAGATAACATAGATAGATATAGGATAACAGCACAGACACTTACTGTAGGATAACCGTAGAGATATAGGTAACGCACAGACACTTACTGTAGGATAACCAGTAGATAGATATAGGATAACAGCACAGACACTTACTGTAGGATAACCAGTAGATAGATATAGGATAACAGACACAGACACTATGAGGATAACCAGTAGATAGATATAGGATAACAGCACAGACACTTACTGTAGGATACCAGTAGATAGATATAGATAACAGCACAGACACTTAATGTAGGATACCCAGTAGATAGATATAGGATAACAGCACAGACACTTAATGTAGGATAACCAGTAGATAGATATAGGATAACAGCACGACACTTACTGTAGAGTAACCAGTAGATAGATATAGGATAACAGCACAGACACTTACTGTAGGATACCAGAGATAGATATAGGATAACAGCACAGACACTTATGTAGGATAACAAAGTAGAAGATATAGTGATAACAGACCAGGACACTTACTGTAGGATAACCAGTAGAGAGATAATAGGATAACAGCACAGACACTTACTGTAGGATAACCAGTAGTAGATATAGGATAACAGCCACGACACTTACTGTAAGAAACCAGTAGATAGAAAGGATAACAGCACAGACAACTTACTGTAGGATACCAGTAGATAGATATAGGATAACAGCACAGACCTTACTGTAGGATACCAGTAGATAGAATGGAAACAGCACAGAAACTTACTGTAGGATACCAGTGATAGTATGGATAAAACAGCACAGACACTTACTGTAGATACCAGTAGAAGAATAGGATAACAGCACAGACAACTTACGTGGGATAACCAGAGTAGATAGATATAGGATAACAGCACAGACACTTACTGTAGGATACCCAGTAGATAGATAGAGAACAGCACAGACACTTACTGTAGGATAACCAGTAGATAGATTAGGATAACAGCACAGACACTTACTGTAGATAACCAGTAGATAGATAATAGGATAACAGCACAGACACTTACTGTAGGATACCCAGTGATAGAATAGGATAACAGCACGACACTTACTGTAGGATAACCAGTAGATAGATATAGATAACAGCACAAGACACTTACTGTAAGATAACCAGTAGATAGATATAGGATAACAGCACAGACACTTACTGTAGGATAACCAGGTAGAATAATATAGGATAACGCAACAACACTTACTGTAGGTAAACCAGTAGATAGATATAGGATAACAGCACGACACTTACTGTAGGTAACCAGTAGATAGATATAGGATAACAGCACCAGACACTTACTGTAAGATAACCACAGTAGATAGATATAGGATACAGCACAGACACTTACTGTAGATAACCAGTAGATAGATAGGATAACAGCACAGACACTTACTGTAGGATACCAGTAGATAGATATAGGAAAAACAGCACAGACACTTACTGTAGGATAACCAGTAGATAGATATAGGATACAGCACAGACACTTACTGTAGGATAACCAGTAGATAGAATAGGATAACAGCACACTTACTGTAGGATAACCAGTAGATAGATATAGGTAACAGCACAGACACTTACGTAGATAACCAGTAAGATAGAATAGGATAACAGCACAGACACTTACTGGATAACCGTAGATAGATATAGGATAAACAGCACAGACACTTACTGTGGATACACAGTAATAACAAGGATAACAGAACAGCACACTAGAGGATAACCAGTAGATAGATATGGTAACAGCACAGACACTTACTGTAAGGATAACCAGTAGATAGATATAGGATAACAGCACAGACACTTACTGTAGGATCAGTAGTAGATATAGGATAAAACAGCCACAGACACTTACTGTAGGATAACCAGTAGATAGATTAGGATAAAAACAGCACAGACACTTCTGTAATAACAGTAGATAAATAGGATAACAGCACAGACACTTACTGTAGGATACCAGTAGATAATATAGGTACGCCAGAACAGAAACTTACTGTAGGATAACAGATAGATAGATAGGATAACAGCACAGACACTTACTGTAGGATAACCAGTAGATAGATATAGGATAACAGCACAGACAACTTACTGTAGGATACCCAGTAGAGATATAGGATAACAGCACAGACACTTACTGGTAGGATAACCAGTAGATAGATATAGGATAACAGCACAGACACTTTGTTAGATAACCAGTAGAGTAGATATAGGATAACAGCACAGACACTTACTGTAGGATACCCATAGATAGAAATAGGATAACAGCAAGAACTTACTGTAGGATAACCAGAGATAGATATAGGATAACAGCACAGACACTTACGTAGGATAACCGTAGATAGATATAGGATACAGCACAACACTTACTGTAGGATACCAGTAGATAGATAGGATAACAGCACAGACACTACGTAGGATAAACCAGTAGTAGATATAGGATAACAGCACAGACACTTACTGTAGGATACCAGTAGATAGAATAGGATAACAGCACAGACACTTACTGTAGGAAAAAGATAGATAGAATTAGGATAACAGCACAGACACTTACTGTAGATAACCAGTAGATAGATATAGGATAACAGACAGACACTTACTGAAGATAACCAGTAGATAGACTAGGATAAACAGCCAGACACTTACTGTAGGATAACCAGAGTAGATATAGGATAACAGCACAGACACTACTGTAAGATAACCAGTAGGATAGATATAGGATAACAGCACAGACACTTACTGTAGGATACCAGTAGATAGATATAGGATAAAGCACAGACACTTACTGTAGGATACCAGTAGATAGATATGGATAACAGCACAGACACTTACTGTAGGATAACCAGTAGATAGATATAGGAAACAGCACAGACACTTACTAGGAGATAACCAGTAGATAGATATAGGATAACAGCACAACACTTACTGTAGGATACCCAGAGAGTAGATGACATAGGATAAAAGCACAGACACTTACTGTAGGATAACCAGTAGATAGAATAGGATAACAGCACAGACAACTTATGTTAGATAACCAGTAGATAGATATAGGATAACAGCACAGACACTTACTGTAAGATAACCCAGTAGATAGACATAGGATAACAGCACAGACACTTACTGTGGATAACCAGTAGATAGATATAGGATAACAGCACAGACACTACTGTAGGATACCCAGTAGATAGAAAATAGGATAACAGCACAGACACTTACTGTAGGATAACCAGTAGATAGATATGGATAACAGCACAGACACTTACGTAAGATAACCAGTAGATAGATATAGGATAACAGACAGAACCTTAATGTTGGATTACCGAGTAGATAGACATTAGGATAAAAGCACAGACACTTACTGTAGGATAACCAGTAGATAGATTAGGATAACAGCACAGACACTTACTGTAAGATAAACCAGTAGATAGATATGGTAACAGACAGACACTTACGTAGGATCAGTAAGTAGATATAGGATAACGCCCAGACAATTTCTGTAGGATAACCAGTAGATAGATAGATATAGGATACAACAGACAATTACTGTAGGTAACCAGTAGATAGATAGATAGGATATAGATAACAGCACAGACACTTACTGTAGGATACCCAGTAGAGAATAGGATAACAGCACAGACACTTATGTAGGATAACAGTAGATAGATATAGGATAACAGCACAGACACTACTGTAAGATATACCAAAGTAAGATAGATATAGGATAAAAGCAACAGACACTTACTGTAGGATACCATAGATAAACATAGATAACAGCCATAGAAAACTACTGTAGGATAACCAGTAGATAGATATAGGATAACAGCACAGACACTTACTGTAGGATAACCAGTAGATAGATATAGGATAAACAAGCACAGACACTTACTGTAGGATACCCGTAGATAGATATAGGATAACAGCACAGACACTTACTGTAGGATAACCAGTAGATAGAATAATAGGATAACAGCAACAGACACTTACTTGGATACCAGTAAGAATAGGATAACAGCACAGACACTTACTGTAGGATACCCAGTAGATAGATATAGGATAACAGCACAGACACTTACTGTAGATAAACAGTAGATAGATATAGGATATAACCGCACAGACACTTGAGATAACCAGTAGATAGATAATAGGATACAGCACAGACACTTACTGTAGGATAACCAGTAGATAGATAAGGATAACGCACAGACAACTACTGTAGATAACCAGTAGATAGATATAGGATAACAGCACAGAACACCTACTGTAGGATACACCAGTAGAGTAGATAGACAAGGATAACAGCACAGACACTTACTGTAGGATACCAGTAGATAGATATAGGATAACAGCACAGACACTTACTGAAGATAACAGTAGATAGATATAGGATAACAGCACAGACACTTACTGTAGGATACCCAGTAGATAACATAGGATAACAGCAAGACAACTTACTGTAGGAACCAGTGATAGATATAGGAAACAGCACCGACACTTACTGTAAGATAACCAGTAGATAGATATAGGATAACAGCAAACACTACTGTAGGATACCCAGTAGATAGACATAGGATAACAGCACGACACTACTGTAGGATAACCAGTAGATAGAATAGGATAAAGCACAGACACTTACTGTAGATAACCAGTAGATAGAATAGGATAACAAGCACAGACACTTATGTAGATAACCAGTAGATAGATATAGGATAAACAGCACAGACACTTACTGTAGATAACCAGTAGATAGATATAGGATAACAGCACAGACACTTCTGTAGGATAACCAGTAGATAATATAGGATAACGGCCACAGACACTTACTGTAGGATACCAGAGTAGATAAATAGGATAACAACACAGACAACTTACTGTAGGATAACCAGTAGATAGATAGGATACAGCACAGACACTTACTGTAGATAACCAGTAGATAGATAAGGATAACAGCACAGACTTACTGTAGGTACCAGTAGATAGATATAGGATAACAGCACAGACACTTACTGTAGATACAGTAGATAGAATAGGAAACAGCACAGAACTTATCTAGGTCAGTATCAGTAGATTAGATATAGGAACAGCACAGACACTTACTGTAGGATACCAGTAGATAGATATAGGATAACAGCACAGACACTTACTGATAACCAGTAGATAGATATAGGATAACGCACAGCTTACTGTAGGATACCAGTGATAGAATAGGATAACAGCACAGACACTTACTGTAGGAAACCAGTAGATAGATATAGGATAAAAGCAACAGACACTTACTGTAGATAACCCAGTAGATAGATATAGGATAACAGCACAGACACTTACTGTAGGATACCAGTAGTAGTAGAATAGGATAACAGCACAGACACTTACGTAGATAACCAGTAGATAGATTAGGATAACAGCACGACACTTACTGTAAGATAACCAGTAGATGATATGGATAAACAGACAGGACCTACGTAGATAACCAGTAGATAGATAAACTATAGATAACAGGCACAGACACTTACTGTAGGATAACCAGTAGATAGATATAGGATAAACAACACGACACTACTGTAGGATACCAGTAAGTAGAATAGGATAACAGCACAGACACTTACTGTAGGATACCAGTAGATAGATATAGGATAACAGCACAGACACTTACTGTAGATACCGTGATAGACCATAGGATAACAGCAAAGACACTTACTGTAGGATAACCAGTAGATAGATATAGGATAACAGCACAGACACTTACTGTAGGATAACCAGTAGATAGATTAAGGATAACAGCACAGACACTTACTGTAGGATACCAGTAGAAATTAGATATAGGATAACAGCACAGACACTTACTGTAGGATACCCAGTAGATAGAAAGATAACAGCACAGACCACTTACTGTAGGATAACCAGTAGATAGAATAGGATAACAGCACAGACACTTACTGTAGATACCCAGTAGAGACATATGGATAACAGCACAGACACTTACTGTAGGATAACCAGTAGATAGATATAGGATAACAGCACAGACACTTACTGTAGATACCATAGATGATATAGGATAACAGCACAGACACTTACCTGTAGGATAAACCAGTAGATAGATATAGGATAACAGCACAGACACTTACTGTAAGATAACCATAGATAGAGATAGGATAACAGCCAGACACTTACTGTAGGGAACCAGTAGATAGATATAGGATAACAGCACAGACACTTATGTAGGATAACCTAGTAGATAGATCTAGGATAAACAAGCACAGACACTTACTGTAGGATAACCAGTAATAGATTATAGATAACGCCAGAAACTTACGTAGATAACCAGTAGATAGATTAAGGATAAAAAGCACAGACACTTACTGTAAGGATAACCAGTAGATAGATATAGGTAACAGCACAGACACTTACTGTAGGATAACCAGTAGATATAGGATGAACAGCACAGACTTACTGTATAGGATACCCAGTAGATAGATATAGAGTAACAGCACAGAACTTACTGTAACACAGAGTCGTAGAATATGATAACAACACGAACTTAATGTAGGAAACCAGTAGATAGATATAGGAACAGCACAGACACTTACTGTAGGATTACCAAGATAGATATAGGTGAACAGCACAAACTATGAAGAATCCCGTAGATAAATATAGGATAACCACACAGACACTTGGGGCATATTACAAGGGATTGCTTTTTGCCAAATAATAGCGGAAGCAATCGCGAGTTTGAAAAAATAGCGCCCATTGGGGCTTCGGTTTAGCTATTATATAAAAAGGAAAAAAACACCTTCGCGGCCGAAAAAACAGGGCATAACTGGGCACGATAATAGCAGTACGATATACGGAGTAATCGGAGACGGAACAAGACTTAACGCATATAACGAAGACTGGGACATTGGTGATAGGATAAGCCATTGAACCAGTAAATAGAAAGCACTAAGAAACATGACTTTGGTAAGTAAAAGCACCAATTTAAAGGTTGAGTATAGTCAACCAGAAATTCTCAATTATGAATAATCCTTGATTGCAATGACATTGTTTAATGCGCGTCGACCTCTTATTTATTGTCGGCGCCTCTAATGTGAGTTGGCACTCTTTCTAATGTGAGGATACGCCCTAAGCCGTTCGTTTTCCAAGGGCATATCATATACATGTGCGTCGACCTTCTATGTGGTGACCTATAGTGTGATTGTATCTAAATCCGTCGTTAAGGAACAGATTACATCTACATGGCGATGCCTTTTAGTCGCTTTTCCAAGGCATAGTAACCTTCTAATGGGTGCGATTTCTAAAGGCTCAAGGCATATTAACAAGGATCCTTAAGGCGTTAGCTTAGGATTACCCATAGAAGACTTTTAGCCATGACTTTACCACCTCAGTCGGCAATTACGCTAAGCAAACCATGTGATAAGGTATATGGCCTGTAAAAATAGCCATCAAGTAACGAAGGTTAGAATAGCCAGGAAACTTGATGAGTTAAGCGATTATTAAAAACGTGAAACTTCTTGGAACCATCAAGCATCATAGCTATAAAGATAGCCCTAATGTAGGATAACCACTAGTAGATAGATATAGGATAACAGCACAGACACTTACTGTAGGATACCAGTAGACTATAGGATAAAACAGCACAGATACTTACGGTAGGATACCCAGGAGATAGAATATAAGATAAACAGCACAGACACTACTGTAGGATAACCAGTGATAGATATAGGATAACAGCACAAACTTACTGTAGGATACGTAAAGAAGTAACTAAGTAACAGCACAGACATACTGTAGGATACCAGTAGAAGATATGGATAACAGCACAGACACTACTGTAGGATAACCAGTAGATAGATATAGGATAACAGCACAGACACCTACTGTAGGGAACCAGTATGATATAGGATAAAAGCACAGACACTACTGTAGGAAACAGTAGAGGTAGATATAGGATAAACAGCACAGACCACTTATGTAGGATAACCAGTAGATAGATATAGATAACGCACAACAATTACTGTAGGATACCCAGTAGAATGAATAGGATAACAGCACAGCACTTACTGTAGGATACCAGTAGATAATATAGGATAACGCACGAAGACACTTACTGTAGGATAACCAGTAGATAGATAAGGATAACAGCACAAGAACTTAAGTAGGATAACCAGTAGATAGTATAGTAACAGCACAGACAACTGTAGGATAACACAGTAGATAGATATAGGTTAACAGCACAGACACTTACATGTAGGATAACCAGTAGATAGCCTAGGAGTTAAACAGCACAGACACTTACTGTAGGATACCAGTAGATAGATAAGATAACCAGCACAGGACACTTACGTGTAGGATAAACCAGTTAGATAGTTATATAGAAGACAAACTATGATAAATACCATTAGTAGATAATAGAGAATTTCACATATAGTAGATTAATAGATAAGATAGATATAGGATAACAACACGACACTTACTAGTAGATAACCAGTAGATAGATTGGTTAAAAAGCACAGACACTTACTGTAGGATAACCAGTAATAGATATAGGATAAACAGCACAGACACTTACTTTAGGATAACCAGTAGATAGATATAGAGATAAAACACACAGACACTACTTGTAGGATAACCAGTAGATAGAAAGGTTAACAGCACAGAACACTACTGTAGGATAACCAGTAGATAGATATAGGTAACAGACAGACAGACACTTACTGTAGGATAACCAGTAGATAGATATAGGTAACAGCAAGACACTTAATGTAGGATAACCAGTAGATAGTTGAGGTAAACAGCACAGACACTTACTGTAGGATACAGAAACAGTAGATATAGTAACAGCACAGACTACTTATTAGGTACCAGTAGTAAATATAGGATAACAGCACAGACACTTAATGTAGGATAACAGTAGAATAATAGGATAAACAGCACAACACTTAATGTAGGATAAACCAGTAGATAGATAGGATAAACAGCACAGACACTCTACTGTAGGATACCCAGTAGATAGATATAGGATAACGCACAGACACTTACTGTAGGATAACCCAGTAGATAGATATAGGATAACAGCACAGACACTTACATGTAGGATAACCAGTAGATAGATATGTAACAGCACAGACACTTATGTAGGATAACCGTAGATAGATATAGATTAACAGAGACAGACCACTTAGTAGGATACCCTTAGTAGATAGATATAAGATAACAGCACAGACACTTACTGTAGGATAACCAGTAGATAGATATAGGATAACAGCACAGACACTTATGTAGGATAACCAGTAGATAGATATATAGTAACAGCAAAGACACTTAATGTAGGATAACGTAGTAGATAGATTAGATAAGAAACAGCAACAGACACTTACTGTAGGATTACCCAGTAGATAGATTAGACGGGAAACCAGCACAGACACTTACTGTAGGATAACCAGTAATAGACATAAGATAACAGCACAGGACACTACGTAGGATAACCAGTAGATAGATAGAGGTTACAAGCACAGCACCTTATGTAGGATCCAAAGTAGATGATAGGATAAACAACGGACACACTTACGTAGGATAACAGTAGATAGATATGGATAACAGCCACAGACACTACTAACTGTAGGATAAACAGTAGATAGATATAGGATAACGGCACAGACACTTACGGGAGGATAACCAGTAAATAGATATAGGATAACGGCACAGACACTTACTGTAGGATACCAGTAGATAGATATAGATAACGCACAGACACATACTGTAGGATAACAAGTAGTAAATATAGGATAAACAGCCAGACACTTTACGTAGGATAGATACCAGTAGATAGATAGTATATAGAGATAACGCACAGACAACTTACATGTAGGATACCAGTAGATAAATATAGGATAACAGCACAGAACTTACTGTAGGATAACCAGTAGATAGATAGTAGATAACAGCACAGACACTTTACTGTAGGAAACCAGTAGATAGATTATACAGATAACAGCACAGACACTTACTGTAGGATACAATAGATAGATATAGGATAACCGCACAGACACTTATGTAGGATAACAGTTAGATAGATATAGGATAACAGCACAGACACTTACGTAAGGATAACCAGTAGATAGAATAGGATAAACAGCACAGACACTTACTGTAGATAACCAGTAGTAGGATATAGGATAACAGCACAGACACCTTACTGTAAAGATGAACCAGTAGATAGATATAGGATAACAGCAACAGACACTTACTGTAGGATACCCAGTAGATAGACATAGGATAACAGCACAACACTTACTGTAGGATAACAGTAGAGAGATAAGGATAACAGCACAGACACTTACTGTAAGGATAACAGTAGATAGATATATATAGGATAACAGCACAGACACTAATGGAGGATACCCAGTAGATAGATTAGAAATAAACAGCACAGACACTTACTGTAGGATAACCAGTAGATAGATATAGGATAACAGCACAGACACTTACTGTAAGATAACCAGTAGATAGATATAGGATAACAGCACAGACACTTACTGTAGGATAACCAGTAGATAGAATAGGATACAGCACAGACACTTATGTAGGATAACCAGTAGATAGATATAGGATAACGGCACAGACACTTACTGTAAGATAACCAGTAGTAGATATAGGATAACAGCACAGACACTTACTGTAGGATAACCAGTAGATAGATATAGTATAACGGCCCAGACACTTACTGTAGGATAACCAGTAGATAGATATAGGATAACCAAAACGACACTTACGTAGGATAACCAGAGATAGAGATAGGTTAAAAGCACAGACATACTGTAGGATAACCAGTAGATATAGGTAAACAGCACAGAACTTACTGTAGGATACCAGTAGATAGATATAGGATAACACACAACACTACTGTAGGATAACCAGTAGATAGATATAGGTTTAACAGCCACAGACACTTTACTGTAGATAACCAGTAGATAGATATAGGTAACAGCACAGACACTTACTGTAGGATAACATAGTATAGATATAGGTAACAGCACAGACACTTACTGTAGGATAACCAGTAGATAGATATGGTAACAGCACAGACACTTACTGTAGGATAACCAGTAGATAGATATAGGTACAGCACAGACAACTTACATGTAGGATACCAGTAGATAGATATAGGATAACAGCCACAGACATTACTGTAGGATAAACAGTAGATATATAGGATAACAGCACAAACTTACATGTAGGATAACCAGTAGATAGATATAGGATAACAGCACAGACACCTACTGTTAGGATAACCAGTAGATAGATATAGGATAACAGCACAGACACTTACTGTAGGATAACCAGTAGATAGATATAGGATAACAGCACAGACACTTAAGTAGGATAACCAGTAGATAGTAGGAACAGCACAGACACTTATGTAGGTAATAACCAGTAGATAGAATAGATAACAGCACAGACACTTACTGTAGGATATACCCAGTAGATAGATATAGGATAACAGCACAGACCACTAAAGTAGGATACCAGTAGATAGATATAGGATAAGCACAAGCACTTACTGTAGGATACCCAGTAGATAGATATAAGGATAACGCAAGAACACTTATGTAGGATAAACCAGTAGATAGATATAGGAGAAAAAGGCAGACACTTACTGTAGGATAACCAGTGAGATAGATATAGGATAACAGCACAGACACTTACTGTAGGATAACCAGTAGATAGATATAGGATAACAGCAAGACACTGTAGGAACACAGTAGATAGATATAGGATAACAGCACAGACACTTACGTAGGATACAACCAGTAGATAGAATAGGATGTTAACACGCACAGACACTTACTGTAAGATAACACAGTAGATAGATATAGGATAACAGCACAGACACTTACTGTGAGGATACCAGTAGATAGACATAGGATAACGCAAGAACTTTACTGTAGGATAACCAGTAGATAGATATAGGAAACAGCACAGACACTTACTGTAGATAACCAGTAAGATAGATATAGGATAACGCACAGACACTTACTGTAGGATACCACAGTAGATAGATATAGGATAACCGCACAGGACACTTACTGTAGGATAACCAGTAGATTAGAATAGGATAAACAGCACAGACACTTTAATGTAGGGATAAACCAGTAGGATAGATATAGGATAACAGCACAGACACTTACTGTAAGATAACCAGTAGATAGATATAGGATAAACAGCACAGACACTTACTGTAGGATAACCAAGTAGTAGATAGTATAGGATAACGCACAGACACTTACTGTAGGATACCAGTAGATAGATATAGGAACGGCACGACACTACTGAGGTACCCAGTAGATAGATATAGGATAACGGCCACAGGTCACGTACTGTAGGAGACCCAGTAGAATAGATTAGGATAAACCGGCACAGACACTACGTAGGTACCAGTAGGATAGATAGGATAAGGGCACCAGACACTTACATGTAGGATACCCAGTAGATAGATAAGATAACGGCACAGTCACTTACTGTTAGGATACCCAGTAGATAGATATCGGTAACGGCACAGTCACTTACTGTAGATACCCAGTAGATAGATATAGGGATAAACGGCACAGTCATTACTGAGGACCAGTAGATAGATATAGGATAACGGCACAGTCACTACTGTAGGAGGTAAACAGTAGATAGATATAGGATAACGGACACAGACAATACGTAGATACCAAGTAGATAGATATAGGGATTACGGCACAGAACACTATACTGTAGGATACCAGTAGATAGATATAGGATAATGGCACAGACACTTACGTAGGATACCTAGTAGATGATATAGGATAACAGTCACAGACACTACTGTAGGATACCCAGTAGATAGATATAAGATAACAGTACAGAAACTTACTGTTAGGATACCAGTAGATAGAGAGAGATATAAGGATAACGGTCAGGACATACTACGTAGGATACCCAGTGACGTTAGATAAATAAGGCAAAGAACAGGGAACGGAAGATCTAGGACCGGCAGACACTTATAGAGGATACCAGTAGATAGGATATAGGATAACGCAGTCTTACTGTAGGATACCCCAGTAGAGAGATATAGGATAACGGCACCAGTCAACTTACTGTAGGATAACCAGTAGATAGATATAGGATAACAGCACAGACACTTACTGTAGGATACCCAGAGATAGATATAGGATAACAGCACAGACACTTACTGTAGGATAACCAGTAGATAGATATAGGATAACAGCACAGACACTTACTGTAAGATAACCAGTAGATAGATGTAGGATTAACAACACAGACACTTACTGTAGGATAACCAGTAGATAGACATAGGATAACAGCATAGCACTTAGTCGTATAACCAGTAGATAGAATAGGATACACACAGACACTTACTGTAGGATAAACAGTAGATAGATATAGGATAACAGCACACACTTACTGTAGGCAACCCAGGATAGAGATATAGGATACAGCACAGACACTTATGTAGAAAACCAGTAGATAGATAAAAAAACAGCAAGCACAACGACACTTACTGTAGTAACCAGAGAGTATAGGATAACAGCACAGACACTTCTGTAGGATCCAGTAGATAGATATAGGATCAACAGCACAGACACTAACTAGTAGATACAAGTAGATAGTATAGGATAACAGCACAGACACTTACTGTAGGATACCCGAGATAGATATAGGATAACAGCACAGACACTTACTGTAGGATAACCAGTAGATAGATATAGGATAAAGCGACAGCCACTTACGGTAAGATAACCATTAGATAGATATAGGATAACACCACAGACACTTACTGTAGGATAACAGTAGATAGATATAGGATAACAGCACAGACACTTAACTGTAGGATAACCAGTAGATAGTATAGGATAACAGCACAGACACTTCACTGTAGGATACCACGAATAGATATAGATAAGCACGACACTTACTAGGAATAACATAGATAAGGATAAGCACGACACTTACTGTGGATACCCAGAGTAGATTTAGGATAACAGCACAGACCACTTACTGTAGGATAACCAGTAGATAGATACTATAGGATAACACACAGACACTTACTGTAGGATAACCAGTAGATAGATATAGGATAACAGCCCGACACTTACTGTAAGATAACCATAGATAGATAATAGGATAACACACACAGACACTTACGTAGGATCCCAGAGATAGATATGGATAACAGCACAGACACTTACTGTAGGATAACAAGTAGATAGATATCGGATAACAGCACAGACACTTCTGTAGGATAACCAGTAGATAGATATAGATAACACACAGACACTTACTGTAGGAATACCAGTAGATAGATATAGGATAACAGCACAGACACTTACTGTAAGGATACCAGTAGATAGATATAGGATAACAGCACAAGACACTTACGTAGATACCAGTAGATAATATAGGTTAACAGCACGACACTTACGTAGATAACCAGTATAGAATAGGATAACAGCACAGACACTTACTGTGGGATACCATAGAGATGATATGGATAACAGCACAGACACTTACTGTAGATCCCCAGTATAGAATGAATATGATAACGGCACAGACACTTCCTGTAGGATAACCAGTAGATAGATTAGGATACAGCACAGACACTTACTGTAAGATAACCAGTAGATAATAGGATAACAGCACGACACTTCTGTAGGATAACCAGTAGATAGATATAGGATAACAGCACAGACACTTACTGTAGGTACACAGTAGAAGATATAGGATACCGCACAGACACTTACTGTAGGATAACCAGTAGTAGATATAGGATAACGCACAGACACTACTGGTAAATAACCAGTAGATAGATATAGGATACAGCACAACACTTCGTAGTACGTAGATAGAATAGGATAACAGCACAAGACACTTACTGTAGGATAACCAGTAGATAGATATAGGATAACAGCACGACACTTACTGTAGATAACCAGTAGATAGATATAGGATAACAGCACAGACACTACTGTAGGATAACCAGTAGATAGAATAGTATACGCACAAACACTTACTGTAGGATAACCGTACTAGAATATAGGATAACCACAGACCTTACTGTAGGATCATAGATGATTAGGATACAACACAGACACTTACTGTAGGTACCAGTAGATAGAATAGGATAACAGCACAGACACTTACTGTAGGATAACCAGTAGATAGACATGGATAACAGCACAGACACTTACTGTAGGATACCTAAGTAATCTAGGATAACCGCACATACACTTACTGTAAGGATAACCAGT
Source organism: Hymenochirus boettgeri (assembly GCA_019447015.1). Classification (NCBI taxonomy): domain Eukaryota; kingdom Metazoa; phylum Chordata; class Amphibia; order Anura; family Pipidae; genus Hymenochirus; species Hymenochirus boettgeri. Next base: position 64,153,872 of record CM033475.1, on the reverse strand, counting down.
AGATAGAAATAGGAAACAGCACAGACCTTAATTTAGAATAACCGTAGATAGATAGGTAACAGTAACACAGACACCTTACTGGGTATAACCACAGGAGATTAAGAATAAACAGCACACAGACTTACTTAGGATACCAGTAGATAGATAATAGGATAACAGCACAGACACTTACTGAAGATACCAGTAGATAGATATAGGATAACAGCCACGACACTTACTGTAGGATACCCAGAGATAGATATAGGATAACAGCACAGACACCTTACTGTAGATACCCATAGATAGATAAGGATAACAGCACAGACACTTACTGTAGATACCAGTAGATAGATATAGGATAACACGCACAGAACACACTGTAGGATAACATTAGATAGATAGTAACATCCACAGACCACTTACTGTAGATAACCAGTAGATAGATTAGGATAACAGCACAGACCTTACTGTAAGGATACCAGTAGATAGATATAGGATAACAGCACAGACACTTACTGTGGAAACCAAGATAGATATAGATAACAGCACAGACACTTACTGTAGTACCAGTAGATAGATATAGGATACAGCACAGACACTACTGTAGGATACCATTAGATAGATATAGGAATACAGCACAGACACTTACTGTAGGATAACAGTAGATAGATATAGGATAACAGCACAGACACTTACTGTAGATAACCAGTAATAGATATAGATAACGCACAGACACTTACTGTAGGATACCGGATAGATATAGGATACAGCACAGACACTTACTGTAGGATAACAGTAGATAGATATGGATAACGCACAGACACTTACTGTAGATAACCAGTAGATAGATATAGGATAACAGCACAGACACTTCTGTAGTATACCGTAGATAGATAAGGATAACAGCACAGACACTTATGTAGATAACCAGTAGATAGATATAGATACACACAGACCTTACTGTAGATACCAGTAAATAGATGTAACAGCACAGACACTTACTGTAAGATAACCAGTAGATAGATATAGGATAACAGCACAGACACTTACTGTGGTAACCTAGTAGATATAGGTAACAGCACGACCCTTACTGTAGGTACCCGTATAGATATATGATTAACAGCACAGACACTTACTGTAGATACCAGTAGATAGATATAGGAATCCAGCACAGACACTTTACTGTAGATACCATTAGATAGAATAGGTAACAGCACACACTTACTTAGGGATAACCAGTAGATAGTATAGGATAACAGCACAGCACCTTACTGTAGGATAACCAGTAGAAGATATAGGATAACAGCACAGACACTTACTGTAGGATACCAGTAGATAGATATAGGATACAGCACAGACACTTACTGTAGATAACCATAGATATATGGATAACGCACGACACTTACTGTAGATAACCAGTAGATAGAATAGGATCACAGCACAGACACTTACTGTGAGGATAACCAGTAATAATATAGGATAACAGCACAGACAACTTACTGTAAGAGATACCAATAGATAGATATAGATACAGCACAGACACTTACTGTAGGATACCCAGTAGATATTTAGGAACGCAAGAACACTACTGTAGAGATACCATTAGATAGATATAGGATAACAAAACGACACTTACTGGAGGATAACCATATGATATAGATAACAGCACAGACCAACTTACTGTAGATACCCAGTAGATAGATATAGGTAACGCAAGCACTTCCTGTAGGATAACCCAGAGATAGATATAGGATCAGCACAGACACTTACTGTAGGATAACCAGTGATAGATATAGGATAACAGCACGGACACTTACTGTAAGATAACCAGTAGATAGATATAGGAACAGCACAGACACTACTGTAGGATACCAGTAGATAGATATAGATAACGCACAGACACTTACTGTAGGATACAGTAGATATATAGGATAACAGCACAGACACCTTACTGTAGGATAACCAGTAGATAGATATAGGATACAGCACAGACACTTATGTAGGATAACCAGTAGATAGATATAGGATAAACAGCACAGACACTTACTGTAGGATAACCAGTAGATAGAATAGGAATACACGCACAGACACTTACTGTAGGATACCCAGTAGATAGATATAGGATAACAGCACAGACACTTACTGTAGGTAACAGTAGATAGATATAGGAACAGCACCAGACACTTACGTAGGATAACCAGTAGATAGATATAGGATAACAGCACAGACACTAGTGGATACCAGTAGATAGATAGGATCCAACACACTTACTGTAGGAAATACAGTAGATAGATAAGGATAACCGCACAGACACTTACTGTAGGATAACCAGTAGATAGATATAGGATACACACGCACAGACACTTACTGTAGGATACCAGTAGATAGATATAAATCAGCACAGACACTTACTGTAGGATAACCAGTAGATAGATATAGGATAACAGCACAGACACTTATCTGTAGATAACCAGTAGAATAGACAGAGAATAGGATAAACACAGACACTTACGTAGGATAACCAGTAGATAGATATGGATCAGCACAGACACTTACTGTAGGGATAACCAGTAGATAGATAGATAGGACCCACAGACACTTACTGTAGATAACCAGTAGATAGATATAGGATAACAGCACAGACACTTACTGTAGGATAACCAGTAGATAGAATAGGATAACAGCACAGACACTACTGTAGGATAACCGTAGATAGATATAGGTAGACACCACAGACACTTACTGTAGGATACCCAGTAGATAGTAATAGGATACAGCACAGACACTTACTGTAGGATAACCAGTAGATAGATAATATAACAGCACGACACTTACTGTAGATAACAGTAGATTAGATGGATACACACAACCTTACTGTAGGATCCCAGTAGATGAATAGGATACACAGCACAGACCTTACTGTAGGATAACCAGTAGATAGATATAGGATAACAGCACAGACACTTACTTAGGATAACCAGTAGATAATAATAGGATAACAGCCACAAACTTACTGGTAGGATAACCAGTAGTATAGATATAGGATAACAGACAGACCTTACTGTAGGATAACCAGTAGATAGATATAGAGGATACAGCACGACACTTACTGTAGGATAACCAGTAGATAGATATAGGATAACAGCACAGACACTTACTGTAGGATCCAGTAGATAGATAGGATAACCACACAGACCTTACTGTAGGATAACCAGTAGTAGATATAGGAACAGCACAGACACTTACTGTAGATAACCAGTAGATAGATATAGGATAACAGCACAGACATTACTGTAGGTACCCAGTAAGATAGATAGGATAACGCACAGACACTTATGTAGGATACACCAGTAGATAGATATAGGATAACACACCAGACACTTACTGTAAGATAACCAGTAGATAGATATAGAAACAGCACAGACACTTACTGTAGGATAACCTAGTAGTATATAGGATAACACACAGACACTTACTGTAGGATACCGTAGTAGATAGATAACAGCACGACACTTACTGTAGGATACCAGTAGATAGATATAGGATAACACACAGACACTTACTGTAGGAATAACAGTAGATAGATATAGGATAACAGCACAGACACTTACTGTAGGATACCAGTTAGATGATATAGGATAACAGCACAGACACTTACTGATAGATAACCAGTAGATAGATAGTGGATAACACACAGACCTTACTGTAGGATAACCCGTAGATAGATATAGGATAACAGCACAGACACTTACGTAGATACCAGTAGATATTATAGGATAACGCACAGACACTTACTGTAGGATAACCAGTTAGATAATATAGGATCAGCACAAGACACTTACGTGTATAACCAGTAGATAGATATAGGAAACAGCACGACACTTACTGTAGGATAACCAGTAGATATGATATAGGATACAGCACAGACACTTACTGTGTAGGATACCAGTAGATAATATAGGATACAGCACAGACACTTACTGTAGATAACCAGTGATAGATATAGGAAACAGCACAGCACTTACTGTAGGATACCAGTAGATAGATAGTAGATAACAGCACAGAACTTACTGAGGATACCAGTAGATAGATATGGATAACAGCACAGACACTTACTGTAGGATAACCAGTAGTAGATATAGGATAACAGCACAGACACTACTGTAGGATACCCAGTAGGATAGTACTAGGATAACAGCACAGACACTTACTGTAGGATAACCAGTAGATAGATATAGGATAACAGCACAGACACTTACTGTAGGATAACCAGTAGATAGATATAGGATAACAGCACAGACACTTACTGTAGGATAACCAGTAGATAGACATAGGATAACAGCACAGACACTTACTGTAGGATAACCAGTAAGATAAATAGGATAACAGCACAGACACTTACTGTAGGATAACCGTAGATAGATATAGGATAACGCACAGACACTTACTGTAGGATACCCAGTAAGATAAATTATAGTATAAACGGCCACAGACACTTACTGTAGGATAACCAGTAGATAGATATAGGATAACAGCACAGACCTTACTGTAGGATAACCAGTAGATAGATATAGGAAAACAGCACAGACACTTACTGTAGGATAACCAGTAGATAGATATAGGATAACAGCACAGACACTTACTGTAGGATACCCAGTAGATAGATATAGGATAACAGCACAGACACTTACTGTAGGATAACAGTAGATAGATATAGGATAACAGCACAGACACTACTGTAAGATCCAGTAGATAGATATAGGAACAGCACAGACATTACTGTGGATAACCAGTAGATAGATATAGGATAACAGCACAGACACTTATTAGGATACCAGTAGATAGTATAGATAACAGCACAGACCTTACTGGAAACCATAGATAGATATAGGATAACAGCACAGACACTTCTGTAGAAACCAGTAGATAGATATAGGATAACAGCACAGACACTTACTGTAGGATACCAGTAGATAGACATAGGATAACAGCACAGACACTTACTGTAGGATAACCAGTAGATAGATATAGGATAACAGCACAGACACTTACTGTAAGATAACCAGTAGATAGATATAGGATAACAGCACAGACACTACTGTAGTAACCAGTAAATGATTAGGATACACCACAGACACTTAATGTAGGATAACAGTAGATAGATATAGGATCAGCACAGACACTTACTGTAGGATAACCAGTAGATAGATATAGGATAACAGCACAGACACTTACTGTAGGATACCCTTAGATAGATATAGGATAACAGCACAGACACTTACTGTAGGATAACCAGTAGATAGATATAGGATAACAGCACAGACACTTACTGTAGGATAACCAGTAGATAGATATAGGATAACCACAGACACTTACTGTAGGATACCACAGAGATAGATATAGGATAACAGCACAGACACTTACTGTAGGATAACAAGTAAAGATAGATATAGGATAACAGCACAGACACTTACTGTAATAACAGTAGATAGATATGGTAAACAGCACAGACACTACTGTAGGATAACCAGTAGATAGATATAGGATAACAGCACAGACACTTACTGTAGGATAACCAGTAGATAGATATAGGATAACAGCACAGCACTTACTGTAGAGATAACCAGTAGATGATATAGGTAACAGCACAGACACTTACTGTAGTAACCGTAGATAGACATGGATAACAGCACAGACACTTACTGTGGATAACCAGTTAGATAGATATGGAAAAGCACAGACACTACTGTAGGATACCCAGTAGATAGACATAGGATAACAGCACAGACACTTACTGTAGGATAACCAGTAGATAGATATAGGATAACAGCACAGACACTTACTGTAAGTAACCAGTAGATAGACATAGGATAACAGCACAGACACTTACTGTGGGATAACCAGTAGATAGAATAGGATAACAGCACAGACACTTACTGTAGGATACCCAGTAGATAGATATAGGATAACAGCACAGACACTACTGTAGGATAACCAGTAGATAGATATAGGATAACAGCACAGACACTTACTGTAAGATAACCAGTAGATAGATATAGGATAACAGCACAGACACTTACTGTAGGATACCCAGTAGATAGACATAGGATAACAGCACAGACACTTACTGTAGGATAACCAGTAGATAGATATAGGATAACGCACAGACACTTACTGTAAGAACCGTAGATAGATATAGGATAACAGCCAGACACATTACTGTAGTGATACCATAGATAATTATAGGATAACGGCCCAAACACTTACTGTAGGATACCAGTAGATAAGTAGAAGGTTAAATTTTAGTTTTGGGGGTGGACATGCCCTTTAAATTCTAGCCTTGTCCATATTCCCACCTTAAAGGGACAGTTCAGTGGAAATGATCAATATTTGTTAAATTGTTAGTTTGTGTAATGCCTTCTTAGTTATTCTACATATTCTCTCCCATTTTGAAAAATCGGTTGATTTCATACCCTTTGCTGTTCGCTGCTGTTGACATCAGTGAGCTGACATTACAGGTTCTAACGGTCCTTCTTCTTCCCAGGATGCACCACTTCCTTAGAATATTCCTAACAGTTATTTTTACTGATTGGCTGTTGGATGGGTCAAAGATGCTCAGATCTCTACTGAGCAACTGAATCAACCCAGGCACTGGGTCATGGGCAAAACCATAACAGTCTCTACTAGGGGTCCTGCAAACAGGAAGTCTGTATTTTGGTTGCATTTATTTATAAACAGACAAAATGCTGAATTGGCAGATTGAGGTCATTGGGATGAAACAATACTGCTCTTTTTTCTAAAAAGTATATGTATTTGCACTGAACTTCCCCTTTAATTTAAACTCTCCAAACTACCTTCTGTAACTTAAACCCAGTAGAAAGGAACATCCCAGCCCAGCATCTATGCAGTTAAACAAATCTTTGTGGAGGAGGAGAGAGACATTGGTTATGAAGTGACAGGAAGCAGCGCCAGCAGGTTCCGTTTGTGAAGTTAAACACAAACATGCAAAAAAATGCTGAGTCTTTGCTCAGGCATGAACAGTAGAATGAGAAGGGCCGTGGGATATAAGAAATGAGACACTCAGTGACATAGCTTAGTGACTTTTATAAGGATATATACCACTGCAGCTCCCATTATAAAATGTCACACTTCTGTATTATAGTGGCATTATCAAAACTCTACCAGTCTACCACTAACAGTTTGGGAGGCACTGATGTGACCTAAATTCTTTGCTCAGGCATGAACAGTAGAATGAGAAGGGCCATGGGATATAAGAAATGAGACACTTAGTGACATAGCTGAGTGAATTTTATAAGGATATATACCACTGCAGCTCCCATTATAAAATGTCACACTTCTGTATTATAGTGGCATTATCAAAACTCTGCCAGTCTAACAGTTTGGGAGGCACTGATGTGACCTAAATCCATTTTGAGTCTGAACAGTTTGTGGTCCAGAACTAACCCACATGTGCAAGGTTGCCAGGCGTTCCAACTGCATGGACTGTTAGAATAAATATCCTGCACTAGCCATGCCGGGCACTGATGCCTGTCTTAGACCCTGTAACATACCCTTACAGCGCCGGGAGAAAGAATTACACAACACACGAGATGTAGCAGAACTCTAAACTCAACGTTTATTATTGAAACATGAAAATATAACAATATAGTAAAGGGGTATTACCAGACTGGGCAGACTGGGTGTCTACAAATAAAACATTCATTGGAATGCAAGGTTGGCACAAAACAGGGGAGACAAAAGACCGTCCTTAAATATGGTGGAAAGAGAGAAATGTTACGGTTTACACTGAAATGGAAAAAAACCCCATTGAGAAACTAAACTTCTTCTAATACATAATATAAGATGAAATAGAAGCAGCAAGCAAAATGGATGCCATAAAGCTAAGTAAATATAATAAAACCTAACAGTGACAAAATCCCGAGTCCTACAGTCAAAGCTAAAATCTTGTCCAAACATTGGCACTGGCAGCCCCGTCCCAGCAAAAGTTACTCATGCCCCGTTATGCCCTTCTCAGCAGTAAAGACAGCAGTGAGCATGCTGGTCAGATGATCTGGTGATCAATGGCTACCTCTATAAGACACATTCACAATGGAGGACCACAGTTCTCCTTTCAAGTCGTGCTAGCTGATATATTGTTTAGTGCAAATTTACTGGTGAGTGTATGGTACACTGGTGAGTGTATGGTATGTATTAAACCAATATCAGGTCTTCTTGTAGAAATCTATATGTTTAGGAATATGACAGATTAGACCTTTTTTTTTTAACATAAACAGCCAATATATTGTATGATTTTCAGACAGGATTCACTGGCACATACAAGAATTCCATCCAATCCCTAATTGTTAGATTGCTGGCAGGAAGAAACACATGGATCTCCCTTAGGGCAAAATTATACTTATAATTTGAAATATAATTTAAAGGAAAACTAAAAGTCAAATTTAAATTACCTTGTATTATATACCTTACTGGGATCTCAAGCTGACTGCCACATCTAACTGCAACCTGGATTTTATTCACACCACAGGATCTTCTGCTAGCATTCTATCATATCACCATACTGACTGGCAGTTGAATAACAGCACTTGCCAAACACCAAGTATGCTAATTATCCGGGATGCATTTCAACTAGCATTATAGGTGCTTAGCGATTCAGCCACCAAGATACTGAAAGATCCTGTGGAATAAAGAGGATCCTGGGCACAGTAAAAGGTGAAAGTCAACAAGGGGCCCCAGGAAGGTATGTACATTTCTACTTTGAAAATTGAATTTGTAATGTAAAGAAATATTCAATTAAAGGAATTTCTAAGTTGGTGAAGCCAGTTTCTTCCTCTGCTCTTTGTATTGCCCTGAACCCTGTATACATTGCCCCTGGAGACCCCAGTGCATTATCACTAGCAAGGATAAGGATAAGTTTTCACAGTTCTTTCTACAAATGGGTTAAAGGCATGTCCACCCCCAAAACTAAAATTTAACCTACTACTGGTTTCACTGTGTAGTTTTTTAAAAATCCTCACCTTACCCCTCTGCTCCAAACGGTTCTCCTGTAATGTCTGTTCAAAGTCCCACAAATTAAAGAGTAGGAGCCATTTCTGGTGTAATTTGTTTCCGCCTCTAACTATTCCTTGTAGAGGTTTCTATGAGGGCAAGCATGCTCAGTAATCACTATGAGGCAGCACTGAAAGAGGGAATTTCCCATCATGCAATTCACATGATTTGCATGAACACTGTCTCCATTCTAGTTATAGTAGAACTGCACCTAGCAGAAGATATTTCAGATTGGATATCTAAAGATAACTATTTTTTTCAGTATTGATGTCCTTTTATACCTGTTACCTTAAAGGAAATGTGCAGAAAGTGCTTGCAATAAACTTTCATTTTTGTTGCAACATTTGAAAGGTCTTTTTACTTATGTGCGTTCTGCCACGTGAATGGCGGCAACTAAAGAGTTACTATGTTACGCATAGTAACTCTTTAGTTGCCGCCATTCCAGTGGATTACCCAACCATTCACTTTCTGTGTAATGAGGTATCCAATTTGGTTCCTCCTGGGTATGCAGTGCTCTGGGGCAATAGAGAAATCATTTCCCTGCTCAGCACAGGAATAAACTGTGATTTTGCATTTGAAAGCATATTTTTATTTTATAATAAGCTTATATTGTAAGTGGATAAATATTTAGTGATCAGATCATCTCATTATTGGGGGATGCTTATCTGCCCTTTGCTGTTTGAGAGTGCTTATCAGGGAATGGTGAAACAAGTAGTGCAACTACATAGGCACTTAGGTTAGTCACTATTTTGCAGGCTATTTGGCCAAAGGAAAGCAATTTCAGGCTCTCTAAGCAAAACACTATTATTATCATTTATCTGTTATATCAACATTTATGTGCTACAGGTATGAAACCCAGGAGCTAAAAAAAAAAATTCATTTTGGCAGTCCAACTAAACAACCAGCCATCTACTTGCAAATCTCTAACCTAAATACAAAGGCAAGGCCTGCTAGTTTGACTGCTGATTAGAAACTGAGCTTCTCTGAAGATTTCATGCTGTTTTATAGTGTCTCATAAACACACCCCCAAAATCTGATTGATCTAGATACAATCTTAAATCTGATTGGATCCTGGATCTTGGACCAATCAGATATTGGGGGTGGGTTTAGGAGTCACTACAAATAGTGAATGTTCAGTAAGGAGAGCTAGTTTTAGTTTTGCATTTATCTGAGAAGTTATAGCTTTGTTCTGAGTCATATGCTGGGATATACGTTTATTGAGTAATTCTGGCTGGGTAGCTTGAATGGGCAGCCCTTAGTTCAGATGGCTCTCAATTTAGTTCTCAGTATTTGGCTTTCTGTGTCTACGATAAAAAAAATTCCAGCAAAAGTTCAGTTTGCTGTCCCAACTAAATATTCAATAGGAGATCTGAGTAACAGAGCTATTGATGTATTGGAATATCTGGTTCTGATATTTCACCCGAAATAATCTCCAGTAATAGAACATAGTGAGATGATTACAAACCAGTCTAGAGAGCAACATGGTAATCAAAGGGATATCAGAAACACATGCAGCAAAGCTGAATAATTTCAGTGTAAAAGCAACCAGTCTGTAATAAATGCAGCCCTGCTTGTAACAACTGTTGTGTCTTACCATAGAGCAAACAGCAGCGATCAGTACTCCATTCCAAGCAAGGAAATGGGTGATATTTAAAAGTTTCAGACCTGTGATAAACTGACATCAACATGCTACTTGCACACAACAATATCAGATCATGTAGTTCTGATGACTATAGAAGAAGGGAATGGGTTAATGTAAAATCCCAGGTGGCACTTGCAAAGCAGTTGCTCAGATTCTGCATGTTTAATTAATAAACGGAGAAAGGGCTATTTTAACCATTATGCAAAACCCTTCTGATTGGTGGACATATCTCCATAGACTACAAGCACACTGCCCACTATAGGAGGAGAGAAATCAATTGCTACTCCCATAAGAAACAAAATTGAAAATAACTTGATAACTGTTCCAAAAAAATAATGAAAGTATATGGCAAAATTACACAGGATAGCAATCCCTACACTACAGCAAAAAATAGTTTTGGGGGTGGACATGCCCTTTAAAGGACAAGTCCACTCAAAAAAGTAGATCCCCCGAACCTAAATTTTGCATTACTAATTTATGCCAAAGATGCTCCTGAACTTACTTACCTGACCCGGTCTCTCGCCGTCTAGGTGCTCCCCCCCCCCGCTCCTGTTTCAAGCTAAAACAAGAGTGGGTTTCTGCATTGACAACTGTAAGGCGATTGGGTGTGACATCACTTTGCGCTTTTACTGACAGACGCAACCAGGAAGTGGAGCGGCTGTTGTCAGGAACGACAGTATAGGAGCGTCGAGGGACCGGGCCAGTTAAGGAAGTTCAGGAGCATCTTTCACTGAAGGGGGGGGGGTAATTTACATTATTAGCTAAAGTTTTTTTTTTGAGTGGACATGCCCTTTAAATAGAGTTTGGTAAATGCTCAGAAAAGTTTAACCAGAACATTTCCTATTACTAGATTAGGGTAACCGTACATATTTTTACAGTTGTGTTAGATTAGTTGTGGAGATTTTTAGCATTAGATATATAATTGTAAATAACCAGGTTACTACCATAAATGCAGCAAAAGGTCAGCTTGGACTTCTTCACTATGAATATCTAAGGTTTATCGGAGACCATGCGGGGAAGTTTTTCTTTCTGCTTTAGTGCTTTAAAAATAGCTTGAAGTCAGAAAAATTTAAAATAACTGCAAATAAAGTATTGTTGCAAAGAAGGTTATAATAATATAATATTATTTTACATTATTATAATTTTATGTTATTATTAATTTACATTATTTTATATTCTTATTTTTTTTAAGGGGGCATTTTTTTTTATGTTGTTTAAGTCGTTTAGAATTTTTTATTTTTAAAGGGCAAGTTCGTGCCCAGATTTGGGGGTTCTGGTAGATAACAGACTTAGCTGTAGCAAACAATGCCAGGAAGCAAAGGCTAGAGCTAGCAAGATATTGTCTTGTATAAAGAGGGGAATGGATTCAAGATAGAAAGATATTATTCTCCCTCTTTACAAGGCACTGGTAAGGCCTCATTTGGAATATGCAGTGCAGTTTTTGAATCCCATATACAAAAGAGACATCCTGGAAATGAAAGCAGTTGAAAGAAGGGCAACTAAATGAATAAGGGGAATGGAGAGGCTTGAATATTCAGGCAGATTAGACAAGTTAGGGCTGTTTACATTGGAGAAGCGGCGTTTGTGTGGGAATATGATAATCTTATACAAATATATTAATGGGCCATACAATAAACTCTCTGGTGCATTGTTCACTAATAGGTCATATTAGAGGACTCATGGACATCCTTTAAATGGCATGTCCACCCCCAAAACTATGTTTTGCTGTAGTGTAGAGATCGCTATCCTGTGTACTTTTGCCATATACTTTCATTATTTTTTTGGAACAGTTATCAAGTTATTTTCATTTTTGTGTTTCTTATGGGTGTAGCCATTAATTTCACTCCTCCTATAATGGGCAGTGTGCTTGTAGTCTATGGAGATATGTCCACCAATCAGAAGGGTTTTGCATAATGGTTAAATAGCCCTCTCCATTTTAATTAAAACATGCAGAATCCGAGCAACTGATTTGCAAGTCCCACCTGAGATTCTGGGATTTTACATTAACCTACTCCCTTCTTTATAGTCATTAGAAACTACACGATCTGATATTGTTGATGCAAGTAGCATGTTGATGTAGATTGAATCAGTTATATTATATATACACACACACAACACACAGAAATACGAAGGCACTCACAGGTCTGAAACTTTTGAATGGTACCCAGGCATTTCCTTGCTTGGATGGAGTGCTGATCGCTGCTGTTTGCTCTATAGTAAGACACAAACAGTTGTTACAAGCAGCGCTGCATTTATTACAGACTGGTTGCTTTTACACTGCAATTATTCACATTCAGCTTTGCTGCATGTGTTTCTGATATCCCTTTGATTGCCATGTTGCTCTCTAGACTGGTTTGCAATCATCTCCCTCTGTTCTATTACTGGAGATTATTTCTGGTGAAATTGTGGTACCAGATATTCCAATACATCAATAGCTCTGTTACTCAGATCTCCTGTAATATTTAGTTGGAACAGCAAACCAAACTTTTACTGGAATATTTTTATCTTAGATACAGAGAAAGCCAAATACTGAGAACTAAATTGAAGCCGTTAGACCTTAGGGATGCCCATTCAACTACCCAGCCATAATCACTCAATAAGCTTATATCCCAGTACATGCCTCAGAACAAAGATATAACATCTCAGATGAAATGCAAAACTGAAACTAGCTCTCCTTACTGAACATTCACTATTTGTAGTGACTCTAAACCCACCCCAATATCTGATTGGTCCAAGATCCAAGATCCAATCAGATTTAAGTTGTATCTAGACCAATCAGATTTTGGGGGTGTGTTTATGAGACACTATAAAACAGCATGAAATCTTCAGAGAAGCTCAGTTTCTAATCAGCAGTCAAACTAGCAGGTCTTGCCTTTGTATTTTGGTTAGAGACTTGCAAGTAGATGGCTGGTTCTAGACTGCCAAATGATATTTTTAGTGCCTGGGTTTCATACCTATGGGGTTGTATAGGAGTCTATAAATGCACATGAATGTTGTTATAAACAGATAAATGAAAATAAGTGTTTATTACAGAGTCTGAAATTACTTTCCTTTAGCAAAATAGTGACTAACCCAAGTGCCTATGCAGTTGTAATACTAGTTTCACCATTCCCTGCCAAGCACTCTCAAACAGCAAAGGGCAGATAGGGAATGTATATTGAAAACATGCAGTTGAAATACAACCAGGTTGTAATGAATGCAGCCCTGCTACTTACATTATATAAGCACCCCAAATAATGAGATGATCTGATAACTAACATATATCCACTTACAATATAAGCTATTATCAAATAAAAATATGCAACAAATGCAACGTGTTTCTCTATTGCCCCAGTGCACCACATAGCCAGGACAAAACCAACTGTTACACCTCATTATAGAGAAAATGAATGGTGGCAACTAAAGAGTTACTATGTTATTTATCATAGTAACTCTTAGTTGCCACCATTCCCGTAGCAGGAAGGACATGTAAAAAGACCTTTCAAATGCGCAACAAAAATCAAGTTATTGCAAGCACTTTCTGCCAAGTTTACAGGTATAAAAGGACATTATATGGAAAAAATGTTATCTTTAGATATCCAATCCGAACTATCCTTGCTGTGTACAGATTTGCTATAACTGGAATGTTCATGCAAATCAAGTGAATTGCATGATGGGAAATTCCCTTTTCCAATGCTTGCCTCTTAGGATTACTGAGCATGCTTGCCCTCATAGAACCTTGATGAGGACACGTTACAGGCAGAACAAATTACACTAGAAATGGCTCCTACTCTTTAATTTCTAGGATTCAACAGACATTGCAAGAGAACCATAAAGAGCTGAGCAGTAAGGTAAGGGTTTTTAAACACTGCACAGTGGGGCCAGTAGAAGGTTAAATTTTAGTTTTGGGGGTGGACATGCCCAGTTTATCAATGTATATATATATATATATATATATATATAATCTTCCATCGGTCCCGCACTCACGCTTCCTATTCAAATGCCCCGGCCTCTGTAGAATATAAACACTGTTACCAACGGACAGAGCACTCGCAGGTCTTCTCTAAAGTCTTTTATATTATTACATCAACGCGTTTCAGCTGTCACCGCAGCCATCCTGAGGACGGCTGCGGTGACAGCTGAAACGCGTTGATGTATTAATAATAAAAGACTTTAGAGAAGACCTACGAGTGCTCTGTCCGTTGGTAACAGAGAGTATATATATATATATATATATTTTTTTTTTTTCTTGCTTGGAATGGAGTGCTGATCACTGCTGTTTGCTCTATGGTAAGACACAACAGTTGTTACAGGTAGGGCTGCATTTATTACAGACTGGTTGCTTTTACACTGCAATTATTCAGACTCAGCTTTGCTGCATGTGTTTCTGATATCCCTTTGATTACCATGTTGCTCTCTAGACTGGTTTGCAATCATCTCACTATGTTCTATTACTAGAGATTATTTCTGGTGAAATATCAGAACCAGATATTCCGATACATCAATAGCTCTGTTAGGGCTAGGCCACACTGCTGCGTTTTTTTTGCGTTTGCGCTTGCGATTGCGCTTGCGATTTTTCAAAATTATTGAAAACGCGGCAACGCAAAAAAAACGCGCATTTTTCGATGCGTTTTGCGTTTGCGTTTCTGCATTTTTAATCGCAATCGCATGCGTTTTCCTTACTTATTGAAGAAATCGCAATCGCAACGAAAATCGCACATGAAATCGCATGCTATTGCGTTTGCGTTTGCGTTTCAGTGTGGCCTAGCCCTTACTCAGATCTCCTGGTGAATATTTAGTTGGGACACCAAACCAAACTTTTGCTGGAATTTTTTTTATCTTAGATACAGAAAGCCAAATACTGAGAACTAAATTGAGAGCCATCTGAACTAAGGTCTGCCCATTCAAGCTACCCAGCCAGAATTACTCAATAAGTTTATATCCCAGCACATGCCTCAGAACAAAACATCTCAGATGAAATGCAAAACTGAAACTAGCTCTCATTACTGAACATTCACTATTTGTAGTGACTCCTAAACCCACCCCCAATATCTGATTTGTCCAAGATCCAATCAGATTTAATATTGTATCTAGACCAATCAGATTTTGGGGGTGTGTTAATGAGACACTATAAAACAGCATGAAATCTTCAGAGAAGCTCAGTTTCTAATCAAACTATCAGGTCTTGTCTTTGTATTTAGGTTAGAGATTTGCAAGTAGATGGCTGGTTGTTTAGTTGGACTGCCAAAATGAATATTTTTTAGCTCCTGGGTTTCATACCTATGGCACATAAATGTTGATATAACAGATAAATGATAATAATAGTGTTTTGATTACAGTGCCTGAAATTGCTTTCCTTTGTCCAAATAGCCTACAAAATAGTGACTAACCTAAGTGCCTATATAGTTGCACTACTAGTTTCACCATTCCCTGACAGCACTCTCAAACAGATAGGTAATGTATAGGATAGGGGTTGTATATTGAAAACATGCAGTGTACTGTAAATACAACCAGGTTGTATGAATGAAGCCCTGCTACTTACATTACTATAAGCATCCCCAATAATGAGATGGTCTGATGACTAAAAATATATCCACTTACAATATAAGCTTATTATAAAATAAAATATGCTTACAAATGCAAAATCACAGTTTATCCTGTGCTGTGAGGCAGGGAAATTATTCTCTATTGCCCCAGAGCACTGCATAGCCAGGAAAACCCAACTTGGATACCTCATTACACAGAAAGTGAATGCTTGGGTAATCCACTTGAATGGCGGCAACTAAAGAGTTACTATGCTATGTAGCTACGTAGCATAGTAACTCTTTAGTTGCCGCCATTCAAGTGGCAGAACGCACATAAGTAAGAAGACCTTAAATGTTGCAACAAAAATAAGTTTATTGCAAGCACTTTCTGCACATTTCTTTAAGGTAACAGGATATAAAAGGACATCAGTACTGAAAAAAATAGTATCTTTAGATATCCAATCTGAATATTCTGCTAGGTGCAGTTCTACTATAACTAGAATGGAGACAGTGTTCATGCAAATCATGTGAATTGCATGATGGGAAATTCCCTCTTTCAGTGCTGCCTCATAGTGATTACTGAGCATGCTTGCCCTCATAGAAACCTCTACAAGGAATAGTTAGAGGCGGAAACAAAATACACCAGAAATGGCTCCTACTCTTTAATTGTGGGGACTTTGAACAGACATACAGGAGACCGTTTGGAGCAGGGGGGAAGGTGAGGATTTTTAAAAAACTACACAGTGAAACCAGTAGTAGAGGTTAAATTTTAGTTTTGGGGGTGGACATGCCTTAACCCATTTGTAGAAAGAACTGTGAAAACTTATCCTTATCCTTGCTAGTGATAATGCACTGGGGTCTCAGGGGCAATGTATACAGGGTTCAGGGCAATACAAAGAGCAGAGGGAAGAAACTGGCTTCACCAACTTAGAAATTCCTTTAATTGAATATTTCTTTACATTACAAATTCAATTTTCAAAGTAGAAATGTACATACCTTCCTGGGGCCCCTTGTTGACTTTCACCTTTTACTGTGCCCAGGATCCTCTTTATTCCACAGGATCTTTCAGTATCTTGGTGGCTGAATCGCTAAGCACCTATAATGCTAGTTGAAATGCATCCGGATAATTAGCATACTTGGTGTTTGGCAAGTGCTGTTATTCAACTGCCAGTCAGTATGGTGATATGATAGAATGCTAGCAGAAGATCCTGTGGTGTGAATAAATCCAGGTTGCAGTTAGATGTGGCAGTCAGCTTGAGATCCCAGTAAGGTATATATACAAGGTAATTTAAATTTGACTTTTAGTTTTCCTTTAATTATATTTCAAATTATAAGTATAATTTTGCCCTAAGGGAGATCCATGGTTTCTTCCTGCCAGCAATCTAACAATTAGGGATTGGATGGAATTCTTGTATGTGCCAGTGAATCCTGTCTGAAATCATACAATATATTGGCTGTTTATGTTAAAAAAAAAAGGTCTAATCTGTCATATTCCTAAACATATAGATTTCTACAAGAAGACCTGATATGGTTTAATACATACCATACACTCACCAGTGTACCATACACTCACCAGTAAATTTGCACTAAACAAATATCAGCTAGACGACTGAAAGGAGAACTGTGGTCCTCCATTGTAATGTGTCTTATAGAGGTAGCCATTGATCACCAGATCATCTGACCAGCATGCTCACTGCTGTCTTTACTGCTGAGAAGGGCATAACGGGGCATGAGTAACTTTTGCTGGGACGGGGCTGCCAGTGCCAATGTTTGGACAAGATTTTAGCTTTGACTGTAGGACTCGGATTTTGTCACTGTTAGGTTTTATATATTTACTAGCTTTATGGCATCCATTTTGCTTGCTGCTTCTATTTCATCTTATATTATGTATTAGAAGAAGTTTTAGTTTCCTCAATGGGGTTTTTTTCCATTTCAGTGTAAACGTAACATTTCTCTCTTTCCACCATATTTAAGGACGGTCTTGTCTCCCCTGTTTTGTGCCAACCTTGCATTCCAAGAATGTTTATTTGTAGACACCCAGTCTGCCCGTTGGTAATACCCCTTTACTATATTGTTAATTTTCATGTTTCAATAATAACGTTGAGTTTAGAGTTCTGCTACATTCGTGTGTTGTGTAATTCTTTCTCCCGGCGCTGTAAGGGTATGTTACAGGGTCTAAGACAGGCATCAGTGCCCGGCATGGCTAGGTGCAGGATATTTATTCTAACAGTCCATGCAGTTGGAACGCCTGGCAACCTTGCACATGTGGGTTAGTTCTGGACCACAACTGTTCAGACTCAAAATGGATTTAGGGTCACATCAGTGCCTCCCAAACT
Source organism: Hymenochirus boettgeri (assembly GCA_019447015.1). Taxonomy (NCBI): domain Eukaryota; kingdom Metazoa; phylum Chordata; class Amphibia; order Anura; family Pipidae; genus Hymenochirus; species Hymenochirus boettgeri. The sequence goes on along the minus strand of CM033475.1, from coordinate 64,135,345 downwards.
GTTAGACTGCAGAGTGTTTGATAATGCCACTATAATACAGAAGTGTGACATTTTATAATGGGAGCTGCAGTGGTATATATCCTTATAAATTCACTCAGCTATGTCACTAAGTGTCTCATTTCTTATATCCCATGGCCCTTCTCATTCTACTGTTCATGCCTGAGCAAAGAATTTAGGTCACATCAGTGCCTCCCAAACTGTTAGTGGTAGACTGGTAGAGTTTTGAATGCCACTATAATACAGAAGTGTGACATTTATAATGGGAGCTGCAGTGGTATATATCCTTTAAAAGTCACTAAGCTATGTCACTGAGTGTCTCCTTTCTTATATCCCACGGCCCTTCTCATTCTACTGTTCATGCCTGAGCAAAGACTCAGCATTTTTTTTTGCATGTTGTGTTAACTTCACAAACGGAACCTGCTGGCGCTGCTTCTGTCACTCATACCAATGTCTCTCTCCTCCTCCACAAGATTTGTTTAACTGCATAGATGCTGGGCTGGGATGTTCCTTTCTACTGGGTTTAAGTTACAGAAGGTAGTTTGGAGAGTTTAAATTAAAGGGGAAGTTCAGTGCAAATACATATACTTTTTAGAAAAAAGCAGTATTGTTTCATCCCAATGACCTCAATCTGCCAATTCAGCATTTGTCTGTTTATAAATAAATGCAACCAAAATACAGACTTCCTGTTTGCAGGACCCCTAGTAGAGACTGTTATGGTTTTGCCCAGACCCAGTGCCTGGGTGATTCAGTTGCTCAGTAGAGATCTGAGCATCTTTGACCCATCCAACAGCCAATCAGTAAAAATAACTGTTAGGAATATTCTAAGGAAGTGGTGCATCCTGGGAAGAAGAAGGACCGTTAGAACCTGTAATGTCAGCTCACTGATGTCAACAGCAGCGAACAGCAAAGGGTATGAAATCAACCGATTTTTCAAAATGGAGAGAATATGTAGAAAACTAAGAAGGAATACACAAACTAACAATTTAACAAATATTGATCATTTCCACTGAACTGTCCCTTTAAGGTGGGAATATGGACAAGGCTAGAATTTAAAGGGCATGTCCACCCCCAAAACTAAAATTTAACCTTCTACTGGCCCCACTGTGCAGTGTTTAAAAACCCTTACCTTACTGCTCAGCTCTTTATGGTCCTCTTGCAATGTCTGTTGAAAGTCCTAGAAATTAAAGATAGGAGCCATTTCTAGTGTAATTTGTTTCTGCCTGCTAACTGTTTCCTCATCAAGGTTTCTATGAGGGCAAGATCTCAGTAATCACTAAGAGGCAGCATTGGAAAAGGGAATTTCCCATCATGCAATTCACTTGATTGCATGAACATTCCAGTTATAGCAAATCTGTACACAGCAGAGGATAGTTCGGATTGGATATCTATAAGAACATTTTTTCCATATAGATGTCCTTTTATACCTGTAAACTTGTGCAGAAAGTGCTTGCAAAACTTTGATTTTTGTTGCCGCATTTGAAAGGTCTTTTTACATATGTCCTTCCTGCTACGGGAAGGTGGCAACTAAAGAGTTACTATGATAAATAACAAGTAACTCTTTAGTTGCCACCATTCATTTTCTCTATAATGAGGTGTACAAGTTGGTTTTGTCCTGGCTATGTGGTGCACTGGGGCAATAGAGAAACACGTTGCATTTGTTAGCATATTTTTTATTTGATAATAAGCTATATTGTAAGTGGATATATGTTTAGTTATCAGATCATCTCAGTATTGGGGGATGCTTATAGTAAATGTAAGTAGCAGGGCTGCATTCATTACAACCTGGTTGTATTTACACTGCATGTTTTTCAATATACATTCCCTATCTGCCCTTTGCTGTTTGAGAGTGCTTGGCAGGGAATGGTGAAACTAGTAGTACAACTGCATAGGCACTGGGTTAGTCACTATTTTGCTAAAGGAAAGTAATTTCAGACTCTGTAATAAAACACTTATTTTCATTTATCTGTTATAACAACATTCATGTGCATTTATAGACTCCTATACAACCCCATAGGTATGAAACCAGGCACTAAAAAAAATATTCATTTAGGCCGTCTAGAACCAGCCATCTACTTGCAAGTCTCTAACCTAAATACAAAGGCAAGACCTGCTAGTTTGACTGCTGATTGAAACCAGCTTCTCTGAAGATTTCATGCTGTTTTATAGTGTCTCATAAACACACCCCAAAATCTGATTGGTCTAGATACATCTTAAATCTGATTGGATCTTGGACCAATCAGATATTGGGGGTGGGTTTAGGAGTCACTAAATAGTGAATGTTCAGTAAGGAGAGCTAGTTTCAGTTTTGCATTTCATCTGAGATGTTATATCTTTGTTCTGAGGCATGTACTGGGATATAAGCTTATTGAGTGATTATGGGGGTAGCTTAATGGGCATCCCTAAGGTCTAACGGCTCTCAATTTAGTTCTCAGTATTTGGCTTTCTGTATCTAAGATAAAAAAATTCCAGTAAAAGTTTGGTTTGCTGTTCCAACTAAATATTGAACAGGAGATCTGAGTAACAGAGCTATGATTGATTGGAATATCTGGTACCACAATTTTACCAGAAATAATCTCCAGAATAGAACAGAGGGAGATGATTGCAAACCAGTCTAGAGAGCAACATGGCAATCAAAGGGATATCAGAAAACACATGCGCAAAGCTGAATGTGAATAATTGCAGTGTAAAAGCAACCAGTCTGTAATAAATGCAGCGCTGCTTGTAACAACTGTTGTGTCTTACTATGAGCAAACAGCGCGATCAGCACTCCATCCAAGCAAGGAATGCCTGGGTACCATTCAAGGGCATGTCCACCCCAAAACTATGTTTTTCTGTAGTGTAGAGATCGCTATCCTGTGTACTTTTGCCATATACTTTCATTATTTTTTTGGAACAGTTATCAAGTATTTTCATTTTTGTGTTCTTATGGGGTGTAGCCATTAATTTCACTCCTCCTATAATGGGCAGTTTGCTTGTAGTCTATGGAGTATGTCCACCAATCAGAAGGGTTTTGCATAATGGTTAAAATAGCCCTTTCTCCATTTATTAATTAAACATGCAGAATCCGAGCAACTGATTTGCAAGTCCCACCTGAGATTCTGGGATTTACATAACTACTCCCTTCTTCTATAGTATTGAACTACACGATCTGATATTGTTGAGTGCAAGTAGCATGTTGATGTCAGATTGAATCGTTTATATAACACACACACAGCACACGCACACGCACACGCACACGCACACGCACACGCACTCACAGGTCTGAAACTTTGAATGGTACCCAGGCATTTTCTTGCTTGGAATGGAGTGCTGATCGCTGCTGTTTGCTCTATAGTAAACATTCAAAAATCAAAGTTTAAAGTTTATTGCAAGCACTTTCTGCACAAGTTTACAGGTATAAAAGGACATCTATATGGAAAAAATGTTATCTTTAGATATCCAATCCGAACTATCCTCTGCTGTGTACAGATTTGCTATAACTGGAATGTTCATGCAATCAAGTGAATTGCATGATGGGAAATTCCCTTTTCCAATGCTGCCTCTAGTGATTACTGAGCATGTTGCCCTCATAGAAACCTTGATGAGGAACAGTTACAGGCAGAAACAAATTACACTAGAAATGGCTCTACTCTTTAATTTCTAGGACTTCAACAGACATTGCAAGAGAACCATAAGAGCTGAGCAGTAAGGTAATGGTTTATAAACACTGCACAGTGGGGCCAGTAGAAGGTTAAATTTTAGTTTTGGGGGTGGACATGCCCTAAGGGCATGTCCACCCCCAAAACTATGTTTTGCTGTAGTGTAGAGATCGCTATCCTGTGTACTTTTGCCATATACTTTCATTATTTTTTGGAACAGTTATCAAGTTATTTTCATTTTTGTGTTTCTTATGGTGTAGCCATTAATTTCACTCCTCCTATAATGGCAGTGTGCTTGTAGTCTATGGAGATATGTCACCAATCAGAAGGGTTTGCATAATGGTTAAAATAGCCTTTCTCCATTTATTAATTAAACATGCAGAATCCGAGCAACTGATTTGCAAGTCCCACCTGAGATTCTGGGATTTTACATTAACCTACTCCCTTCTTCTATAGTCATTAGAACTACACGATCTGATATTGTTGAGTGCAAGTAGCATGTTGATGTCAGATTGAATCAGTTTATATATATATACACACACACACACACACACACACACAGAAATACGAAGGCACTCACAGGTCTGAAACTTTTGAAAATGCGAATGGGGTGAAGGAATCAGATACTTATGTATTATAAGAAATTATGCGCCCCTTCACTTTATAGTATAAGGATATTACACTGTAAGGGGCGCATTATCCCTTATATAATTCATAATGTCTGTAATCACTAAACATCAATAGGCTGCCATTAGTTTCATTATGTTAGCTTTGAATCAATGCTGTTCAGTAGATGGTGATTGAATTATAGGTCAGTAAATATAGCGTTATTCACAGATTTCTGTCTTTTTCAATTGTAGGACGGGATTTTTGGGACCAAAAGACCAACGCCTTTTCTTCTTATAAGAGGATTTCTTGGCTCCAGTGCTATGATTCTGATATATTATGCTGTCCAGTCTATGCCCCTTGCAGATGCCACGTGATAACCTACAGCAGACCAGCTATCACTTGTTATTTGCCTGCATATTCTCAAGGAAAGTGTTACAGTATGGGATATCGTTTTATGCTTTTACTATAACTGGAGTTATATTATAGCCAGGCCACCATTTTGTTGGTGTACAGTATGAAAGCCTTGGAGATAATTACACAGACCGCTGAAGGGTACTATTGCTGCGTGGGCAGTGCAGTTAGTGCTTCTTTAACTTTGATTATCTTGAGAAAATGGGAAAGTCTGTCCATTACTTGCTCTCTGTGTGGTACTATGCGGTTATTGGCCTCATATGTGTGCAATTGTACTCTTTGCAATAGGCGAGTGGCGTTTGCCTGCCTGTGGAGTGGATCGCCTACTTTTACTAATTATCAGTATACTGGGATTAGGGGGGCAAATTTTCCAGGTAAAAGCTGTACAAATTGAAAGGGCTGGATCAGTAGCTATTATGAGAACAATGGATGTGATTCGATTTATACTTCAGGCTGTTTCCTAAACCACACTCCAACTGTTTGGACTGTAGGGGAGCCCTCTGTATCATTATAAATACAGTAAGAACAGCTATTTGTATGTGGTTTAAAACTCAAAAAAAAACAATAGACAAAATGAGGACATTGTTCATTAAATATTTCTATAATGACAATAAATTAATCAAATGTAATTTATCACAGTGTCCAAAGATTAGAAATGGGCGAGAGAGTAATTGCGAGAAAGAGTAAAGTGGGCAGACGTGATGTACAGTATGAGGGAAGTTCAGTCCCAAACACAATTTTCTTTTTGTTTTTTGACTTATTGCCCAGAAAACCGCTGATTGAACTAGAAAAGCAAAAGTTAAAACTTTGAATTTGGCTTGAAGGGACACACTTGGAATGTAACCTGCCATGGTTGCACAAAGCCCTATTTAATGTGTGTCGGCGTGTGCTAAAATTCAGTAACATTTATATTGTGATGACGGTGTGTAAATTGAAAATTTCATGCTAAGTAATTTGTAGGGTTTATTTTATTATTGTTATTATTGTGCCTTTATTTTGTAATTTTAGCACTTTATATTGTGTGTCAGACAGACAGTTACGAGGTGTATACAACCATCTTCTTATTTCCCTATGACAGGTACATTCTCCTTCCAGAAAAAATTGAAGCTGAAGCAGGGAGAGGGGCCTATTAGAGTTTTCTGGGGGGCCCAGTGATTACTAGTAACAACACTCGATAGGGACAACTTATTTTGTACTAAAGCTTTTATCTGGGGGTGAAGGTCTCCCTATTCTCAGTTCTCAGGTTGAAATGGATTGTGCAACAGTAACTAATGCAAACTAATGCGTGCACGCACAGGAAGTGACGTCAGTGCGTGCACACTGATGTCATGTCACGTGCAGAGCGGCGCCGAAGCACGGACAGTGTTTTGGGACTTGCATAAGAAGGAGATCCAGGAAATCACGGAGGGGCAGAGCTAAGCTGACTAGAATGCACATTCAGGATGTCAGGAACTTTAAATTAGCACAGTTAGGCTCAGGAGGGACCTACGGGGAAAAAAAAGGGGGGGGGGGATGTAGTTAAAGCTGCTGCTTCCAATTACACTTAACTTGTTTTTAGAGGATAAATATAGAAGAAACACAATGGCTGATGCAATAAGAACAGCAAAAGTATATTAATCTGCAACAACCAATCAGATGTCCTCTGGCTGCAATAACCCAGTAAAAAGCTAACATCTCATTGGCCACTTCAAATTAATATTACGGCAAACCTTTGCTTTTCTTATTGGATCAGCCCCAATGTGTCACAGATTTGATTGGTAATACCCGAAAGGGTAACAGCAAGAAAGGGGAAGATAAGAAACAGTGTTCCCAAAGGCTGAAATGGTGTGAAATTGTCTGATGGTCTGAATGTGTTAATTAGTGTCAGTCAGTCCAATATCCCCTCCAGTTGTAGTAACCCAACAATTGGGCAGTGATGGACTGACCACTACTTGACAAGCATCAGATTGTTCTCACAGAGAATGCCTGAGAACACACAGTGGGGATTGGAACTTTCGAACAAATGGAGGCAGAGACTGAACGCAAATTGGGAGATGTAACTAGTGTATCCATTAAAATACAGCACTTATCAAATAATGCAATCATTTATTAAATACATAAACAGGGGGTAATACAAATACTGATCCAAATTAATAATATTTAGTGGGAGCTGCCGGACTGTCACTAGTAGATATTATAGTAATAGTATAGATAGTCCTGCACTCTCAATATACCGTAAATTAATAATATAAATGAATAATATAATGATAATATAATAAATATAGAAATAATGAACGTGAACATTAATACAGCAATAGTAGTCATGATATATAGAAAAAGACAATCCCCATTTATTCCCATATAAACATACAAATATTATACCCTCACTAATAATGTAAATGAGCCTCATGTACCCATCATCTTTCAGAAATATCTGTACTGTGTGTACCTAGCTTAAGAGTAATTTCTACTGATTGGCTGTGTGGATGGGTCAAAGATGCTCAGATCTCTACTGAGCAACTGAATCAACCCAGACACTGGGTCAAGGGCAAAACCATAACGGTCTCTATCAGGGGTCCTGCAAACATGAAGTCAGTGTTTCGGAAGCATTTATTTATACACAGACAAATGCTGAATGGGCAAGTTATGTCGGTGGGATGGAAAATACTGCTTTTTTTCTTAAAAGTAAAGGTATTTGCACTGAACTTCCCCTTTAAAGTCAGGCTAACTAATTTATGATCGTTTAGCATGACTTTAAGCAGTGGCGAGTAACCACTACCCCTGCGGCCACGGGGGGTGGGGTGGGGGGGGCATAAGAGGGCCCAGGGACGTTTTTGGTTAAGCAGCTGTTTCTACCTGTTTCCGTTTTTTTTTTTCTGGTTACCCATTATCATTTCTGCCTTTTTTTTTACTTGTGTCGCCGGGTGTGTGTGTGTGTGTGTGGGTAGAATGCTGCCCGTGCTGTGCAGCCATTGGTTCCAGGATGTCACCTCCGGGCGGGACCGTGAGCCGTGACCCTGGAATGCACTTCTCTCTGAGCCTGGCCTTGTGGGATCCGTAAGGTGGGAAGACCGGAAATGAATAGCCGTGCACGAGCGGCGAGAAGAGCAGCTGCCCCATGCTTACCGAGACTTGTAGAAATGGAAAGCTGCTGCCGGCTGGACTGGTGTGCTCTGCTCAGGTGGGAGTTCTTAAACTTGCAGACTTGCAGTTCAGCTGTGCTGCTGGCCATGTGGTATACAGGAAGACTCAATAATGCTAATTTTGCCCAACCGATAGATAGATAGATGATAGATAGATAGAGGATAGATATAGAAGAGAGATAGATGGAGTGATAGATAGATGGATGGATAGATGGATGGATGGATAGATAGATGGAGGATGATAGATAGATGGAGTGATAGATAGATAGATGAAGTGATAGATGGATGGATGGATAGATGATGAGGTGATAGATAGATGGGTGAAGTAGATAGATGAAGTGTAGATGGATGGATAGATGGAGTGATATATAGATGAGATAGAGTGATAGATAGATAGATGGAGTGATAGATAGGTGGAGTGTGATAGAAGACAGACATATAGATAGACAGATAGATAGACGGAGAGATAGACGATAGATGATAAATAGAAGAGTGGCGTGGGGGGCCCCATCCAAAATTTTGCTGGGTGGCCCACTGAGTTCTAGTTACGCCCTGACTTAAGCTTGATTTGCAGTGGCTGTGAGAGTACCAGAAGAGACACTCACACAGCCATACCAGTGATGTACAGAGGCTGTGCACACATAGCTGGCTCTGGTAAACCTGCTAGGGAGATTTGCCCAGAGCAAGTGAATCTCTCTATAGACTCCAAAAAATGGGGCAAAATAAAGTTGACCTCTTAATTAAAATAATATGTACAAAAGGAAGGTAATCACAATCCCGCATAGGTGTATAAATAAACAGTCTAAAGTTATCTATGTAATATAAAACCCAAAATATAAATACTAGTAGTAAAACCAAGAATTCGTTTTGTAGTCTAGTGGAGAAGAAACAAAGCTTTTTTGAGTTCGGAATTAAACTAGTTGGGTTGAATAAGTTGTTTGTTCCAGACTCAAAATTTACAGACCGTTCGCTAACCCTAGAATGTATCGTTCGCTAACCCCTTGAAAGTATTGTTCGTTTTTGATAATCCTTAAATGTACAGATCGTTTTTGCTAACCCTAGAATGTACCGTTTGCTAACCCTCGAAAGTGTCTTCATTTTCAGTAACCTTGAATGTATGGATCATTTTTGCAAACCCTCAAAAGTATAGTTCCATAACCTCGAAAGTATCATTTGTTTTCGGTAATCCTGAAAGTATAATTCGAAAATCCTTGAATTTATGGTTCTGTTTCTGCTAACCCTCGAAAGTATCGTTCGGTAACCCTCGAATTGGCCGTAACCCCGAATGTATCTTGCGCAAAACCAGACAAGTGCCTGCTTGTGTTTTGGTGATCGTGACATGTTCCCAGCCATTTCCCAGGTGCCACAGCCATTTACAGTAAGTTACCATTAGATTAGTTTAGCTGTAAATCATCCGGAACTATCACTCCCCCATTGACTTTAATGGGTCCGAATTCGAACTTTTACTGAAGTCGAAACGGACCGAACTTTATGAAGTTCAGTCACTTCTACTGCCAACAATGCATCTGCAGACGATGCATCCAGTCTAATGATCTTCATATGTATCTGTAAACCAAGTATCAATTCTGCTGATCCTCGTGTGCATTAATAGAGGCAGTCCATAGTCCATTTGAGACCCGGATGATAGTGTGTATGCACTAGTGCCAAATAAAAACTTTTGTGGGCATAATGAGCCTGGATTGATCACAATGCCCAATCATTTAATAAAATCAATGAATAAAATCTTACCACTCTTCACATGTATCAATGATGGCACTCCTTCCTGTAGCATTCTCCCACAGCCCTGGTGCTTTCCGTTATTTGGATAAACAATGAAGAGGAAAAAAAGAACTAGTGGTTCATGCTCACGTAAGAGTTAAATCCCTACGCGTTTCGGAACATTCCTTATCAGGGGTACCTCCTTCTTTTGATTTGTACTTTTTGAAGAACGCAAACTAACAACCTTCTTTCTTGCTATTATTTATTCATGACATGCGTGCACAACGTTTCGGGAGTGTCCCCCTCCTTCTTTTGTTTATGCCTTTTGGTTTAATGTTATACTTGAAGTATATGTGTGTATATCTATATATATAAAAGTCAATGTATGTATGGTGTTTGTTATATTTTATATGGATGTTCCAGAAAAAACTTCCAAACGGCTGCGACAATTTTCATGAGACTTGGTATACTTGTGTTTAAATCCTGAAAAGCATAGGTTTACTTTAAAAACTTTTAAAATGACTCGCTACCCCCTTTCTTTGCATTTTTTAAAGTTAATTAACCTGTGTGCTGCCATCTGGTAAAATCGAGTAAATCAAGTTAATTGCACACCTTCCAAATATCACAGATTGTTCAAGGCAGTACAAATGCTTTGCTTATTTTGCTTCTATTTTTGCTGTGATAGGAGGACAGAGCTGTCAATCATGAGGAGCAGAGAACATGCGATTGCACATGTCATGTGCGATGTCATGTGACCACAACTCAGTTACCTCCTCTTACTTTATATAAAAAAAGGGCTGTTGTACATCCATATTAATGTGCAACTAGAGACCAAAAATATAATACATACAAAAAATAGAATTCTAGTGCACAAACAATTTAATTGCATATTGGCTATCTTCTATTTTTTTGTATGTATAACTCCCTTTGGGTTTGCCCAGAGTTAAGATTTAGAGGTTAACTGGCCAATCAAGAAAGCTCTTCTAACTGGAGGTTGGACAGGCAGCTACTCGTGGAGATCATGTTAACAGCAATCTGGTGCAGAGTTTAGAGAAGGGAGCTAAGGAAATTGTGTAGTTTCCCATTGCAGGGTGCTGACATGAAATGTGTATGTGCAGCACAGGTATATAAATCCCATTTTACTTAAAGGGGAACTGTAGTCTCCAAACAAGTTGAGTTTTAAATGGCTAGTTTCCACCTTTAAAAACGAGCCATCACCACCTCTCTACCTGCTCCAGCCCCAAGATATAAAGAAATGACTGACCAGAAAGTTAATGGGTGGGAGGCTGACAGTGTGACATTCCTAAGGCTTCTCCTGCAAGCCACCTGCGAGCAAACCTTAGACTCCCTCAGTGTGTGAGGGGAGACAGGAAGTCCATCCTCTTCTCTGCAGTGTGAAGTTCCTAACAGAGTAGGTAAGGGAGTTGAGTGGCCCATGGCACCTGCGAGTGGGTGGTGGCTTGGCACCATGAGTGGGCAGGGCTTGTGATCTGCAATGGGCAGGGCTTATGCACCCACAAGTGGGCAGGGTCACATGGGCTGTAAGAGAATGGGCCATGGGGGCCTGCAACTGGAGGGACCATGGGGTCCAACAAGTGGAGTGGACATGGGGGGCTGCAAAGGGGAAGAAGAGGACACAGGGCGGATTGACTGATGTGGTTTCAGGCAGGAAGTGCAGGGACTGGTGATGCGTGCTGCTGCATATACACACACAAATGTAAATATCTCAAACTAGCAAAATAAACAATGAAAATAAATTGCAAAAATTCTCAGTAGAGCATTCTATTCAATTTCCGAAAGTCATTTTTGGACCCAGTTCCCCTTAAGGAAAGAGCTGTAAATGGGATAGTACTGCACACTGCAATACAACTGCACTGTAAGGGGTTCATATTGCTTCACACTGTGTTACCTATCCTCACAAACTAATGAAAACCCCAGTGTTAATTCCATGTACACACTCTTTCACTCACCTTTCTTTTCCCAGTGGTCGGTTTTGCAAGCATACATTTATGTGTATCTGAATTGATTTTTCTGGGGGACATGTGTGTCAATAATTCAATTTGATGATTTTTTGTGAGGGAAGCAGACACAATACTCGCTAAAGGGAAAGTTGATGCGATGCGTGCTAAAGGGGAAGTTGAAGTGATACACTTTTAAAGGGGAAGTTGGTGTTGTAATATGCATTAAAAGAGTAGTTGATCGATATGTGTGAAGGGGAAGTTGTGTGTGTGATACGCGTAAAGGAAAAGTTGATGTGATATGTGTTAAAGCAGAGTTGGTGTATATAGCCTTAAGGGAACGGTTGGTGTAATCACGTTAAAGGAAAGTTGATTGATTACACTTAAAGGGAAGTTGGTGTGATACGCTAAAGGGGAAGTTAGTGTGATAAGCCTTAAAGGGGTAGTTCATGTGATATATACGTTAAGGGTAGCTTGAGTGATACGTGTTAAAGGGGAGGAAGTGTTGGATACGCTTTAAAGGTATCATACAACGTCTCCTTTAACTTTAAGCCTATAACACCTCACATTAATTATTTTTTGGTGTAAATACCGAACATTATTTCCCCCCAAATTTGGACATATCCCCTGTATTGCACACAAAAAACCCTACAATTAAATGTGCTGCAAAAAAGCACAATTCAGATGCTACACTCACATAAGTTATGCTGAAAAAAAAATGACACATGCAAAAGAAACACTTCTATGAAGTGTGCAGGAAGTTCACAGGAACATTTCAAGATTAACCACATATATAGTCACACATTGACGCAGCTTAATGCCCCAAATATTAATTTGACTTTAAAGGACAATTATACTTACCATTTCCCATTCCACTCCTTCAAAGTACCCAGGGTGAGGACCTAAAATGCTAAGTCTCACCTCTGGGTACTTTACAAAAGTCCTGAAGTACTTGTAATCTCCCTCGTCGTCCGGTCGGACTCCCCAATGGCAATGTCAGGACAGTCGGGAGGCAGCAATGGGAAGACAGCCTGCGACCTGTCACCAAAGTACCAATGGGGAGGACGGTCCGAGCGAAGGAGGGGATTACAAGTAAGTACTTCGGACTTTTGCAAAGTACCCAGAGGTGAGGACTTAGTTTTAGGTCCTCACCCGGGTACTTTGCGGAGGATGGGGGAAAGGACGGGAGGAGGTGAGTATAAATTGTCCTTTAAATATCATTGCAGTATATACATAGAAGGAGAACTCTGCTAATAGTCCACTTTCCAGTCCACATTTTACTTTAAGAGTAAATACCGCTAGCAGGGCAGTCCTGAATATCTGATTGATGATTCCCCCCCCCGAAAGTCTAGCATAATAGGGAGATTGAACGAGATTTCAAGAGGGAAAGGTAATATTTGCAATAGCTTAGAAAATAAGAGTAACATAGTGGTGATATAAACGTACAGCTTTGCAATGGACTGAACTTTCATTTACATTGTACATTCCCTTAATAGCATGTGTGTGTGTGCTAATAGTTCATTATCAACAGTTAATCAGCCAAGTGTTTGTCAGCCCTCCAGTTCATTAGCCAGTGTTGTCAGCCCTCCAGTTCTAGCCAGTTTTGTTCAGCCATCCGTTCATTAGCCAGTGTTGTCAGCCCCTGTTCATAAGCCAGTGTTGTCAGCCTCCAGGTCATTAGCCAATTTGTCAGCCTCCAGTTCATCAACCAGTATTGTTAGCCCTCCATTTCATTAGGCCATTGTTGTCAGCCCTCCAGTTCATTGGCCAATGTTGTCATTCCTCACTTTCTAGTGAACTAATCCTTTAACCACATCATACACTTGCAGGTAACAATGTAAAATGGGAACAATGGTGTTTGAATTGGGTGTCACCTAAACAAAGTGGCCGTGTTATGCTGATTCTTCTCCCGTGTGTCCCTCTTTTGCATTTTAAAATGTTGTGAGGTATTGTACAAATGTTGTTAGATGTTTAACAAATGATATGGGTCTGGCCTAGAATCCTGCATTGTGTCGGGCACCCCAAGATTTACCAGATTTGCGGCCTAGCTACCCACAGGAGTAAGGGGTTATGTTTTGGTTAGAAAGCTGCTGGTCTGTTGAATTTTGGATGCAGTTTCGGTCTGGATCGGCTAATAATAAATAATTAGGTATTGTTTTTTACTATTTTTCATGTTTACTATTTTAACATTTTCCATGAGTTACTATTGCTGTATACATGTTCGTTATTACTAATTATTTATTAATATATTCAATTAATAATTTCTATGAGAGCGTGGGACTTCTGCTACTAAAATTGTGTTTCTGTTATGGCAATCAGGTCATCCTTGGTGAGTGATGTCTTATAACCCTATAACTTATTCAACATATGTGAATAACTACACATATTAAATACTCGCGTATTGACAATGTCCAATACCGGGGTTAAGTTAAAAGTACACCCCGGTCGTACATTTACCAATGGTCATGCCTACAATACACGTGCTGTATTAAACTTCTGCATGGCATTGTATGGAGGAGAATAAAATTTGTGATCGTTTATCGCGCCTTATAAATATGGCCCTCAGTGTCGAAGCACTGTCTGAAAATAAAATCAAATGTGTGCAAACAAAAAAAACAAGCAGTCAAAATGTTGTTAGTGTGTAGGCCGTCCATCAGACAAGGTGATCTCAGAATATGGGGAACAACAAGAGGAATAAAAAACTTAAAAGCAAAAGTATAAACTTTGGCTTGATGGCCACATTTCAGAAAGGAACACCCATAGATACACAGGGCCTTATTCATGTTTCTGTGAGTAAAAAGTAATACCTACAATTTACTCAATGCCATTCTGGGTAATAACGCATTTGTATTGTATGTAAGGGTTGGCAGGGAAATGGAAGGAGTGGATGTGGCTGTGGTGTGTGTGAACACTGTGTCCCATGTTTAAAATTCAGGCACGTTGTTTAAGGATAAGGATGCTGTAAACCCAAGTTAAGTTTAAGGGAAGCAGCAGCTTTAAAAAACTTTTTTCCTTTTTTTTCCTATTGCTTGCTTCCCAATAAAAACTTAACTTGGGTTTACAGCATCCTTATCCTTAAATCTGAATTCTGATAGTGTCCCTAAGGGCTAAGCCCCACTAGGCTATTTTTGTCCATGTTTTGTGTTGTGCTGGGCATTTTTGCAGGCAAATGCGATTCCTAATTTTTGGTGACATAGCGCTATATAGGCAACATAGGCCTAATGAAGCTCACGATGTGTGCACGAATCGCGCAAGATTGCGCGTGAGATTCAGTGCCATGCGCACCTACTGTGCTAGGTAGTGGGGCCTAGCCCCAATATAACATTTTAATAAAGCAAATATTGCCATATCACACAAATGCAGATTTCTGTGCAATATATGTGTTGTGGCATAGCCTAGGGATCCTCAAATGGCTCCCTCAAGGTGTTTTAAACTACAACTCCCAGCATCTTTCAACTACCAAGGGTAGCCGGAGAATGCTGGGATTGTTGTTTTCAAACATCGGAGGGGTGCCAGAGTTTAAGAACCTTGAACTAGTGATGGACCCAACCCGAGTCCAGGACGAACTTTCTGAGTTTGGATGAACATGAACTTTGGAACTCTATCCAAACTACTTCAAGTTCAAATTAGTTTGGCTTTTCTGAACTGGCAGACTTATTTTTTGGTAATTATATAAAAATTCGATAATTATCGAATTCCTTGAATCGGTACCCTTGATGTATCCTTCAATTTCGATAGCCTTTGTAATGTTTGTAGTACCTGCGATTCGATAACCTTAATGTAGCCTTCGATTCGATAACCCTGATGTATCCTTCCATTTCGATCAACCTATGAATGTAGCCTCCTTGAAACCTGAAGTACCTTCGATTTGGTAACCCCTTTAATGTATTGCTTGTGAAGGTTCTCCTTCATCCAGGTCAGGTATATCTGTTGTATTCAAGTAGATCAACTGGACATGAATGTAGTTCTGAATAAATGTTTTGTTCGGTGGCCTCAAATGTAACAGGCGTTTTTAGTAACCCTCAAATCTAGCAGTCATCGATTCTGTAGCCCTCGATATATCGGTCGGTAACCCTTGAATGTAGCTGTCAATGTCGGTAACCCTGGAATGTAGTGTTTCGAATGTATTATCATTTTCGGTACCCTCAAAGGTATCGTTTGGTAACCCCTTGAATGTCAGCCAATTCAGTATCCCTTGAATGTATTATTCAATTCGGTAACCCTTGAATGTATCGGTCGTTAATCCACAAATGTAGTTTTTCAATTAGGGAACTCTTAAAGGTAGTGGTTGATTTCAGTACTCCCAATGATTGTTCTGTAACCCTAGAAAGTATCGTTCGGTAACCCTCAAATTGCCCGTAACCCTTGAATGTAGCGTGCGGAAACCCAACTATTGGCTGATTGTGGGGGAGTGGCGTTAAAATTACTTTTGGTGATATGTGCATGTTCCCCAAACCATTTCCCAGGTGCCACAGCCATTTACAGTAAATTTACCATTGTTTATTTTATACGTTATTTTCCAAACTAGACAATGTAGTCTATCACATGTAGTCTATCACAATTCAATTGTATCTCAATTCCATTCTGGGTAAATAAACGCATTTGTATTGTAGTGTAGGTTGGGCATGGAAATGGAAGGGAGTGGATGTAGGGCTGTGGTGTGGTCTGAACCTGTGTCACCTTGTTAAATATTCAGGCACGTTGTGTTTAAGGATAAGGATGCTGTAAACCCAAGTTAAGTTTAAGGGAAGCAGCAGCTTTAAAAAAACTTTTTTCCTTTTTTTTCCTAGTTGCTTGCTTCCCATAAACTTAACTGGTTTAACAGCATCCTTATCCTTAAATCTGAATTCTGATAGTGTCCCTAAGGGCTAAGCCCCACTAGGCTATTTTTGTCCTGTTTTGTCTTGTGCTGGGGCATTTTTGCAGCAAATGTGATTCCTATTTTTGGTGCACATAGCGCTATGATAGGCCAAATAGGCCTAATGAAGCTCACAGAGTGTGCACGAATCGCGCAGATTTGCGCTGTGAGATTCATGCCATGCGCACCTACCGTGTGCTAGGTAGTGGGGCCTAGCCCCATATAAATTTATAATAGCAAATATTGCCAATCACACAAATGCAGATTTCTGTGCAATATATGTGTTGTGGCATAGCCTAGGGATCCTCAAACTATGGGCCCTCAAGGTGTTTTAAAACTACAACTCCCAGCATCTTTCACACTACAAAGGGTAGCGGAGATGATGGGAGTTGTTGTTTTCAAACATCGGAGGGGTGCCAGAGTTTTAAGAACCTGGCAACTAGTGATGGACCCAACCCGAGTCAGGACGAGCTTTCTGGAGTTTGGATGAACATGAACTATTGGAAAATATCCAAACCTACTTCAAGTTCTCAAAAGTTTGGCTTCGAACGCAGGACGAGCGAAGGAAAGGTAATAAAACAAATCGATTTACATTATCGAATTCTTGAATCGGTAACCCTTGAATGTATCCTTCATTTCGATAACCTTTGAATGTAGCCTTTCGATTTTTCGATAACCCTTGAATGTATCCTTCGGATTTCGATAACCTATGAACTGTAGCCTCCATTTCGATAACCTCGAATGGTTAGCCTTCGGATTTGGTAACCCCTTAATGATGTTCGGAAACTCAAATGTTTGTTCGGTAACCCTCAAATGTTTATTATGTAAACAGTACACTTTTTATAACCTCAAATCTAGCAGTCGATTTCGATTCTGTAGCCCTCGAATAATCGTTCGGTAACCCTTGAATGTAGCTGTCAATGTCGGTAACCCGGATGGAATGTATTGTGTCGAATGTTTATTTCATTTCGGTAACCCTCAAAGGTATCGTTTGGTAAACCCCTTGAATGTAGCAGCCAATTTCGGTTATCCTGGAATGTTGTATTCAATCGTAACCTTGTTGAATGTATTGGTCGTTTAATACCACAATGTAGGTTTTCCGATTTTTGTTTTTAAGTTTTTTAGGGAATATTTTTTTTGATTTTTTTTTTTTTTTAGGGAATCTTTTTAGGTAGAAGTGGTTGGATTTCAGTAACTCTCCAATGTATTGTTCGGGTAACCCTGAGAAGAGAAGAAAGTATCGTTCGGTTAAACCCTCAAATTTCCCCGTAACCCGTTGAAATGTAAGCGTTGCGGAAACCAAACTATTGGCTGTCTATGATGTGGTGGGGGAGATAACATTTTTTCCATATAGATGTCCTTTTATACCTGTAAACTTGGGCAGAAAGTGCTTGCAATAAACTTTGATTTTTGTTGCCGCATTTGAATGTGCAGTGTTTAAAAACCCTTACCTTACTGCTCAGCTCTTTATGGTCCTCTTGCAATGTCTGTTGAAAGTCCTAGAAATTAAAGAGTAGGAGCCATGCAATTCACTTGATTTGCATGAACATTCCAGTTATAGCAAATCTGTACACAGCAGAGGATAGTTCGGATTGGATATCTAAAGATAACATTTTTATAGACTCCTATACAACCCCATAGGTATGAAACCCAGGCACTAAAAAAAATATTCATTTAGGCAGTCTAGAACCAGCCATCTACTTGCAAGTCTCTAACCTAAATACAAAGGCAAGACCTGCTAGTTTGACTGCTGATTAGAAACCAAGCTTCTCTGAAGATTTCATGCTGTTTTATAGTGTCTCATAAACACACATGTACTGGGATATAAGCTTATTGAGTGATTATGGCTGGGTAGCTTAAATGGGCATCCCTAAGGTCTAACGGCTCTCAATTTAGTTCTCAGTATTTGGCTTTCTGTATCTAAGATAACAACATGGCAATCAAAGGGATATCAGAAACACATGCAGCAAAGCTGAATGTGAATAATTGCAGTGTAAAAGCAACCAGTCTGTAATAAATGCAGCGCTGCTTGTAACAACTGTTGTGTCTTACTATAGAGCAAACAGCAGCGATCAGCACTCCATTCCAAGCAAGGAAATGCCTGGGTACCATTCAAGGGCATGTCCACCCCCAAAACTATGTTTTGCTGTAGTGTAGAGATGTTGAGTGCAAGTAGCATGTTGATGTCAGATTGAATCAGTTTATATACACACACACACGCACACGCACACGCACACGCACACGCACACGCACACGCACTCACAGGTCTGAAACTTTTGAATGGTACCCAGGCATTTTCTTGCTTGGAATGGAGTGCTGATCGCTGCTGTTTGCTCTATAGTAAACATTCAAAAATCAAAGTTTAAAGTTTATTGCAAGCACTTTCTGCACAAGTTTACAGGTATAAAAGGGTTGAGTGCAAGTAGCATGTTGATGTCAGATTGAATCAGTTTATATATATATACACACACACACACACACACACACACAGAAATACGAAGGCACTCACAGGTCTGAAACTTTTCACACACACAGAAATACGAAGGCACTCACAGGTCTGAAACTTTTGAAAATGCGAATGGGGTGAAGGAATCAGATACTTATGTATTATAAGAAATTATGCGCCCCTTCACTTTATAGTATAAGGATATTACACTGTAAGGGGCGCATTATCCCTTATATAATTCATAATGTCTGTAATCACATAACATCAATAGGCTGCCATTAGTTTCATTATGTTAGCTTTGAATCAATGCTGCTTCAGTAGATGGTGATTGAATTATAGGTCAGTAAATATAGCGTTATTCACAGATTTCTGTCTTTTTTCAATTGTAGGACGGGATTTTTGGGACCAAAAGACCAACGTCCTTTTCTTCTTATAAGAGGATTTCTTGGCTCCAGTGCTATGATTCTGATATATTATGCTGTCCAGTCTATGCCCCTTGCAGATGCCACTGTGATAACCTACAGCAGACCAGCTATCACTTGTATATTTGCCTGCATATTTCTCAAGGAAAAGTGTACAGTATGGGATATCGTTTTTATGCTTTTTACTATAACTGGAGTTATATTAATAGCCAGGCCACCATTTTTGTTTGGTTTACAGTATGAAAGCCTTGGAGATAATTACACAGACCGCCTGAAGGGTACTATTGCTGCCGTGGGCAGTGCAGTTAGTGCTTCTTTAACTTTGATTATCTTGAGAAAAATGGGAAAGTCTGTCCATTACTTGCTCTCTGTGTGGTACTATGCGGTTATTGGCCTCATTATGTGTGCAATTGTACTCTTTGCAATAGGCGAGTGGCGTTTGCCTGCCTGTGGAGTGGATCGCCTACTTTTACTAATTATCAGTATACTGGGATTAGGGGGGCAAATTTTCCAGGTAAAAGCTGTACAAATTGAAAGGGCTGGATCAGTAGCTATTATGAGAACAATGGATGTGATATTCGCATTTATACTTCAGGCTGTTTTCCTAAACCACACTCCAACTGTTTGGACTGTAGGGGGAGCCCTCTGTATCATTATAAATACAGTAAGAACAGCTATTTGTATGTGGTTTACAAACTCAAAAAAAAACAATAGACAAAATTGAGGACATTGTTCATTAAATATTTCTATAAATGACAATAAATTAATCAAATGTAATTTATCACAGTGTCCAAAGATTAGAAATGGGCAGAGAGAGTAATTGCGAGTAAAGAGTAAAGTGGGCAGACGTGATGTACAGTATGAGGGAAGTTCAGTCCCAAACACAATTTTCTTTTTTGTTTTTGACTTATTGCCCAGAAACCGCTGATTGAACTAGAAAAGCAAAAGTTAAAACTTTGAATTTGGCTTGAAGGGACACACTTTGGAATGTAACCTGCCATGGTTGCACAAAGCCCTATTTAATGTGTGTCGGCGTGTGCTAAAATTCAGTAACATTTATATTGTGATGACGGTGTGTAAATTGAAAATTTCATGCTAAGTAAATTTGTAGGGTTTATTTTATTATTGTTATTATTGTGCCTTTATTTTGTAATTTTAGCACTTTTATATTGTGTGTCAGACAGACAGTTACGAGGTGTATACAACCATCTTCTTATTTTCCCTATGACAGGTACATTCTCCTTCCAGAAAAAAATTGAAGCTGAAGCAGGGAGAGGGGCCCTATTAGAGTTTTCTGGGGGGCCCAGTGATTACTAGTAACAACACTCGATAGGGACAACTTATTTTGTACTAAAAGCTTTTATCCTGGGGGTGAAGGTCTCCCTATTCTCAGTTCTCAGGTTGAAATGGATTGTTAGCAACAGTAACTAATGCAAACTAATGCGTGCACGCACAGGAAGTGACGTCAGTGCGTGCACACTGATGTCATGTCACGTGCAGGCGCGCGCACGAAGCACGGACAGTGCTTTTTGGGACTTGCATAAGAAGGAGATCCAGGAAATCACGGAGGGGCAGAGCTAAGCTGACTAGAATGCACATTCAGGATGTCAGGAACTTTAAATTAGCACAGTTAGGCTCAGGAGGGACCTAGGGGGAAAAAAAAGGGGGGGGGGGGATGATTAGTTAAAGCTGCTGCTTCCAATTACACTTAACTTGTTTTTAGAGGATAAATATAGAAAAGAAACACAATGGCTGATGCAATAAGAACAGCAAAAGTTATTAATCTGCAACAACCAATCAGATGTCCTCTGGCTGCAATAACCCAGTAAAAAGCTAACATCTCATTGGCCACTTCAAATTAATATTACGGCAAAC
The DNA here is from genome assembly GCA_019447015.1 of Hymenochirus boettgeri. Classification (NCBI taxonomy): domain Eukaryota; kingdom Metazoa; phylum Chordata; class Amphibia; order Anura; family Pipidae; genus Hymenochirus; species Hymenochirus boettgeri. The sequence continues at coordinate 64,114,287 of CM033475.1, read as the reverse complement.
CTTTGCTTTTCTTATTGGATCAGCCCCAATGTGTCACAGATTTGATTGGTAATACCCGAAAGGGTAACAGCAAAGAAAGGGGAAGATAAGAAACAGTGTTCCCTAAAGGCTGAAATGGTGTGAAATTTGTCTGATGGTCTGATGCTTGTTAATTAGTGTCAGTCAGTCCAATACTCCCCTCCAGTTGTAGTAACCCAACAATTGGGCAGTGATGGACTGACCACTACTTGACAAGCATCAGATTGTTCTCACAGAGACTGCCTGAGAACACACAGTGGGGATTGGAACTTTCTGAACAAATAGGAGGCAGAGACTGAACCGCAATATTGGGAGATGTAACTAGTGTATCCATTAAATACTACAGCACTTATCAAATAATGCAATCATTTATTAAATACAATAACAAGGGGGTAATACAAATACTGATCCAAATTAATAATTCATTTTAGTGTGAGCTGCTCGGACTGTCACTTAGTAGATATTATAGTAATAGTATAGATAGTCCTGCACTCTCAATATACCGTAAATTAATAATATAAATGAATAATATAAATGAATAATATAATAAATATAGAAATAATGAACGTGAACATTAATACAGCAATAGTAGTCATGATATATAGAAAAAGACAATCCCCTATTTATTCCCATATAAACATACAAATACTTATACCCTCACTAATATAATGTAAAATGAGCCTCATGTACCCATCATCTTTCAGAAATCTGTACTGTGTGTACCTAGCTTAAGAGTAATTTCTACTGATTGGCTGTTGGATGGGTCAAAGATGCTCAGATCTCTACTGAGCAACTGAATCAACCCAGACACTGGGTCAAGGGCAAAACCATAACGGTCTCTATCAGGGGTCCTGCAAACATGAAGTCAGTGTTTCGGAAGCATTTATTTATACACAGACAAAATGCTGAATGGGCAAGTTATGGTCGTTGGGATGGAAAATACTGCTCTTTTTTCTTAAAAGTAAAGGTATTTGCACTGAACTTCCCCTTTAAAGTCAGGCTAACTAATTTATGATCGTTTAGCATGACTTTAAGCAGTGGCGTAACCACTACCCCTGCGGCCACGGGGGGTGGGGGTGGGGGGGGCATAAGAGGGCCCAGGGACGTTTTTGGTTAAGCAGCTGTTTCTACCTGTTTCCGTTTTTTTTTTCTGGTTACCCATTATCATTTCTGCCTTTTTTTTTTACTTGTGTCGCCGGGTGTGTGTGTGTGTGTGTGGGTAGAATGCTGCCCGTGCTGTGCAGCCATTGGTTCCAGGATGTCACCTCCGGGTCGGGACCGTGAGCCGTGACCCTGGAATGCACTTCTCTCTGAGCCTGGCCTCTGTGGGATCCGTAAGGTGCAAGACCGGAAATGAATAGCCGTGCACGAGCGGCGAGAAGAGCAGCCTGCCCCAGTGCTTACCGAGACTTGTAGAAATGGAACTGCTGCTGCCGGCTGGAACTGGTGCTGCTCTGCTCAGGTGGGGAAGTTCTTAAACTTGCAGACTTGCAGTTCAGCTGTGCTGCTGGCCATGTGGTTTATACAGGAAGACTCAATAATGCTAATTTTGCCCCAACCGATAGATAGATAGATGATAGATAGATAGAGGATAGATATAGATAGAGAGATAGATGGAGTGATAGATAGATGGATGGATAGATGGATGGATGGATAGATAGATGGAGTGATAGATAGATAGATGGAGTGATAGATAGATAGATGAAGTGATAGATGGATGGATGGATAGATAGATGGAGTGATAGATAGATGGAGTGATAGATAGATAGATGAAGTGATAGATGGATGGATAGATGGAGTGATATATAGATAGATAGAGTGATAGATAGATAGATGGAGTGATAGATAGGTGGAGTGATAGATAGACAGACATATAGATAGACAGATAGATAGACGGAGAGATAGACAGATAGATGATAAATAGACAGAGTGGCGTGGGGGGCCCCATCCAAAATTTTGCTGGGTGGCCCACTGAGTTCTAGTTACGCCCCTGACTTTAAGCCTTGATTTGCAGTGGCTGTGAGAGTACCAGAAGAGACACTCACACAGCCTATACCAGCCTGATGTACAGAGGCTGTGCACACATAGCTGGCTCTGGTAAACCTGCTATGGGAGATTTGCCCAGAGCAAGTGAATCTCTCTATTAGACTCCCAAAAAATGGGGCAAAAATAAAGTTGACCCTCTTAATTAAAATAATATGTACAAATAGGAAGGTAATCACAATCCCGCATAGGTGTATATAATAAACAGTCTAAAGTTATCTATGTAATATAAAACCCAAATATAAATACTAGTAGTAAAACCAAGAATTTCTGTGTAGTCTAGTGGAGAAGAAACAAAGCTTTTTGAGTTCGGACATTCAAACTAGTTCGGGTTTGAATAAGTTTGTTTTTCCAGACTCACAAATTTACAGACCGTTCGCTAACCCTAGAATGTATCGTTCGCTAACCCCTTGAAAGTATTGTTCGTTTTTGATAATCCTTAAATGTACAGATCGTTTTTGCTAACCCTAGAATGTACCGTTTGCTAACCCTCGAAAGTGTCTTTCATTTTCAGTAACCCTTGAATGTATGGATCATTTTTGCAAACCCTCAAAAGTATAGTTCACTAACCCTCGAAAGTATCATTTGTTTTCGGTAATCCTTGAAAGTATAATTCGAAAATCCTTGAATTTATGGTTCTGTTTCTGCTAACCCTCGAAAGTATCGTTCGGTAACCCTCGAATTGGCCGTAACCCTCGAATGTATCTTGCGCAAAACCAGACAATTGCCTGCTTGTGTTTTGGTGATCGTGACATGTTCCCCAGTCCATTTCCCAGGTGCCACAGCCATTTACAGTAAGTTACCATTAGATTAGTTTAGCTGTAAATCATCCGGAACTATCACTCCCCCATTGACTTTAATGGGTCCGAATTCGAACTTTTACTGAAGTTCGAAAACGGACCGAACTTTATGAAGTTCAGTCATCTCTACTGCCAACAATGCATCTGCAGACGATGCATCCAGTCTAATGATCTTCATATGTATCTGTAAACAAAGTATCAATTCTGCTGATCCTCGTGTGCATTAATAGAGGCAGTCCATAGTCCAATTTGAGACCCGGATGTGTATGCACTAGTGCCAAATAAAAACTTTTGTGTGGCATAATGAGCCTGGATTGATCACAATGCCCAATCATTTAATAAAATCAATGAATAAAATCTTACCACTCTTCACATGTATCTAATGATGGCACTCCTTCCTGTAGCATTCTCCCACAGCCCTGGTGCTTTCCAGGTTCATTTGGATAAACAATGAGAGGAAAAAAAGAACTATGTGGTTCATGCTCACGTAAGAGTTAAATCCCTACGCGTTTCGGAACATTCCTTTATCAGGGGTACCTCCTTCTTTTGATTTGTACTTTTTTGAAGAACGCACACTAACAACCTTCTTTCTTGCTATTATTTATTCAGTGACATGCGTGCACAACGTTTCGGGGAGTGTCCCCTCCTTCTTTTGTTTATGCCTTTTATGGTTTAATGTTATACTTGAAGTATATGTGTGTATATCTATATATATAAAAGTCAATGTATGTATGTATGTTTGTATATTTATATGTATGTTCCAGAAAAACTTCCAAACGGCTGTGACAATTTTCATGAGACTTGGTATACTTGTGTTTAAATACCTGGAAAAAAGCATAGGTTACTTTAAAAACTTTTAAAATGACTCTGTACCCCCTTTCTTTGTCATTTTTTAAAGTTAATTAACCTGTGTGCTGCCATCTGGTAATAAATCGAGTAAATCAAGTTAATTGCACACCTTCCAAATATCACAGATTGTTCAAGGCAGTACAATGCTTTGCTTCATTTTGTTCTATTTTTGCTGTGATAGGAGGACAGAGCTGTCAATCATGAGGAGCAGCAGAACATGCGATTGCACATGTCATGTGCGATGTCATGTGACCACACACTCAGTTACCTCCTCTTACTTTATATAAAAAATGGGCTGTTGTACATCCATATTAATGTGCAACTAGAGACCAAAAATATAATACATACAAAAAATAGAATTCTAGTGCACAAACAATTTAATTGCATATTGGCTATCTTCTATTTTTTTGTATGTATAACCTCCTCTTGTGGTTTGCCCAGAGTTAAGATTTAGAGGTTAACTGGCCAATCCAAGATAAGTCTCTTCTACTGGAGGTTGGACAGGCAGCTACTCGTGGAGATCACTGTTAACAGCAATCTGGTGCAGAGTTTAGAGAAGGGAGCTAAGGAAATGTGTAGTTTCCCATTGCAGGGTGCTGACATGAAATGTGTATGTGCAGCACAAGGTAATAAATCCCATTTTACTTAAAGGGGAACTGTAGTCTCCAAACAAGTTGAGTTTAAATGCTAGTTTCCTACCTTTAAAACGAGCCATCAACCACCTCTCTACCTGCTCCACAGCCCAAGATATAAAGAAATGACTGACCAGAAAGTTAATGGGTGGGAGGCTGACATGTGACATTCCTAAGGCTTCTCCTGCACAGCCACCTGCGAGCACAACCTTAGACTCCCTCAGTGTGTGAGGGAGACAGGAAGTCCATCCTCTTCTCTGCAGTGTGAAGTCCTAACAGAGTAGGTAAGGGAGTCTGAGTGGCCCATGGCACCTGCGAGTGGGTGGGGCTTGTGCACCATGAGTGGGCAGGGCTTGTGCATCTGCAAGTGGGCAGGGCTTATGCACCCACAAGTGGGCAGGGTCACATGGGGCTGTAAGAGAATGGGCCATGGGGGGCCTGCAACTGGAGGGACCATGGGGTCCAAAAGTGGGAGGGACATGGGGGGCTGCAAAGGGGAAGAAGAGACACAGGGCGGATTGACTGATGTGGTTTCAGAGCAGGAAGTGCAGGGGACCTGGTGATGCTGCTGCCATATCACACACAGAAATGTAAATATCTTCAAAACTATGCAAAATAAACAATGAAAATAAATTGCAAAAATTCTCAGTAGAGCAATTCCTATCAATTTACCGAAAGTCATTTTTGGACCACAGTTCCCCTTTAAGGAAAGAGCTGTAAATGGGATAGTACTGCCACACTGCAATACAACTGCACTGTAAGGGGTTCATATTGCTTCACACTGTGTTACTCTATTCCTCACAAACTACTGAAACCCCAGTGTTAAATTCCATGTACACACTCTTTTCACTCACCTTTCTTTTCCAGTTGTCGTTTTTGCAAGCATACATTTTATGTGTCATCTGAATTGATTTTTCTGGGGGACATTGTGTGTCAATAATTCAATTTGATTGATTGTAGGGGAAGCAGACACAATACTCGCTAAAGGGAAAGTTGATGCGATGCGTGCTAAAGGGGAAGTTGAAGTGATACATTTTAAAGGGGAAGTTGGTGTAATATGCATTAAAAGAGGTAGTTGATGCGATATGTGTTGAAGGGGAAGTTGGTGTGATACGCGTTAAAGGAAAAGTTGATGTGATATGTGTTAAAGCAGAAGTTGGTATGATACGCCTTTAAGGGAACGTTGGTGTAATACACGTTAAAGGGAAAGTTGATTTGATACACTTTAAAGGGGAAGTTGGTGTGATACGCCTTAAAGGGGAAGTTAGTGTGATAAGCCTTAAAGGGGTAGTTCATGTGATATATACGTTAAAGGGTAGCTTGATGTGATACGTGTTAAAGGGGAAGTTGATGTGATACGCTTTAAAGTGTATCATATCAACGTCTCCTTTAACTTTAAAGCCTATTAACACCTCACATTAATTTATTTTTTGGTGTAAATACCGAAACATTATTTCCCCCCAAATTTGGACAATATCCCCTTATTGCACACAAAAAAACCCTACAATTAAATGTGCTGCAAAAAGCACAATTCAGATGCTACACTCACATAAAGTTAATGCTTGAAAAACAAAATGACACATGCAAAAGAAAAACACTTTCTATGAAGTGTGCAGGAAGTTCACAGGAACATTTCACAAGATTAACCACATATATAGTCACACATTGACTGCAGCTTAATGCCCCAAATATTAATTTGACCTTTAAAGGACAATTATACTTACCATTTCCCCGATCCACTCCTTCAAAGTACCCAGGGTGAGGACCTAAAATGCTAAGTCCTCACCTCTGGGTACTTTACAAAAGTCCTGAAGTACTTGTAATCTCCCTCGTCGCTCCGGTCGGATCCTCCCCACTGGCAATGTCAGTGACAGTCCGGGAGGCAGCCAATGGGAAGACACGCCTCGCGACCTGTCACTCAAAGTACCAATGGGGAGGATCGGACCGAGCGAGGAGGGAGATTACAAGTAAGTACTTCAGGACTTTTGCAAAGTACCCAGAGGTGAGGACTTAGCGTTTTAGGTCCTCACCCTGGGTACTTTGCAGGATGGGGGGAAAGGAACGAGGAGGAGGTGAGTATAATTGTCCTTTAAATATCATTGCAGTATATACATAGAAGAGGAACTCTGCTAATCCAGTCCACTTTCCAGTCCACATTTTACTTTAAGAGTAAAATACCGCTAGCAGGGCAGTCCTGAATATCTGATTGAATGAGTTCCCCCCCCCAGAAAGTCTAGCAATAATAGGAGATTGAACGAGATTTCAAGAGGGAAAGGTAATATTTGCCAATAGCTTAGAAAAATAAGAGTAACATAGTGTGTGATATAAAGGTACAGCTTTGCAATGGACTGAACTTTCATTTACATTGTACATTCCCTTTAATAGCATGTGTGTGTGCTAATAGTTCATTATCCAAAGTTCAATAGCCAGTGTTGTCAGCCCTCCAGTTCATTAGCCAGTGTTGTCAGCCCTCCAGTTCATTAGCCAGTGTTGTCAGCCCTCCAGTTCATTAGCCAGTGTTGTCAGCCCTCCTGTTCATAAGCCAGTGTTGTCAGCCCTCCAGTTCATTAGCCAATGTTGTCAGCCCTCCAGTTCATCAACCAGTATTGTTAGCCCTCCAGTTCATTAGCCATTGTTGTCAGCCCTCCAGTTCATTGGCCAATGTTGTCATTCCTCCACTTTCTGAGTGAACTAATCCTTTAACCACATCATACACTTGCAGGTAACAATGTAAAATGGGAACAATGGTGTTTGAATTGGGTGTCACCTAAACAAAGTGGCCGTGTTATGCTGTATCTCTTCTCCCGATGTGTCCCTCTTTTGCATTTTAAAATGTTGTGAGGTATGTTTACAAATGTTGTTAGGTATGTTAACAAATGATATGAGGTCTGGCCTAGAATCCTGCATTGTGTCGGGCACCCCAAGATTTACCAGATTTGCGGCTAAGCTAACCCACAGTGAGTTTAAGGGGTTATGGTTTGGTTAGAAAGCTGCTGGTCTGTTGAATTTTGGATGCAGTTTCGGTCGGATCGGCTAATATATAAATAATTAGGGTATTGTTTTTTACTATTTTTCATGTTTACTATTTTAACATTTTCCATGATTACTATTGCTGTATACATGTTCGTTATTACTATATTTATTATTATATTATTCAATTAATAATTTCTATTGAGAGCGTGGGACTATCTGTACTATAAATTGTGTTTCTGTTATGGCAATCAGGTCATCCTTGGTGAGTGATGTCTTATAACCCTATAACTTATTCAACATATGTGAATAATTACACATATTAAATACTCCGCGATATTGACAATGTCCAATACCGTGGGTTATAGTAAAAGTACACCCGCGGTCGTACATTTACCAATGGTCATGCCTACAATACCGTGCTGTATTAAACTTCTGCAATGGCATTGTATGGGAGAACATAAAATTTGTGATCGTTTATCGCGCCTTTATAAATATGGCCCTCAGTGTCGAAGCACTGTCTGAAATAAAATCAAATGTGTGCAAACAAAAAAACAAGCAGTCAAAATGTTGTTAGTGTGTAAGGCCGTCCATCAGACAAGGTGATCTCAGAATATGGGGAACAACAAGAGGAATAAAAAAACTTAAAAGCAAAAGTATAAACTTTGGCTTGAATGGCCACATTTCAGAAAGGAACACACCATAGATACACAGGGCCTTATTCATGTGTTCTGTGAGTCTAAATAAGTAATACCTACAATTTATCTCAAATTCCATTCTGGGTAAATAAACGCATTTGTATTGTATGTAAGGTTGGCATGGAAATGGAAGGGAGTGGATGTAGGGCTGTGGTGTGTCTGAACCTGTGTCACCTTGTTTAAATATTCAGGCACGTTGTTTAAGGATAAGGATGCTGTAAACCCAAGTTAAGTTTAATGGGAAGCAGCAGCTTTAAAAAAACTTTTTTCCTTTTTTTTCCTAGTTGCTTGCTTCCCAATAAACTTAACTTGGGTTTACAGCATCCTTATCCTTAAATCTGAATTCTGATATGTGTCCCTAATGGCTAAGCCCCACTAGGCTATTTTTGTCCATGTTTTGTGTTGTGCTGGGGCATTTTTGCAGCAAATGTGATTCCTATTTTTGGTGCACATAGCGCTATGATAGGCCAAATAGGCCTAATGAAGCTCACAGATGTGTGCACGAATCGCGCAAGATTGCGCTGTGAGATTCATGCCATGCGCACCTACGTGTGCTAGGTAGTGGGGCCTAGCCCCAATATAACATTTTAATAATAGCAAATATTGCCATATCACACAAATGCAGATTTCTGTGCAATATATGTGTTGTGGCATAGCCTAGGGATCCTCAAACTATGGCCCTCAAGGTGTTTTAAAACTACAACTCCCAGCATCTTTCAACTACAAAGGGTAGCCGGAGAATGCTGGGAATTGTTGTTTTCAAACATCTGGAGGGGTGCCAGAGTTTAAGAACCTTGCAACTAGTGATGGACCCAAACCCGAGTCCAGGACGAACTTTCTGAGTTTGGATGAACATGAACTATTGGAACTCTATCCAAACTACTTCAAGTTCAAATTAGTTTGGCTTTCTGAACTTGCAGACTTATTTTTGGTAATTATATAAAAATTCGATAATTATCGAATTCTTGAATCGGTAACCCTTGAATGTATCCTTCAATTTCGATAGCCTTTGAATGTAGCCTTCGATTTCGATAACCTTGTAATGTAGCCTTCGATTTCGATAACCCTTGAATGTATCCTTCCATTTCGATAACCTATGAATGTAGCCTTCCATTTCGATAACCCTCGAATGTAGCCTTCGATTTTGGTAACCCCTTTAATGTATTGCTTGTGAAGGTTCTCATTCATCCAGGTCATGGTATATCTGTTGTATTCAATTAGATCAACTGGACATGAAATGTAGTTCTTGAATAAATGTTTTGTTCGGTGGCCCTCAAATGTAACAGTCGCTTTTTAGTAACCCTCAAATCTAGCAGTCGATTTCTGTAGCCCTCGAATATATCGTTCGGTAACCCTTGAATGTAGCTGTCAATGTCGGTAACCCTGGAATGTATTGTTCGAATGTATTATTCATTTTCGGTAACCCTCAAAGGTATCGTTTGGTAACCCCTTGAATGTAGCAGCCAATTTCAGTATCCCTTGAATGTATTATTCAATTCGGTAACCCTTGAATGTATCGGTCGTTAATCCACAAATGTAGTTTTTCAATTTAGGGAACTCTTAAAGGTAGTGGTTGATTTCAGTAACTCTCCAATGTATTGTTCTGTAACCCTAGAAAGTATCGTTCGGTAACCCTCAAATTGCCCGTAACCCTTGAATGTAGCGTGCGGAAACCCAACTATTGGCTGATTGTGGGGGGAAGTGGCGTTAAAATTACTTTTGGTGATATGTGCATGTTCCCCAAACCATTTCCCAGGTGCCACAGCCATTTACAGTAAATTACCATTGTTATTTTATACGTTATTTATCCAAACTAGACAATGTAGTCTATCACAATGTAGTCTATCACATCAATTTGTATCTCAAATTCCATTCTGGGTAAATAAACGCATTTGTATTGTATGTAAGGTTGGCATGGAAATGGAAGGGAGTGGATGTAGGGCTTGGTGTTGTCTGAACCTGTGTCACCTTGTTTAAATATTCAGGCACGTTGTTTAAGGATAAGGATGCTGTAAACCCAAGTTAAGTTTATGGGAAGCAGCAGCTTTAAAAAACTTTTTTCCTTTTTTTTCCTAGTTGCTTGCTTCCCAATAACTTAACTTGGTTTACAGCATCCTTATCCTTAAATCTGAATTCTGATATGTGTCCCTAATGGCTAAGCCCCACTAGGCTATTTTTGTCCATGTTTTGTGTTGTGCTGGGGCATTTTTGCAGCAAATGTGATTCCTATTTTTGGTGCACATAGCGCTATGATAGGCCAAATAGGCCTAATGAAGCTCACAGATGTGTGCACGAATCGCGCAAGATTGCGCTGTGAGATTCATGCCATGCGCACCTACGTGTGCTAGGTAGTGGGGCCTAGCCCCAATATAACATTTTAATAATAGCAAATATTGCCATATCACACAAATGCAGATTTCTGTGCAATATATGTGTTGTGGCATAGCCTAGGGATCCTCAAACTATGGCCCTCAAGGTGTTTTAAAACTACAACTCCCAGCATCTTTCAACTACAAAGGGTAGCCGGAGAATGCTGGGAGTTGTTGTTTTCAAACATCTGGAGGGGTGCCAGAGTTTAAGAACCTGGCAACTAGTGATGGACCCAAACCCGAGTCCAGGACGAGCTTTCTGAGTTTGGATGAACATGAACTATTGGAACTCTATCCAAACTACTTCAAGTTCAAATTAGTTTGGCTTTCTGAACTTGCAGACTTATTTTTGGTAATTATATAAAAATTCGATAATTATCGAATTCTTGAATCGGTAACCCTTGAATGTATCCTTCAATTTCGATAACCTTTGAATGTAGCCTTCGATTTCGATAACCCTTGAATGTATCCTTCGATTTCGATAACCTATGAATGTAGCCTTCCATTTCGATAACCCTCGAATGTAGCCTTCGATTTTGGTAACCCCTTTAATGTATTGTTCGGTAACCCTCAAATGTTTTGTTCGGTAACCCTCAAATGTAACAGTCACTTTTTAGTAACCCTCAAATCTAGCAGTCGATTTCTGTAGCCCTCGAATATATCGTTCGGTAACCCTTGAATGTAGCTGTCAATGTCGGTAACCCTGGAATGTATTGTTCGAATGTATTATTCATTTTCGGTAACCCTCAAAGGTATCGTTTGGTAACCCCTTGAATGTAGCAGCCAATTTCGGTATCCCTGGAATGTATTATTCAATTCGGTAACCCTTGAATGTATTGGTCGTTAATCCACAAATGTAGTTTTTCGATTTAGGGAACTCTTAAAGGTAGTGGTTGATTTCAGTAACTCTCCAATGTATTGTTCTGTAACCCTAGAAAGTATCGTTCGGTAACCCTCAAATTGCCCGTAACCCTTGAATGTAGCGTGCGGAAACCCAACTATTGGCTGATTGTGGGGGGAAGTGGCGTTAAAATGACTTTTGGTGATATGTGCATGTTCCCCAAACCATTTCCCAGGTGCCACAGCCATTTACAGTAAATTACCATTGTTATTTTTATACGTTATTTATCCAAACTATTATCTTTCCATAGGCTTGATGGGTTTGTTTCCGATTTTCTGAAACTTCCCATAAAAAATGACGAACTTTAGTAAGTTCGGCCATCTCTAGCCTGCACTAGTCTGCCCACATTTTCCATTTAACATCCCTAGTCAACACCCCAAGAATAAATTTTATTGTGTGCTGTGCAGGGAGTGCTGATATTTTTACTATTCTGTAATACAATTTCAATAGAGAATAAAAACAACTACAGAGCTGCAAACATTTCAGTACATTTTAAAAAGCAAATGTTGATGAGTAGACACAAAAAGTAAGTGCCCTAAGACAGTAAGGCCTTGTTCAGGGGGAAAAGGCAATAGAATATTGCAGCTACCAAAAACAAATGGAAGTGGTGCAGGTCCCGTAAAATAAGTGTAAAACCCAGGATAAGCCGATATTACATCATGTAACATATATTTAGCCAATAGTGAGGGGTAGAACATCCCCATAGATTTTTTTGCATTGCGTTTTCATACCATTAACAATCTGCCTTTAGTATTTGCGTATTGATATATATAATGCAGGTGCTGTATTTTAAGGTAACTGTGGTCTCAATACAAACAAATAAAACATAATAAATACAATTCCAGGGCCCCATACAATATCATATTATCTGCATACTAGTATACATTATACACAAAGGGGTTTTAGATTATATTACTCTGATCACATGAATGAAAAGCCTTCCAACCACCCCAGTATGGAAGGTCCTAACTTCTAACCTTTTTTACTTCAATTATGATTAGCAACCTTTTGCATTTCTCATACTTGCACACAAGATTAATATAACAGGCTTTCTCACTTCCCCCCAGCCCATTGGCTTTTAAAAATTAAGGAAGTGCTTTATATTAAAGGCATAGAACCTCCAATTAAAGGTCCTGGGATGATGTATCTAGCTTCTCTGGGTGTTAAGTTATAGGCTTGTAAAGTTACAGTTCCTGGTTTGTGCTGTCTGTATGAGTCTCTGATGTTCTGTCTAAAAAGCTCCACACCCAAAAATCTATCTTTTCTGCAAAAGATTCTCTATCCTTTTCTCTACCCTTAGGGGAATAAACATATTATTTTCAGACTTTTGGCTAGCTTTAAAAATGATTTAGAAGTTTGGGATCGGGGGTTATGATGCAGCTGATGATGCTCTGTCCCAGCAGTAGGCATGCTCCAACCTTAAGGTGCCCATACCTTAGTACCCTCCGACCGACCCACAACATTCAATCAATATTCCTGGGACCGCATTTCCCGTTCTTCTTTTGCGACCAACATACGATTGCAAAATTAATGTGGCCAGGCGAGACTTCGTGATCATATGTTGGTTGCAAAGTAAAATAGGAAAGGCAGTTCCAGGAATACAAATGGAAACTATCATATTAAGCTTATTGTCCTGGTACCAGTATTAGCATAAACTGTACTCCAAAAAGTAACTAGGATGTATATGACAATGTTGTTTGTACTATAATGAGGTTTGCACCACTTCTAATATCCTCGTATTTTAAAATAAAAGCCCCAGATCCCACACAAAAAACAGTGGTTAAATCGTATCAATACAAAGGTATAGTTTAATTCAGTGAAGATGACTTTTAAGATATCTTACACATCTTATTATTTTTTTTTTTTCTTTCTTTCTCTTTCCTTCTCGTTTTTCCTTTTATTAATATGTTCCACTGTTGATTTTATACAAATTGGTTGATAAACAAAAAAAATTTACATAATGCACAATAATACAATGTATGTATTTTGTTTACAAAAATGTTACAATGTTAATAAAAATATTGAACAACAAAAATAAATAAAATAAAAGGGAGCATTATTCAAGGAGCAAAATCTACGGGCTAGGAAAATATAAAGGTGGTCTGGTTTAACACCTTTAAATAGGTGTTTGTGACGCTCCTAGCATGAAGCGGCATGAAAACTATGCTCATGGCGCATGCCCTTTTTTTTTTTACCCCTTACCCTGCCCTAGCTGGTAAGGGGTGTTGCAGCTTCAAAACCCTTAAGTAGCTTCAGTGGTCAGACTCTCCACCACTCAGGGCATGCCTCAGATTGCCTGCACCCCTGATTGGTTCTGCTCCGGTACACCCCTCTGTGCATAAGTCACGTAACTTATGCACAAAGGAGCATGCTGAAGTGGCTGCAGGACCAATCAGGCATGCTGGCATGTCCTGATTGTCTGGGAGTCTGGCCACTGAAGCTTGTTCCTGCTTTTGAAGCTGATAAGCGAAGCACTTCTGTGTCTGCCAGCAGTCTTTGCACGAGCAGCAGCACTTTGTGTGTGTGGGTATTTTTGGGGGGGAGGGGCTGGGGTCTTTGCGTGAGGGATGATGATCTGGACTTGGGGGGGAGTAGGTACCGTATATACTCGAGTATAAACCGAGATTTTCAGGCTAAAAAGATAGCCTGAAAATTGAGACTCGGTTTATACTCGAGTCAAAGACTTACCTGCTCCGGTGGCTGCACACTCCGCATCCTCTGCTGGCTGACGTCACTATACGGTGCCGGCCGGCACCAAGTAGTGACATCAGCCAGCAGAGGAATGCGGAGCGTGTGGCCGGGTGAAGGTTGCCTGATCTTTAGGCTGGGTGAGACTGTAGATCTGCACAGTAGCTGTGGTGTTGATCCCTTCTGTCGGGTGCGGTAACCAGAGGGCTGGAATAAAACCCAGAAGGAGGGAGGGTGGAGTATTGGATTCCACAAGTCATTCCACGGAGCAGGTAGGAGAAGGTAACAGTGGGGAGTATCACAAGAGGGGGGAAGTACACTTATTCCTGCAGTGGCAATTCCTTGACACTGCAGATGTTTGGAAACTACAACTCCCAGCAATTAAAGCATGCTGGGAGTTGTAGTTTCCAAACATCTGGAGTGCCAAGGAATGAGGCTTTAGTTGCCTTTTAAATGGATAAACATACAGTAATAGCCAAATCCAGTATGTCTATTACTGTATGGGACTTCTGCTGTCCATTTAAAGGGCAACTAAAGCCTAAAAACTATACAGAATTCTGTAATGTTTTGAGGCTTTAGTTGCCCTTTAAATTGACAGCCGAATTCCCATACAGTAGTCCCATACGGTAATAGACATACTGGATTTGGCTACTACTGTATGGGAAATCTACTGTCCATTTAAAGGGTAACTAAAGCCTCAAAACAATACAGAATCAGAAGCCAGTAGTGGTGCTATTTTCTACCCTCGGTTTATACTCGAGTCAATCACTTTTACTCCTTTTTAAAGGTAAAAGTAGGTGCCTTGGTTTATACTCATGTTGGTTTATACTCTAGTATATACGGTATGTTTGTATGGATCCTTTTATGTGTTCTGAGCCCATTTGAGAGTATGGCCTATTTGTGTGTGGGACCCATTTGTGTGCAGGGCATGTCTTGGGATATTTGCACACCTAATTGGTCCTGCAGACCAAAGGGGCCTACCGGAGTGACTGCAGAACTAATCAGGCGTGTAGGCATTCTGAGGCAACTGAAGCGCCTTCCTGGTTCAGGGTAAGGGGGGAAAAAAACCTCTGACAAGCTGCTGCCTTACTTAAATTATCTGGGGCACATGCTGTAAGCATATTTTTCATGCTGCATCATGGTAGGAACGGCCCTGCTTGTGGGGGGTTGGTTAAGTGTGGGTATTTCTTGTGTGCGGGGTCCTTTTGTGTGCATAGCCCTCTTGTCTGGGGTCGATTTTTGTGCAGGACCACAAGCGCCGCCATCCAGAGGACAACTGGTATGAATTGTATATAAAGATATAATTTAACCCATAATGTTCAAGCTGCTAAATAATGCACACTCATATGTCTATGTATTACTAAGCTGATGGGGCTTAATGGATTTTAAAAACATGAACATTTTTCTTTTATAGTTGCCCTTTAAATGATAGGATAATTGGATAATTTTGGGGGTTTTACCTGTTACATGGTAGTCTGAATTAATGATTGTTCAGTGGTCAAAGTTGCAGAAAAAAATGTTTTTATGTGGAAAGTTGTAATGGGTGCTGTGTCCAAAATGCAAAGTTTTTTTTCAATGTCATTTTTTTTAAGTTTGACAAACTGTATTAGTCTGTAATTGTACTGTTACAGTTGTAGATAATACGGTGTTGTAATTGTACTGTTACAGTTGTAGATAATACGGTGTTGTAATTGTACTGTTACAGTTGTAGATAGCACTGTGTTGTAATTGTACTGTTACATTTGTAGATAATACGGTGTTGTAATTGTACTGTTACAGTTTGTAATAGCGCGGTGTTGTAATTGTACTGTTACGTTGTAATAACGCGTGTTTATAATTGTACTGTTACAGTTGTAGATAGCGCGGTGTTGTAATTGTACTGTTACAGTTGTAGATAACGCGTTGTTGTAATTGTACTGTTACAGTTGTAGATAACGCGGTGTTGTAATTGTACTGTTACAGTTGTAGATAACGTGGTGTTGTAATTGTACTGTTACAGTTGTAAATAACGCGGTGTTGTAATTGTACTGTTACAGTTGTACATAACACGGTGTTGTAATTGTACTGTTACAGTTGTAGATAACGCGGTGTTGTAATTGTACTGTTACAGTTGTAGATAACACGGTGTTGTAATTGTACTGTTACAGTTGTAGATAACACGGTGTTGTAATTGTACTGTTACAGTTGTAGATAACACGGTGTTGAGGTGGAAAGTTGTAAATGACAAATCTACCCTCATCAAATTAGTATAGTATAGTATTTGAGGTTGAATAAAGTGAAGACATCTTGGATATAAAGTAATATCTTTTATTGGCTAACTAAAATGATTGAAAATGCAAGCTTTCGAAGCACTAGGCTTCTTCCTCAGGCATGATACAATACTGAATCTTGTAAAGCACTCTATTTTATACATACTAGAACAAAGACTTTCTGACATTACACAGATGTTATCTTTTGCCCCCATGCCTGATTGGCTATGGCTGTCGTAAATAAAACAGTAAATACACATTCAATAATCACACACTTTACATGCTTCGAAAGCTTGCATTTTCAATCATTTTAGTTAGCCAATAAAAGGTATTACTTTATATCCAAGATGTCTTCACTTTCATCTATGGCTAACACGGTACAATTCTCTACTACTAGGTTGAAAAAAGACATAGGTCCATCCAGTCCAACCCATCTAGCAATATCTTCATTTCCTGCCTAACTGTTAATCCATAGGAAGGAAAAAAAAAACCACCAAATTTATGAAGGAGAAAAAAATTCCTTCCTGACTCCAAGTGGCAATTCGAAATTCCCCTGGGTCAACTCTACTTTATGTATCAATACCAGTAACTTGCAACATTCTTTATTTGCAGAAACTCATCCAGCTTTAATGAACCTGCCATCACAACGTCCACTGGAAGACAGTTCCATAGCTTTACCGTTCTCACAGTGAAAAAACCTTTCTGAACTTGAAGCCTAAACCTTTTTTCTTCAAGTCTTAAGGGATGTCCTTGTGTCCTCTGACATGCTCTATTGGTAAACAATGCCCCATATAGTTTATTGTAAGGCCCGTTAATGTATTTATGCACAGTAATCATATCCCCACGCAAGCGCCTTTTCTCCAGCGTACATAATTGTAACTTTTCCAGACTCTCTTCATATTCAAGCTCCCCCAATCCCCTTATTAATTAAGTTGCCCTTCTCTGAACCCTTTCCATTTCAAAGACGTCCTTTTTGTACACAGGATTCCAATGCATATTCCAAATGAGGCCTTACCAATGCTTTGTAAAGAGGAAGAATAACATTTTTCTCCCTTGAATCCATACCTCTCTTTATACAAGACAATACCATGCTGGCTCTGGCTGTTGCCGCCTGGCACTGCTTGCTACCTTTAAGTTTGTTATCCACCAAAACTCCAAGATCCCTTTCCAACAGGGATTCACTTAACACAGAGCCATTTATAGTATAAGCAGCACAACGCATCACCTTACATTTCTCAACATTGAATCTTATCTGCCACTTAGCAGCCCAATGTGACAATCTATCTAGATCTCCCTGCAACAATTGCACATCCTCTGAAGTTTTTAATGGTCGATAAAGTTTTGTGTCGTCAGCAAACACAGAAACCTTGCTGACAATACCCACTGCCAAATTATTAATAAATAGATTAAATAGAAGCGGCCCCAACACAGAACCCTGTGGCACCCCACTTAGCACTTTAGTCCATAATGATGAACTTAACAACTTAACAACTACTCTCTGCATCTTATTCATTAACCAATTTTCTATCCATGTACAAATGTGCCTCCCCAGACCAACAGACCTTAGATTATACATTATTCGCCTATGGGGGACTGTATCAAAAGCCTTTGCAAAATCCAAGTAAACTACATCTACTACTATGCCAGAGTCTAAATTTCTACTCACTTCCTCATAAAAGCCAAGCAAGTTAGTTTGACAAGATCTATTCCTCCTAAATCCATGCTGGTTACTACTTATAATGTCAGTCCTTGAAACATACTCTAGAACATGGTCCCTTATTAAACTTTCCAGAAACTTCGCCACCACTGAAGTTAAACTTACGGGCCTGTAATTACCCAGCTCTGAACGGCTACACTTTTTAAATATTGGAATAACATCAGCCTTTTTCCAATCCAGAGGCACACCGCCAGACATGAGGGAATCTGCAAAAATAAGAAACAATGGCCTAGATAAAACTGAACTTAGCTCCCTAAGTATCCGAGGATGTATTTTATGTGGTCCAGGAGATTTATTAATATTAACCTTATTTAGTTATTTCTGTACCATATCCTCAGTTAACCAAAGTGCACTTGAATCTTTTATACCATTATTGCTACTATACTCTGATATCTTTACTTGGATCTTCTATAGTGTATACAGAGGGAAAAAAATATTCAATACATTTGCATTATCGCCATCCTCCTTAACTAACTTATCCCCATTAATTAGTGGGCCACATCTTCTTACTATTGATATACTTAAAAATAATTTTAGGCTTAGTGATGCTTTGTTCAGCTATCCTAACTTCATTATTAATTTTAGCTAGTTTGATTGCTTTCTTACACTCCTTGTTACAGTTCTTATAATCCCTAAAGGCCCTTTCCGTTCCCTCTGACTTTAAAGGGCATGTCCACCCCCAAAACTATAATCCCCCCAACTACTGGCCCCATCATGTAGTGTAGTGTAATCCTTACCTCACATCCCAGCTCCATAGGGTTCTCCTATAGTCCCCCCCCAAAGTCCCAAAAACTGCCCACCAGGAGGCTAGCAGGTCCATATAGGACACTGCCTGCTACCTGGCCTCCCGGAGATTCCTGCCATGCGTGCTGCAGCCCTTCTCCCCCCTCCCTCCCCCTCCCTCTCCCTCCCTCTCCCTCCCGTTCTACTATCCCTCCCCCTAGCATAAAAGCCCTTCAGTACAGTATTCCCCCATGTCTCCCAGCCCCAACCGCATATATTTTATTTTTAGAAAGCTCCCCAAACTCTTACTTACCTCTCCTCTTTCCTCCGGCGAAGTGAGCTGCCGACAGCCGCGTCTGTGATTGGCTGCCGCTCAGCCAATCACAGACGCGGCTGCCGGTCCCGCCCCTCTGCTTGCATTTCCTTGCAAGCAGAGGGCCGGGAGCGTGGCGGAGGAAAGAGGGGAGGTAAGTAGAGTTTGGGGGGCTTTCTAAAAAAAAATATAGCGGTTGGGGCTGGGAGCCCAAAGGGGATCTTATATTAAAAATTCAATTTTAGGGTGGACATACCCTTTAAGGTTTTAAATGCCTTTTTCCTCCTTTCCATTTGCCTCTTTACTTCAACAACAGCAATAATTCAACAACATGGGCGCTGATTTTCTGTTCAGTACCTTTACCTGATAATACATTATCCCAGTTGACATTCTGAAGAGCTAAGGGCATGTCCACCCCCAAAACTAAAATTGAACCAACTACTGGCCTCACTGTGTAGTGTTCAAAAACCCTCACCTTACCCCTCTGCTCCAAACGTTTCTCCTGTAATGTCTGTTCAAAGTCCCAGAAATTAAAGAGTAGGAGACATTTCTGGTGTAATTTGTTTCCGCCTCTAACTATTCCTTGTAGAGGTTTCTATGAGGGCAAGCATGCTCAGTAATCACTATGAGGCAGCACTGAAAGAGGGAATTTCCCATCATGCAATTCACATGATTTGCATGAACACTGTCTCCATTCTAGTTATAGTAGAACTGCACCTAGCAGAAGATATTTCAGATTGGATATCTAAAGATAACTATTTTTTTCAGTATTGATGTCCTTTTATACCTGTTACCTTAAAGGAAATGTGCAGAAAGTGCTTGCAATAAATTTTCATTTTTGTTGCAAGATTTGAAAGATCTTTTTACTTATGTGCGTCCTGCCACGTGAATGGCGGCAACTAAAGAGTTACTATGTTACATAGCATAGTAACTCTTTAGTTGCCGCCATTCCAGTGGATTACCCAACCATTCACTTTCTGTGTAATGAGGTGTCCAAGTTGGGTTTTCCTGGCTATGCAAGGCTCTGGGGCAATAGAGAAATAATTTCCCTGCTCAGCACAGCACAGGAATAAACTGTGATTTTGCATTTGTAAGCATATTTTTATTTTATAATAAGCTTATTTTGTAAATGGATATATATTTAGTCATTAGATCATCTCATTATTGGGGATGCTTATAGTAAATGTAAGTAGCAGGGCTGCATTCATTACAACCTGGTTGTATTTACACTGCATGTTTTCAATATACAACCCCTATCCTATACATTCCCTATCTGCCCTCTGCTGAGAGTACTTGTCAGGGAATGGTGAAACTAGTAGTGCAACTACATAGGCACTTGGGTTAGTCACTATTTTGCAGGCTATTTGGCCAAAGGAATGCAACTTCAGGCTCTATAATCAAAACACTATTTTTATCATTTATGTTATATCAACATGGAACCCAGGAGCTAAAAAAATTTCATTTTGTCAGTCCAACTAAACAACCAGCCATCTACTTGCAAATCTCTAACCTAAATACAAAGGCAAGACCTGCTAGTTTAACTGCTGATTAGAAACTGAGCTTCTCTGAAGATTTCATGCTGTTTTTATAATGTCTTATAAACACCCCCCCAAAATCTTATTGGTCTAGATACAATCTTAAATCTGATTGGATCTTGGACCAATCAGATATTGGGGGGTGGGGTTAGGAGTCACTACAAATAGTGAATGTTCACTAAGGAGTTCTAGTTTTAGTTTTGCATTTCATCTGAGATGTTATAGCTTTGTTCTGAGGCATGTACTGGGATAAAAGCTTATTAAGTGATTCTGGCTGGGTAGCTTGAATAGGCAGCTCTTAGTTCTCAGTATTTGGATTTCTGTATCTAAAATAAAAAAAATATCCAGCAAAAGTTTGGTTTGCTGTCCCAACTAAATATTCAACAGGAGATCTGAGTAACAGAGCTATTGATGTATTGGAATATCTGGTTCCGATATTTCACCAGAAATAATCTCCAGTAATAGAACATAGTGAGATTATTGCAAACCAGTCTAGAGAGCAACATGGTAATCAAAGGGATATCAGAAACACATGCAGCAAAGCTGAGTCTGAATAATTGCAGTGTAAAAGCAACAAGTCTGTAATAAATGGAGCTCTGCTTGTAACAACTGTTGGGTCTTACCATAGAGCAAACAGCAGCGATCAGCACTCCATTCCAAGCAAGGAAATGCCTGGGTGCCATTCAAAAGTTTCAGACCTGTGAGTGCCTTCATATTTCTGTATATCTGTGTATATATATATATATATGCAAATCAGTTGCTCAGATTCTGCATAAGCGGCTGTTTTTCTTCCTCCTCCATGTAAAGGTTGGCCACAATGGGTGAAACTGGAGATCCCATAGCACATCCATATTTTTGCTTATAGTACGTATCTTGGTATTTGAAATAGGTGGTATTCAGGCACAAGTCCAGTAAGGAACGCACCTGTTCTGGGTTGAGATCAGTTCTGTTGGTAAGAGTGCTGTCTTGGCCTAGATGTTTTCTTGCCATGTCAACAGCCTCCTTGGTGGGTATACAGATGAAGAGAGATGTCACATCATAGGACACCATAGTTTCTTCTGCACCGAGTACTATATCTTCTATCTTGTTGGTGAAATCCAGAGAGTTCTGTATGTGATACTTAGAGCTTCCCACCAATGGTCCTAAGATGTTGGCTAGGTATTTTGCCACCTTGTATGTTACAGAGTTGATGCTAAGACTATAGGTCTTAGCGGTGCCCCTTGCTTATGTATCTTTGGGAGTCCATATATGCATGGATGTACCTCACCAGAGTAGAGACGATGATACATTGCTCGATCAATGGCTTTATCCTTTTGAAGCTGTTGTAGTAAGTCTATGACCTTTTTCTTTTAATGGCTGGTGGGATACCTTGTTAAGGCCTCATATGTGTTGTTATCAGCCAGGAGCATGGTCACCTTAGCATGGTAGTCTGAGGTGTTGAGTACCACTGTTCATCTTCCCTTGTCTGCCGGTAGAATGGTGATACTGAAATCTTTCTTGAGGGATGTTAAGGCTCTTCTTTCCTGTGTGGTCAGGTTTGATTAAGGAGTTTTAGGACTGGCTAAGGCTGCAGATACTTTAAAGCGAAGTTGTTGTGCCTCACTCTATGGTACCTTATTATTGTGGATTGAGGCTTCTGTGGCTGCTATAATATCCACCACAGGGATGGCTTTAGGAGTGGTGGCAAAATTCAAGCCCTTAGTGAGGACTTCCATTTCTGGCTGGGTCAGGGTCCTGTTAGACAAGTTTCTCACCCATTCCTCCTTGTTTGATGAAGTGACACTACCCTCCCTTTGTATCCAAGGTAGTCGTTCTCCTTTGGGGGTGTTCTGGGATAACAGAATAGAGAACTTGTTCTGTTGCCTCTGTTTGCCCTTATAGTGCTGAGAAAGCTGTGCTTGTTTGGTGAACTCCATCACTCTTTCCCAGATGCCCACAGGTAGCTGTGAGGCCAGGTTCTGTTCTAGTTGACTAATGTTGTGCATTAAAGCATCAACCGTAAAATGCGTCTGTTGTACTCGTTCATTTAGGAGCTGTGTATGAGCCTTTTGCAGTATCTGTTTGGCTCTTATGCCTTTAACTGTGGAATCCAGACGTATGCTGCATGGTACTAGCCTTTGTTGTCTGCATCGGAGGTTAAATTGCAGGTGGTTTCTGTAGTCTGCCAATTTCCTTGCTGTCTTTTCATATTGCCATACAAGTTTGAGGGTTTTCTCCCCAAAATGTTTTGAAATATGCTTGTATGCATCAAAAATGCTTGTATGCATCAAATTTACAAGGGAAGAGGTACAAAACAACAAACTGGCTTTCTTAGACTGCTTGGTAGAAGTCAGGGAAAATTATAAACTAGAAGTAGAGGTTTACAGAAAACCAACACACAAAGATAAGTATTTGATGTTTGACTCCCACCACCCTTTAGGTCACAAGCTGGGGGTCATTAGAACCCTGCAACACAGAGCTTAGAACATCCCCACTAGCACAGATGAGAAGGCTAAAGAAATGAAACATCTCAGAGGAGCCCTTAAAACTTGTGGATATCCAGACTGGGCATTTGTCAAAAGAAGTAAAAGGAAAGAAAAGAACAGGTATACCAACAGTGAAGGGGAAAAGCAAAACAGGAGAAAGAACAATCTTCATCCCATATGTAACACACTGAGGCAGCAATTGGTACATCCGAAAGATCCAATACCAAAACACAAGATATATGCAGTGCAGTGAAGAATGCTCTGATTTGTATGTGGGGGAGACCAAACAGCAACTGCATCAACGTATGGCCCAGCACAGAAAAGACAATTCCTCGGGTCAGGACTCAGCCATGTACCTGCATCCTAAGGATAAAGGACATACCTTTGAAGATTGTAATGTTAACATATTGGCAAAGGAACGTGACTGGTTCAAGAGAGGTGTCAAGGAGGCCATTTATGTGAAAATAAAGAAGCCAAGCCTAAATAGAGGTGGGGGGGTTCGACACCAACTGTCTACCATGTACAATGCTGTTTTGACACCTTAACCTGTGCATTCCTATAACACCTCTTAGCCATTATGCAATTATGCCCTTAACACCTGGCTGTGATATGCTAATTGGGATTTTCCAGGGTAAATAATTGCCACAGATTCTTGTACAAGTCATCCTGAATTGAGAAAGCCAGTCGGATGACTAGCGAAACATCTTCAAGAACTAAACTTCAAGTCCAGTTGATCTAATTGAATGCAACAGCTAATTAGCCACATTGAGACAAAGTAGCAGAGCGGCACTTTGTCTGTGTGCCTCAAGAGCGGCATTTCAAAGTTAAAAAAATATATATATGTCTTACCAGCACGCGCCGCCAGGAGGAAAGGGAGGAAGCGTTGCATGTATTCTTACTGACAGAGAGGGTAGAGCTTGCGTAAGGATCCTTCACTGTGCGCCCCGCCCGACGTCACTGCCAAGACAGAGGAGGTGTGTACAATCCCCAAGGAAGATGACCAATAGATACCTAAACTACCTGCATCCTGGAGGGACTGGACAGGTAACTGGGACCGAGGACTGGAAGCAGCCGAACATGCCGGGGACATCTCAGTCACCCAACAGCCGGGCTGCGATTGTCTCCTTCATCCAGCTCATCCCCTGTAAGCGCCAGCACTAGATCTGACTGCAGGAGAAACCCAGAAGGGTGAGGATCTGTACCATTAGCTAATTAATAGAGGTTGATTTGTGGCACGTGCTGTTCTGGCTCGGGCCTCTCCACATCTCATGTTCCCTGCCATCTGTACAGAGTGTATTGCAATATGCCCAGCCCTGTATAGGGAATGTGATAGTGACTCCATGGTTTAGAGAGGGGCACAGGGCCGTATTGTGTGCTAGGGAAATGGGATCTCTACTGTCCTAACATACAGATTGCTAATAACTAATGGACTGGGAAATACTGTACTGACAGTAATGGGAAATACACTAACCAAACATATGTTCAGTCTCTATAGAGAGAGGATAATGAATAGATGAGATGCTGAATTGTCTCTGTTGATAGGACAGACAAGAACATGCCAACATCTCTCAGGGTGGGATCCCAGGCAGACTGAGGCAGTGGCTGTTCAGTGGAACAGACTCACATTTCTCCCAGTCTCAATAACCAGAAAGAAAAGGACAAATAAAATCCAAATTCAACGTGGGATCCTCTAACCATAAACACATTTACCTGTTACAGAACACTGGGTTATTTCCATTCTAAATTGTCAGGCTGAAGATCTTCATGGTAAATGAACACTCCCATTGATTGACTTGATGATCATCCCCTTTTTTTCCATCACCATCTTCCCCATTCCCATCCGCCCATTAATTATCATAAAAGACACTAACACAAAGAACATGATGTTACCAATATAACAGATGGGATACCCAAGCCAAAATGTGTGTATTTAATCAAAGCATAAAGAAAAGCTGCAACAAAACAAGTTTGAGTTTGGCGCTATAGTAAAGAGCAGGAGGTTGTGGGAAAGAGTCGAATGGGGAGGGTTGAGTTCCCAAGGATTGGGGAGGGTAGGAAAGTGTGTCAGGCTTGTGCTGCTCCCAACTGATCAGACTGACTTGACTGTATCAAACCCCAATCTACAATATCTACACACTGAGTTTCTGTTCCTGGGATACAATGTTCCAAAATATTCCAAAGGTTCCAAAATGGACAGAAAGGGATAAACTACAATGTTTGGCTTTCTCTTTTTACTTCTTTTATATTGGGACCTTTACTGTCTGTTCTCACTGTATAGGACCTTTACTGTCTGTTCTCACTGTATGGGACCTTTACCGCCTGTTCTCACTGTATAGGACCTTTACCGTCTGTTCTCGCTGTATGGGACCTTTAACGCCTGTTCTCACTGTATGGGACCTTTACGGTCTGTTTTCACTGTATGGGACCTTTACTGTCTGTTCTCGCTGTATGGGACCTTTACCATCTGTTCTCGCTGTGTGGGACCTTTATGGTCTGTTCTCACTGTATGGGACCTTTACTGTCTGTTCTAGCTGTATGGGACCTTTACTGTCTGTTCTCACTGTATGGGACCTTTACCGCCTGTTCTCACTGTATGGGACCTTTACTGTCTGTTCTCACTGTATGGGACCCTTTACCACCTGTTCTCACTGTATGGGACCTTTACTGCCTGTTCTCACTGTATGGGACCTTTACTGTCTGTTCTCACTGTATGTTCTCACTGTATGGGACCTTTACCACCTGTTCTCACTGTTTGGGACCTTTACTGCCTGTTCTCACTGTATGGGACCTTTACCGCCTGTTCTCACTGTATGGGACCTTTATTGTCTGTTCTCGCTGTATGGGACCTTAACTGTCTGTTCTACTGTATGGGACCTTTACCACCTGTTCTCACTGTATGGGACCTTTACTGTCTGTTCTCACTGTATTGGACCTTTAATGTCTGTTCTCACTGTATGGGACCTTTACTGTCTGTTCTCACTGTACATGTGTTAGATATTGTTAAAAGGCATTTCATATGGTTAGATTAGCTTTACATAGTTTGTTAGGTTAGGCTAGGTTAGAATAGTTAGGTAAGTTAGGGCCCTATTAAAAGGAACCTTGACGTGGTGGCAGGTTATTTTGGGCAAAATTGTTTATTCTTCTATTATGGTGTTGATTATTGTCTATTTAAAGAAAATGTACAAATAAATGGTGCCAAGTTCAAAATGACAAAATGGCTAGCTGCACTACCACCGACAAAGCCACGCCCACACACAAGACATGCCCACTTTGGTCCGCCGGCTGCGCGCGCCGAATATTGGCAGCAATCAGGGTTTGGCTCAGGTGGCAAAATCCCTAGAGACACCCCTGGATTAGGTGTTTAGATGGATGGAGATAATCTTACGTTGCAGAGGTGGGGTGGGGTAGTTCTTTCCTTTCTTATTGGCAACCAAATTCTGTGCATTGAATTAGAAGCCACCAGAACTGAAGGTTGTATATTCAACCAACCCAGCCAAAAGCAGATTTCCTTGTGAGCACAAAACATTCAAAACCAAATTCTAACTAAAACTAGCAGTCCCTAACATTCACTATTTGTAGTGTAACCTAACCCCATCCATAAATCTGATTGGTCAAATACCCAAGATACAATCTGAATTTTTTTTTTAAATACGTTTTTATTAGATCTTGAAATGAATCAGTTCAACATACATTTTTCATATAAGATTATCTATTTGCAGAATTACGATATACTGTAAGATAGACAATGAGGATAATTTTTTTTAGATAAGGCATTATTTTGCATGTAAAACAGTTAATTGAAATGGTACATCTAATTGGTATTGAAGCATTTTTTAGTAATCATTTCGATATTTTTACTACATTTTTTATTAATTAACTAAATTAACTACCAAATAATAGCGTAACCTTAACCTAATTTTACTTAACGTAAGACATTCCCATGATACTTTCAGTGTCTTCTGGAAAAGTGTATTTTAACCTGAACTTCTCCTTTAAATCTGTGGTCTAGGACAGGAATGTCCAACCTGCTGTTTTCCAGATGTTTAAAAACTACATTCCCCACCAAGGAATGCTGGGATTTTTAGATTTCAAAAATCTGAAGGGCCGCTGGTTGGACATCCCTAGTGTAGGCTAACCTTATAATAGCTATTTCCGACAAATGCTTATAATAAAGACATGGATGACTACCTATGTATTAGAATTACTTCTCATTGCAATCCAATTACTAGTTGTTGATACTAAGTTGCAAACTACAAAGCACATTTAGATATTCTTCATTATCACGATCCCGTTCCCGTGCTTTCTTATAATACTCAATTGCCTGCTCTGTGTCACTTTCCAGCTGATAGATGAATCCTAACAGTGCGAATCCAGTTGCATCAGAGGGATCTTGTTGTATTATATTTTTGGCCATTTTTTCCAGATTTTGTTTGGAAAACATTCTTGCCTTTGTTGTGTTTGGTATCAGTAAAACGTTTTTGTAGTGTTCAATGGCCTCAGATTCAGATTTGTTTTGGTACTGTTTATAAAGTGCCAATTGAAATAAAATCTCTTGCTTATCCTCCGGTTTTAGATTTTCAATAGCCAGTGCTTTTAGAAAAGTATTCTCTGCTTTTTCAGGGTGCTGTCCCTTGACATACATGTTCGCAAGTTCGATATGAGCTATAGCAAATCTTTTTTGGATTTCTATCGCTTTTTCAAAATGAAATATAGCATAAGAAATGGTTTCTTTTATTAATTGGGTATAGGTATCAGTCGCCTTAGATGATTTGGCAGACCTCGCAGATTTAATCAGTGAATTCACCTTTTTGCTGTAACAAATCCCAATCAGGTAATGAAGAGAACTTGAAGTAGGAGTTTGGCTTAGAGCTTTTTTGGCAACTGCGATTGCCTTTTCTATCATTCCTTCTCTCCTGTAAAATTTGGCAACATACCGAAGTAAATATGGTGAATCCGGTGTTTGTTTGAGAGCTGCCTCTATCATTTGCATTCCCTCTTCTCTTTGACCAAAACACTGATACTTTAAACCAAGAAGAGCCTTGATTACAGAATCACTTTGATTTAACTTCACTGCCCGTTTCAAGCACTCCAGAGATTTATATTGACCAGTTCCATATTCATATCTTTCTTCAGATTCTAAACGATACATCACAATTGCATATCCTGAGTTCAGGTCTGGATTGTCAGGGTCTATTGCTAGCACTTTCTCAAAGCACGCTTTAGCTTTTTCAGGACTCCTTCCATGGAAAGTTAAGAGAGTCCACGCCTGTTCTCCATATACCTCAGTAAGAAGACTATTGTGCACTGAACAAGATTTAGATTTCTTGTAAATAGCTTCCACTTCTTTTAAATACGACTGGCAATTAGTAAGCTCATTTGAATAGTAGTACAGCCAAGCATAATTGCTTAAGGTCACTGTCTTCTTGATATCTGTGCCAAAGGACTCTGATTGTTGGATGTGCTCTTCTGCTCTCTGAAGCCTCCTGATTGCCTCTGTTCTTTCTCCTTTTAAATAACTTGTGTAGGCCAATAAATTATACAATCTGTGGCTTTGTGCAGAAGGTAGAAATACAATTTGATCGTGAAGTCTCTCTTCAATATCATCAATATCGGTTTTTTCTTTCACCAGCTTCCATGTGAAATGGCACTCTAATTTACCAAGGCTCGTCAATAAAGATTCATCCCCAGGGCCACTAAAAAGAAAATAATAGTATATAAATTCGACTTTTCCAGAATCTATGAAGGGTTATTAGCTTTGTACATATGGAAAAGGAAACTTAATTAAAACAAGGAAACAGCAAATAAAATAGCAACAAATTTGACTGCTCCATTCACCCCCCCTTATTTTTTGTGCAAATCGAGGAATGATTACTGTACATTCTGCCTATTTGTAGAAACCTAGAAAGAATTAATTTACCTTTTCCCGAGTAAGTATGCACAGCAGAGCCCCCTTAAAATAGGAGGTGGATTCCATGGAATAAAAGAGTCCAACAAGTGAAAGAAAGAAATAATCTCTATGAGCTGAGACATTCAGTTAGTCACTCTTTCATGTTTCTTTGTTTAAAGTATGAATTTAAAACTGTTGACATTATACAGTTGATGCAATAGAGCCTAAAAATAGAACATCAATATAACTTGCAAACAAACAAAAACTAGACAATGATAACCCTCAACTTCTCCCTCTCCCACATTTAAGTACCCAGTGTGAGATACTGAACCTCTAGGTTCTCACCCATGGGTACCTTAATTTGAGTGAGGGGCAGAGTGGACACCCAGTGAGTACAACTTTAGGTAAGTATAGAGAAAGTTGAAAGAAAGAGAAGGGAAGGGATGGAGTTGTCCTTCAATTAACAGTTTACAATAAGTAAATATAAAACACCATTCACAGAAAGTGATATATATACCGTAGGCCAAATAACAGTGGTGAAATCAATGCACCAGTCTTTACATTTCACTAATCCCATATGTCAGCACTCAGTATAATTTCTCAAATAATGTATTACTTGTGTGTATATGTTAAGTACTAGTTTATCTACTGGGTGAAGTTTGGCTCTTAAATATGAAATTAGCAGGAGGGATTAATGGAACTGGTGATTTTTATTCCAATAGCAGTTGAAGTTCCAAAAATCTGATTAATCGGAAAGTTTTAAAATTTTCAATAGCATTTATCGAATTTTTGATAAACATTTTCTATTTTCTATTGGAATTTCCAAGTTTTAGATTTTTGAATTTTCAATTTTTAGATGAAAAGGTTTGAAAAGAGAAATGGCCAACCCTTCATGAACTGGAAGACTGAACTAACAGTGTCTGGTGAACTGAACTAACAGTGTCTGGTGAACTGAACTCACAGTGTCTGGTGAACTGGAGGACTGAACTAACAGTATCTGGTGAACTGAACTAACAGTGTCTGGTGAACT
Organism: Hymenochirus boettgeri; assembly: GCA_019447015.1. NCBI lineage: Eukaryota > Metazoa > Chordata > Amphibia > Anura > Pipidae > Hymenochirus > Hymenochirus boettgeri. The sequence goes on along the minus strand of CM033475.1, from coordinate 64,084,400 downwards.
GGGGGACTAAACTAACAGTGTGTGCTGAACTGGAGGGCCGGAGGGTTCAGCAGCCACTGTTAGGACAGCCCTCCAGTTCTCCAGCCAGTGTCAAGTGAGCCCTCTATTCCAAAAGCTAGTGTCAAGTCAGCCCTCCAGTTCACCAGTAGACAACTCACAATCTCTGTCGACCCATCCCTGGGAGCTCACCCGGGCATATATATAATGTTAGTTCCTCTGCGTGCCGGATGTTGCACTCTATAGCGATTCAGCTCCCGCTCGTATATGAAATCAAACATCCAAGATGAAAAGCAAACTCCACTCCGTACCAAAGGAAACAAATCCAAGTGTTATGAATTCATGCTTTATTGATACACCTTCAAATCAATTGTAGAATCGTGTGTGGAAACACCCAGTCAGGTCTGGCATGTTTCATGGACTCAGCCGCTTCATCAGAGACCTCAAGATTACCAGACACTGTTAGTTAGTCCATCACATCCACACCCACTTTTGAAGCCACAGGAAGATATAGAGGCGGCATAAAAAGTTTGGCTCAGGTGCCAAAAGATCTAGAAGCACCCCTAAGGAGAAGAACTACTTCCAAGAGGGACATCCTCTCTACCAATAAAATAGGGAAGACCAAAAGGATCATATTGTGGAAAAAGAGACACACAAGGGGATATTTTAATCCAATCAACCAGACGCCACAAACATTCGGCTGATCTGGTGAAAAAGTAGCTACAGAAATAGATCCATAGATAATTTACCGACATGTCTGACTTTCATTCGAAACTCAATATATAGGACACATTAGCTATCCTTATATTTGTTCATTATCGTGGGATTTCTGAAAGGGTAGACGGGTTAAAAAAAACTTTTAGTGTATTTACTGTATAAATAACCAGTTTTAGGGAAGTGCTGATTTATTACAGTGGTGGTGGAATGTATTTACATCATTATATACAGCATGGGAGCAATACAGGGTATGATTGCTCTAATTAATGTAAAACCCATGCTACCCAGTGTAATATTGGGTTAGTGTGGGTTTTATACCTAAACTTTTTTAAATGGTGCAGCTAGAATATCTTCACATTAAAAACAACTTCACTCATATTGATAGACCATGAATATTGAATTAAATCAGGCCATCGTTCATATTTCTTTATACTAAGGTTCCTGGGATAATTGCTACTTTTCAGCACTAACTACATATTCATTAATGAAATTGTTTTAAAAAAATTTCTATAAAAACTACTTCTATCAGTAAATCAAAGTACAATTCTCAATCTGTTCCAGTTTATCTACCAAGTTGACATATTTATTGGGCCTTAGGGCTAGGCGACACTATCGCGATTATGGTGCGCTTTAGCATGCGATTGTGATTAGGCAGCAGGGGGCGTTTCTAAATCGTAGAAGTTCATAGAGCTCTGAATACGCACAACACTACAATACTGCAATGCATAATAACCAATAACTATGATGTAGAAACGCCCCCTGCTGCCTAATATTGATATTAGGGTTACATGCTTTAACCCTTTCACTGCCAGAAGAATTTCATATTTCTTTTGCGTTAACTGCCAGAAGAATTTTCATGATTTTGCCCTTAATCGCTTTAGACTAATTTTACAGTAGGAAACCTTGCAGTAAATCAGGAATATTATACATTGTTTTTTTCAGCACAAAGTGTACTTTAACATGGTAACAGAATTTTGTAACTTTTCTGGAAATTTTACTGGAATTATGGGTAAAATATGTAAAAAAAAAAGAAAAATTTTCATGGATTTTTCCCATTTTTACTTATGGTTATCTTAAGGTTACACACAAAAATCTTACTGTTTCTAAAAGCTCTGATACTCCCGAGTACAACGATACCAGATATATGTAGGTACCCGACTGTTCCTGTACAGGAGACCCCCCCAAACTAAAACTGCACCTTCAAGAATATTACACCAAATTAAAATGTATAACCACTACTGACAGTTAACATAGAATATCTACCAAATTAACCAAAATATCCCCACAAGTGAGATATTTTTAGAAACTACACACCCGCAGGATTTTATGAGTGAGGTTAGTTTCGATCAAAATGCAGATACCCGGACGCAGCTCTTCGTCAAATTGTAAGTTATTTTCTCACATTTTCCTTTTTTCCTCAACTGTAAAATCAGAGACAAAATCAAATGCGAATTTCAGCTAAAAACTGTAGAGGAAAGTTCAAACGTATATCAAATATGAAAGCCTAACCCCTCCCGAATAAAATGGTATGCCGCATTCATGGGTGTACCCAGAGACATGGCTACCAACTAACCCAGAGCGTGACCAGTGCCAAATGTCAGTAGCAGCAAAACAAAATTAGCCAGTTTTGTATTTGAACAGTCTGCAGTTTTTCCACAAAACACCCCCCCAACTAAGAAATACCCCCCACAATCTATATATTCCTGAAATCTGCACACCTTTAGCTATGTAACGCTGTAGTTCATGCATTCATACCATCAATGGTGTGGGCGCAGTTCTTCGTAGAAGTTTGCACTTTTACCAGATTTTCAAAGAAAATTAACATCAAACATTCAAAATGGTAGAAATCATGCCAAAACCCCATGGAATGTAAAAAAAAGTTATCACATATCAATCTCCCAAATGTCCTGAATCAAACGGTATGCCATATGTGTGGTTACACACGCGGACGTGGAAGCGAAAAGCCACAAAGTGAGACAATGCACGATGGCTCAGAAACGGCGAAAATATTTAGCCAACTCCGAATTTGGACAGTCTGCAGTTTGTTCCACAAAACACCCCTGTAACTAGAAATAACCCCACAATATATTCCTGAAATCTACACACTTCAGCTATGTAGCACTGTAGTTTGTTCATTCATACCATCAATGGTGTGGGCGCAGTTCTTCTTAAAATTTGCATTTGTCTGAAAAAATAAAAAAAAAAACTACTTCAAAAGGTAGAAATCATGCCAAAACCTCATGGAATCTAAAAAAAAGTTACTAAATATCAATATCCCAAATGTCCTGAATCAAACGGTATGCCATATGTGTGGTTACACACTCGGACGTGGAAGCGAAAAGCCACGAAGTGAGACGATGCACAATGGCTCAGAAACAGCGAAAATATTTAGTCAACTCCGAATTTGGACAGTCTGCAGTTTTTTCTACATAACACCCTGATAACTCAGAAATACCCCCCACAAACTATATATTCCTGAAATCTACACACCTTCAGCTATGTAGCACTGTAGTTCGTTCATTCATACCATCAATGGTGTGGGCGCAGTTCTTCGTAGAAATTTGCATTTGTCTGAAAAAATGAACAAAAAACTACTTCAAAAGGTAGAAATCATGCCAAAACCTCATGGAATCTAAAAAAAAGTTACTAAATATCAATATCCCAAATGTCCTGAATCAAACGGTATGCCATATGTGTGGTTACACACTCGGACAATGAAAGCGGAGAAACCACGCACGGAAGTTGGAGCACAATGCAATGATGCTCGGAAACATCGACAATTTTCAGCCAACTCTTAATTTGAACTGTCTGCAGTTTTTACAACAAACACCCCCAACCAGAAACCCCCACAAACTATATATTTCTGAAATCTACAACACCTCAGATACATGAACGCTGTACTTTGTTCATTCATACCATAATGGTGTGGGCGCAGTTCTGCGTAAATTTCGCATTTCTAACACAATTTTCTGGAAAATAGAGAAAAATAACTTTCAAGTTACAAAATCACACCAAAACCCCATGTAATGTAAAACTTACCAAATATCAACTCTCCTAAATGTCCTAATCAAACGGTAATGCCATATGTGTGGTTTCACACTCGGACATGAAAGCGAAAAGCCACGAAGTGAGACAATGAATGATGGCTCGGAAACATCGACAATTTTCAGCCAACTCTGATTTGAACTGTCTGCAGTTTTTACCACAAACAACACCCCAACTCAAAAATACCCCCCACAATATATATTTCTGAAATCTACAAACCTTCAGATACATAACCTGTACTTTGTTCATTCATACCATCAATGGTGTGGGGCGCAGTTCTGCGTAGAATTTCGCATTCTACATTTTCTTGGAAAAAAGAAAAATACATTTCAAAGTTAAAAAATCACACCCAAAACCCCAGGTAATGTAAAAAAACTTACCAAATAATCAATCCCTAAATGTCCTGAATCAAACGGTATGCCATATTGTGTGTTCACACACGGACATGGAAGCGACTAGTCAAAAAGTAAAAACATGCGCAGTGAGCATAACAGCATTTTCCCAGATTTTTCAAACGGAACCCCCTCTAACTTGGAAATACCACCCCGCAAAAACTATATATTCTCAGAATCTACATACCTTCAGCTACGTAAACGCTGTAGTTTGTTCATTCATACCATCATGGTGTGGGCGCAGTTCTTGTAAAATTCGCATTTGTCTGAAAAATTAACAAAAAACAACTTCAAAAGGTAGAAATCATGCCAAAACCTGACGGAATGTAAAAAAAATTTACTAAATATCAATCTCCCAAATGTCCTGAATCAAACGGTTATGCCATATGTGTGGTTACACACGCAGATGTGGAACCAAAAGACAAAAAGTGAAACAATGCACAATGGCTCAGAAACAGCAAAAATTCAGCCAAATCTGAATTTGAACGTCTGCATTTGTTCCCACAAAACAACCCCCCAAACCATAATATTTCTCGAATCAACACACCTTTATCTACGAAATTCTTGTAGTTTGTTCATTGTATAATCAATGGTGTGGGCGCAGTTCTTCGTAGAAGTTGCGCAGTTTTACAGATTTTCTAAAAAATTGAAAAAAAAACACTTCAAAGGTAGAAATCATGCCAAAATCCCAATAATGTAAAAAAAATTTACAAATATCAATCTCCTAAATGTCCCGAATCAAACGGTATGCCCTATGTATGGTTACAACACGCAAAAGTGGAATCAACTAGCCACAAGTGAGCCAATGAACAATGGCCAATTACAGCAACTTTTCAGATTTGTCAACTAAACACCCCTCTATATTAGAAATACCCCCAAAACTAATATTCTTGGAATCTACACACACCTTCAGCTATGTTACGGTGCCAGCTTTCATACATACATGAAGAATCCCAGACCAGTAATCCAAAGAACTCCGGGTTTTTAGGAGTTTGTGAAAAATAAAGTAAGATGATTCAAGGGTTTGAAATCCTACCTAAACCCCCTTGACAAGCAAAAACCCCCTAATGTCAATCTCCCCCACATGTCTGAATCAAACGGTAATGCTATAGTGTGGGTGCACACAGAGACGTGGCCACCAACTATCTCAAATGGGACGCATGCACAAATGCAATTACAAGAAAAAATCAAAATTACAAAGTGCTCTGTAATTTGAACAGCCTACCCTTTTTCTAAGGAAACAGTCCCAAAACATAAAATTCCCCCATAAACTATATATTTTTGGATCTACACACCTTCAGCTACACAATGGAGTGATTCCTTTATGCATCCCACCAACAGGTGTGGGCGCAGTTTCATGTAAAATTTTGCTTTTTACCAGATTTTCAGGAAATTTTTAAAAAAAATACATCAAAGTTAAAAATTATGGCAAATTTCCATGTCAGGTAAAAAAAACTTGTCAATTATCAATCTTCCAAATGCCCTGAATCAAACTGTAATGCCATATGCGTGATGCAACCAGGGACGTGGCCACAAACTAGCTCAATTTGGACGCATGCACAGTGTTAATTACAAGAAAAAAATCAAAGTGCTCTGTCATTTCAAACAGCCCAAAACTTGGAAATGCCCCCCACAAAAAACCCCCACTAAATATCAATCTCCCACATGATGTTCTGAATCCCAATTGTGCATATGCGTGGATGCACACAGAGACGTGGCCACCAACTAGCTCAAATGGGACGCATGCACAAATGCAATTACAAGAAAAAATCAAAGTGCTCTGTAATTTGAACAGTCTACACTTTTTCTAAGAAAACAGTCCCGAAACATGGAAATTCCCCCCACAAACTATATATTTTTTGGAATCTACACACCTTTAGCTATGTTACGATGCCATGCTTTCATACATACATGAAGAATTCCAGACCCAGTGACCCAAAGAACTCTGTGTTTTTAGGAGGTTTTGTGAAAAATAAAATAAGATGTTTCAAGGGTTGAAATCCTACCTAAACCCTTTTGAAAAGCAAAGAAACCCACTTAATGTCAATATCCCACATATCCTGCATCAAACGGTATGCCATATGTGTGGGTGCACACAGACACGTGGCCACCAACTAGCACAAGTCCAATTACAAGAAAAAAATCAAAGTGTTCTGTAATTTGAACAGCCTAATCAACTTGGAAATACCCCCCACAAACTATATATTTTTGGAAGCTACACAACTTCAGCTACGTGATGGTATCATGCTTTCGTATATACATGAAGAATTCCAACGCTGTTATTCATAGAACTCCGTGCTTTTAGGAGATTTTGTGAAAAAATAAAAAGAGGACTCAATGGTTGAAATCCTACCTAAACCCACTTGGCAAGTAAAAAACCACTAAATGGCAATCTCCCACATGTCCTGAATCAAACGGTATGCCATAAGGGTGTGTGCAAACAGAGACGGGGCACCAACTAGCTCAAATGGGATCCATGCGCATTTGCAATTACAAGAAAAAAATATAAAAAACACCACAACCCACCCCCAACCCTATCCCCACTCCCCCTTTTAGTGGTATTTTAGTGAAAACCAGTTAGTTCGGAGAGTAGTCACACAAGTTTGCACACTTTACTGATCTAAAAATCAATATGGTCTTTTTTAGGTACCTCTGCAAAATTCCCTACTAAAAAGGCTTAGTTTCCTTGAAATCGAAGAAATAATGATCGCCGTTTACTTAGCGATATCAACGGGGACATTGGGAAGCTTGGAGAAGAAAATTTTTTGCTAATTTATAGTTTTAGGTTTTAAAAAAAAAAAGTGGTGTGTATCACTTTAAGATTTTTTTTTGCGTGCATTTCCCCTTTTTTTTTGGATCATTCCCAAAGATGATCATCGAATCATTCAGGGAATGATACCGAACTTGGAATACGGGCATAAATGCCCGTTTTCCAATTCGAAATCGATCGGAAAAATCATTCCGGAAATCATTTCCAGGAAGTGATTTTCATCATTGGCAAAAATCAATAATTTGGTGATCAGAAGTGATCACCTAATTTTGATCCTGTCCCCATTTTTTTCTAAGTCTTCGCTAAGTAGCAAAGACTTAGAAAAAATCTATTTGTGAATGGAACTTTGAGTTCCATTCACAAAATGTATAGTAAAGCTGTCATGCTTGACAGCTTGTGTTACAGGTACTGCAGCATGATCTATATGGAAATCACACTGCAGTACAGTGCAGGTGTCTTAGCGCATAGACCACCCTTTCGTCTGGCATGTAAAAAACCTTCACCTTTATCTGTTCCTTTTCTCGGGTGCATCAACCTTTCCCTTAATTATATTTGCACAATTTGACAGTTAAGGCAAGGGAAGGTCCCCCTCTTAGGCTTGGACATGAATCTTTGCAGAGTGGCTTCCTTACTGGGGGCTCTATGTCGCTTTTAACCAGTATATCTTTGATATTCTTTCCTCTTATACGCAAACCTAGGTTCTTTTCTACATACATCCACTAATTTCTTTCCCTTCTAGTATGGGCCATAGTATTTCCTTATTATTCTTCTTACATCTGCTGAGTGGCCCTCATATGACTTACAAACGTAAGTTTCTCTTCCTTCCTCTCCCTCTTTTTCGCACCAGCAATTCTTCCCTTGGGATCTCTGTCACCTTGTCCTTATCTTTTTCATCTCAGTTCTCCTATACTTGCCCACAAACATTTCCACCATCTCATACTTCTTTTCTATCTCGACCAGCCTGGAGTTCACCTCCTACATCGTATGAACTGACTCTTGGGGGGGCTCTTAATACATTCTGGTGGATGGAGGCTCCTCGGGTGTAAATAAGGTGGGTCTGTCTGTTGGTTTTCTATAGAGATTACTCTGGATCCTCCCACCCTCAATACCACCTCTACATCCAAGAAATTAACCTTTTCCCTGTGTACTCTAGGGTAAATTTTATGTTTCATGAACTTCATTCACGTATTCCTTAATAATAGGATGTCATCTATGAAATGTAATAGTGGTTGATATACTTCGAGAATAGGGCATTCCGCAGTATTTCTCCTCTTCTAAGACATACATAAAGATGTTGGCATATGTCGTGTCTAATCTGTTCATAGAAGACTTCTGGAACCTGAAATAGTTCTGGACAGTACACTTCTAGTAGCATAGTAACATTTAACCGTTGCTCATCAACCTTAAAGGGTATGTCACCCTAAAATTTTTTTAATATAGTATTCCCCTGTCCCCCCAGCCCAACCGCTATGTTTTATTCTTAGAAAGTGCCCCAAACTCTACTTACCTTCCCTCTTTCCCCCGCCGCGCTGTCGGCCCTGTGCTTGGAAAAATGCAAGCAGAGAGGCGGGACCGGCCGTCGCGTCTGTGATGGCTGAGCGGCAGCCAATCACGGACGTGGCTGCCGGGAGGAGTTCCGGCAGAGGCAGAGGGGAGATAAGTAATGTTTCGGGCATTTTTAATAATATTAACATAGCGGTAGGGGCGGGGGGACAGGGGGAATCTTTGCTGGAAAGGGATTTACACTAGGGGGAGGGAATCCCAAATGGGGGAAGGGGAGGGAGGGGGAGAAGGGCTGCAGTACGCTGCCAACTTCTCCCGGAGGCCAGGTAGGAGGCAGAGTCCTATATGGACTCGCTATCCTCCTGGTGGGCAGTTTTTGGGACTTTGGGGGGGGACTACAGGAGAAATTATGGAGCTGGGATGTGAGGTAAGTTAAACTACACTACATGATGGGGCCAGTAGTTGGGGGATTATAGTTTTGGGGGTGGACATGCCCTTTAACGTTACAGAGCCTTAAGGGTGACCATAAATAGACACATGAATAAGCTTTTTCCAAAGGCATAGCTTTTATTAATCAGATTAATTTCTAAATTGTGGTTTTATATTATTTAAATTATTAAATTTATAGGGTATGTTTTATATGGATGGATATGTTGCGGAAGGTATATATATATTGAAATGGATGGGTGTAAACATCTTTTCAATTTTATGTCCCAAGTTGAATTCCTGTAATTGAATACATGGCAAAAACAATTATTATTATTAAAATGTAAATATCAAAACTATGTAAATAAACAATGAAATAAATTGCAAAAATTCTCAGGAGAGCAATTCCTATCATTACCTAAAGTCATTTTTGGACCACAGTTCCCCTTAACTCTAAAAACAATGGTTTGAACCAGGACATGACATTCTTTCACATTATGAATAATTGACTTCACATCCTAGCTCCCACTTAATAGTTATTTATTTTTTATATATTTCTTTTTCTGTTTTGCCCCTTTCTTTCTTCTTTCCCTTTTCTCTCCCTCTTTCCTACTCTTCCTCCCCGTCCTATTTCATACCACTTCACTATTCTGTTACTCCTATTTTATTACCTCTACTATCCTGTCATTTGGCTTTACGTTTTATTTTTTTGGGGGGGGGGTGGGGTGTCTTCCCTGCTTTCTCTCCCCCCTTGCATTTCTTGACCACTTCACTATTCTGTATCTCTCCTCTCATTTTATTGCCCTCTACACTTTCCTGGGCACCTTTTGCTCTTTCCTTTTTTTTTGTCTCCCCCCTTGTTGTTTTCCTTACCGTATCTATTGTCTTTTGGAACTGGCTTTTTATTTTGTTAAAAAACAAAGTAAAAAGCCTGACTTGATGAAGAGGGTTTAGCCCCAAAAGCTTGTACTAAATAAACTGTTGTCCATAGAAAAAGTACACAGACTCTTATTTTTTACATCTATATATTGGACTAATATGGCACTACAAATTTTTCTATACTATGAAAGGGTTTACAAATTCAGTACTCTATGTTACGTTACAGTGCCCTATCTTACATTTTGTACACCACACACACAAACACACCCACCACACACACACACGGCCTAAGGTTAAATAGCACCCTGTGCAAGATTTGTTACTGGCGCCAAACACCCCCTTCAAACACTCCCTGGACACACACAAACACTGCTGAATGCTGCTTGCAGTGCGTGCTTGTATATATGTATACATCATTACTTATTACGTACATCATTACTTAACACACTAACACACTAAATTCACAGACAGACAAGCACACAAATAGTTTAAGTAAGGCTTACATGTTGAGGCTTGTCTTTGGGGTGGTGCTGTAACCAACATTGATCTGCAGGATCATAACTGGGGGGCGGTGGCACTGTGCATACAGATCCATGACTATTTACTCCCGGCTAGTGCCCCCCTGGTAATGCCGCACAGGTGCCCATATCAAAGGCCGGCCCTGCACACACACACCCCACACACACACACCACCACCACACACCCCCACACACACACACATTTACCTCTTAGACCTACATACAAATACTGTATTTCCGAAACACATGAAAAAACGAGAAAAACATGGGGAAATAATTTGCTGAAATACTGATTCATTTTCTAATGGTTACTCTATTTTTCCATTTCTAACAAAATCATTTCTCCAGTCATTCATTAATTTGGCTTGAAAGAGCTAAATTCCTCCCCTTATCTCACAACAAGAGTCTAAAGTTAAAGCAAAAGCACAACAAACTAGAAAGGGAAAGTTTTAGTATAAACTTTAAATTTGGCTTGAAAGTTTGTATTTTGGAAGGAATGTGGGCGTCTGTGTGCTGCAGGTTTTTAAACTCAATAGTATTATAATGGGAATGGAAGAGGATGTATTTCATAATTCATTCTGATTAAATACTATATTTTATTATGTGTGTGTGGGTTGCCATGGAACAGAGGGTGGGGTGGGTGTTGGTTTGTATCAGGGGTGTACTGTCTTTGTGTGGTGTTAGTGGTATGGTTTTGCACTTAAGAGCATAAAAAACTTTGGGTGAATGGTTGCCATAGAAATGTGTTTGGGATATTTGTGTGTGTATTGTGTAGACTTGGGAGTATGCTTTTGGTTTGTGGCCATAAAAGAGAGATGTCTTTCATGTGGCCATGCAGATGTTTGAAAACTTCAAGTGTCACTTGATAAGCAATTTCACGCATTTCAGTTGCCTGAAGTCCTATTTGGTACCTCACCTTGGTCTGTTTTTTCTACAAATTGGATGCTTGGAGGCAAAGCATAGGGGAACCACAAGGCAGCTACTGGGTGCAAGGAAAGTTGTTGCAAAAAATGGATTAAATATCTGGTAATAATACATAATGTACTAATAATAAAGGGAGGGGTGGTCTTCCCTGCCTTCTCTTCCCCCCTTGCATTTCTTGACCACTTCACTATTCTGTTATCTCTCCTCTCATTTTATTGCCCTCTACACTTTCCTGGGCACCTTTTGCTCTTTCCTTTTTTTTTTGCTATGCGCGTAGAGGGACCATTCAGTAAGTCGGCCAATACAATAATGTACGGAATGTTTCTTGGATTAAAACGTATGAGAATTTAAAAACTTTTGACAATATGGATACAGATTTAATAAGGCAAGATAGAGGCGCTAACCATAGAACAGCAGGTATAACTTGGCAAACCACGGGGGAAGACGAACTAGGAACAAAGGGATAACCGCGGTCAACTTGTCTCGGCCGTCAAAAAAGTAGCCCACAGTTAAGAGTGACCCAGATGTGAGATACTAAGACGCTCTATTTCTCACCAACCTGGGTACCGGATTAAAAGTTATGAGTGGGGGTGAGGTAAGGGCAGAAAAGTGATAACAGGCGCCAGTAGAGTACGGGGAGGAGAGTTTAGGATAGTAATAGGGGAAGAAGAAGAGTAATGAAAGAAAGGAGAAGGGGCAAAGGGAGGGTGCGTGGGTCCCTTCATAATAAACAGTTTTACCAATAAGTAAAGAGGGGGGGGTGATAGGAAACAGGAACGAAACGCATCAGCAGACAAAGTCAGGATGATATGAAATATAGGGGGGCGGGAAGCGCGTAGGCCCAAGTAACATGAAGTGTAAATCATGGCAAAAAACCAGTCCTGTAATACAAATTCGGCTAACAAATAGCCCATATGTGGGTACAGCACACAATAAGGGCAGATAATAAGATTCTCAAATAATAATAAGTACTTGTAGTTTATAATGGTTAAGTAGCTAAATATATACATAACTAGGGGGGGGTAGTAGGTTGGCTGCATAAATATGAAAAAGGGGTTAATCGATGAGGGAAAGTGTAGGGGGTAGGGAACTGGTAGAGTGGGAAATTTAGATTCTAATAACGCGAAGGGAAAATATGGAGGAGGGCCGTCCAGAAAATCTGATATAAATCGAGGGGGGGGTGAAAGTTTTAAAATTTTCAATCGCATGTTAAATCTGTAAATATAATGTGTGTGGGATGATACACAACATTAGATCTATATTTCATATGTGGAGCGTAAAGTTGGGTACCGAGAAAAAGTTTTTAGATTTTAGAGTTTTCAAGGATATAATATTTGAGAAATTGAAAAGGGGGGTAAAGTTTAAAAGAAGACAAGACAATGTGGGCGCGCAACCGCTTCAGGACCTGAGACGGGAAGACGTGAAAACTAAACAGGTCTGGTGAACTGACCTAACAGTTTCTGGTGACTGGAGAGCGGTGGAACGTGCCAGGTTGGTCGTGAAGTGAGGTCAACTGGGCGGAACTGAACGGGGAAACAGTGATGCCTGTGGTGAACTAGGACCAATAACAGTGTCCTAGAAGTTGAGGGAGGGGGGGGCTTGTAAAAAGTGAAACTAAACCTAACAGTGTGTAATGCTGAGCTAAGGGGGAGGGGGCTGGAACGTGGGGGGCCGAGGTAGAGGTATCATGCAGAACCACTGTAATGTGAAGGAGCAGCCCTGAACCAGTTCTCCCTCCTGGGTCAAAGTGATGGCCCTAACGTATTCCAAAAAGCTAGTGTCGAAGTCAGGACCCTCCAAGTTGCACACAAGTAACACTCAAACAGGAATCTAGCGTGTGGGGCACAAACGACATCGCCGTGGGGCAAGCTCACCCTTAAGCCTATTAATAGATGTTTTGAAGAATCCTCTGCGTGCCGTGAATGTTTGGGTAACGCGTCTATAAGCAAAGATTACAGACGGTGCTCACTCGTCTGGTATAGAGTGGTAACATGCACACATCCAAGAGTAGAACGTCAAGACTGGCGGGCGACTCACGTAACCAAAGGGAGAAACAAAAACAAATCTCAGGTGGTTGGATATAAATTCCAATGCTTTATTGATGCAAACCTTCAAAGATGCAATGGTGTAGAGATCAAACGTATGGTGTGAAGACACCCGAGGTCCAGGGTGTCTTGGCATTTATTGTGGCATGGATAATACGGAAAAGTCGACACAGGCTGGGAGTCAAATCAATAAATGAGACACTACAAGTGGTACAGGGAAAGGGGACACTGAATTAGTGATTTCCCTCACGGTACACACAACACGGCTTTTAGAAGCCGAGCGGACAGGAAGGATATGACTAGGACAAGTCGACTCGAAAAGGTGGAAAAAAGAAGAGTGTTGGCAAATTTGCAATGGCGGGGGTAAGGGGCCAAAAAGGAATAATCATAAAAAGATACAAACAACACGTCAGGAGTAAGGAATACTGTCCGCCAAGATGTGACATCCGGGCGAAGAATAAGCTGGACAAAAGTCACGAAGAAGACACCGGAACGGATCCTTGAAATGGAAACGAGCGGAGGGGTGACACAGCGAATGTGTATGAAAATTTTAATGAATCCAGTCCACGCAGAGCGGAAGACTCCACGACAAGCTCGGGTAAGATCGTGACTGTGATCTGATGGATAAAGTAGGGCATAGCACGGCAAGATAATCCCTAGAGTCAGTGGTGAATAGGAACCTACATGTCAATGACTATGGGTCACAATGGCCACAATACGGTAACTCGGGGAAATAATATAAGGTGGACACAATTAAGACTAGGAAGGAGGATCCATTCGATAAATCTGGATGTTACATTAATGCGGGAATGAATGGACATTTGTGGCTGAAGGGTAAAAGTAGAGAAACGGGGGAATCATGGCAACACGAAACACATGGTATTTCGAAGTGCTAAAAAATAAGTTACTTCGGGTCGGGAAAGGACAACCATAGACCCGTTTGTTAACGGTAGAGAGGGTGCTGAAGATAGTTGATTTAGACACGGTGGGTGGGAGAAAGGTAGAGAAATGGCAAAGTAAGTGAATGATATAGGTAACAAAAAAAAGATACATCCTTAGATCATAAGCAAAAGCAAGTGAGTGGGGAGCCAATCAAAATGTAAATAACACAAATATGCGGAATCATACGACATTAACTATCATACCGCTCCGGGCCATGGCAGCCAGAAAAGGAAAAAAGCATGTAAGGCAAAAAGAAAATTGGAGTTAAAGGGGGTTCATGGGGTTTTATACTAACCATATTTGGGTGAAATGGGTGCATGCTTAGAAGATCACTGTCACAATATAGACAACGCGGGGGCAACTTCCTCATATTGGAATGATACCGAAAAACATGCAAGTGGGGCGTGGTTAATATAAAATCAGGCCATCTTCATATTTCTTTATACTAAGTTCCTGGATAATTGCTACTTTTCGCACTAACTACATATTCATTAATGAAATTGTTTAAAAAAATTTCTATAAAAACTACTTCTATCAGTAAATCAAAGTACAATTCTCAATCTGTTCCGTTTATCTATCTACCAAGTTGACATATTTATTGGGCCTTAGGGCTAGGCGACACTATCGCGATTATGGTGCGCTTTAGCATGCGTTTGTGATTAGGCAGCAGGGGGCGTTTCTAAATCGTAGAAGTTCATAGAGCTCTGAATACGCACACACATCAATACTGCAATGCATAATAACCAATAACTATGATGTAGAAACGCCCCCTGCTGCCTAATATTGATATTAGGGTTCATGCTTTAACCCTTTCACTGCCAGAAGAATTCATATTTCTTTTGCGTTAACTGCCAGAGAATTTCATGATTTTGCCCTTAATCGCTTTAGACTAATTTACAGTGGGAAACCTTGCAGTAAATCAGGAATATTATACATGTTTTTTTTCAGCACAAAGTGTACTTTAACATGGTAACAGAATTTTGTAACTTTTCTGGAAATTTTACTGGATTATGGTAAAATATGTAAAAAAAAGAAAATTTTCATGGATTTTTCCCATTTTTACTTATGGTTATCTTAAGGTTACACCAAAAATCTTACTGTTTCTAAAAGCTCTGATACTCCCGAGTACAACGATACCAGATATATGTAGGTACCCGACTGTTCCTGTACAGAGACCCCCCCAAACTAAAACTGCACCTTCAAGAATATTACACCAAATTAAAATGTATAACCACTACTGACAGTTAACTAGAATATCTACCAAATTAACCAAAATACCCCACAAGTGAGATATTTTTAGAAAACTACACCCCGCAGGATTTTATGAGTGAGGTTAGTTTCGATCAAAATGCAGATACCCGGACGCAGCTCTTCGTCAAATTGTAAGTTATTTTCTCACATTTCCTTTTTTCCTCAACTGTAAAATCAGAGACAAAATCAAATGCGAATTTCAGCTAAAAAACTGTAGAGGAAAGTTCAAACGTATATCAAATATGAAAGCCTAACCCCTCCCGAATAAAATGGTATGCCGCATTCATGGTGTACCCACGAGACATGCTACCAACTAACCCAGAGCGTGACCAGTGCAAATGTCGTAGCAGCAAACAAAATTAGCCAGTTTTGTATTTGAACATTCTGCAGTTTTTCCACAAAACACCCCCCCAACTAAGAAATACCCCCCACATCTATATATTCCTGAAATACACTACCTTAGCTATGTAACGCTGTAGTTCATGCATTCATACCATCAATGGTGTGGCGCAGTTCTTCGTAGAAGTTGCACTTTTACCAGATTTTCACAGAAATTAACATCAAACATTCAAAATGGTAGAAATCATGCCAAAACCCCATGGAATGTAAAAAAAGTTATCACTATCAATCTCCCAAATGTCCTGAATCAAACGTATGCCATATTGGTGGTTACACACGCGGACGTGGAAGCGAAAAGCCACAAAGTGAGACAATGCACGATGGCTAGAAACGGCGAAAATATTTAGCCAACTCCGAATTTGGAAGATCTGAGTTTGTTCCACAAAACACCCCTGTAACTTAGAAATAACCCCACAATATATCCTGAAATCTACACACCTTCAGCTATGTAGCCTTTATTGTGTTCATTCATACCATCAATGGTGTGGGCGCAGTTTCTTCGTAAAATTTGCATTTGTCTGAAAAAATGAACAAAAAAACTACTTACAAAGGTAGAAATCATGCCAAAACCTCATGGAATCTAAAAAAAGTTACTAAATATCAATATCCCAAATGTCCTGAATCAAACGGTATGCCATATGTGTGGTTACACACACTCGGACGTGGAAGCGAAAAGCCACGAAGTGAGACGATCACAATGGCTCAGAAACAGCGAAAATATTTAGTCACTCCGAATTTGGACAGCGGCAGTTTTTTTCTACATAACACCCTGATAACTCAGAAATACCCCCCACACAAACTATATATTCCTGAAATCACACACCTTCAGCTATGTAGCACTGTAGTTCGTTCATTCATACCATCAATGGTGTGGGGAAGTTTCTTCGTAGACGTTCACACTTTTGTGAAAAAAACAAAAAACAACTTCAAAGGGTAAAAATCATGCCAAAACCTCATGGAATGTAAAAAAAGTTTCTAAATATTAATCTCCCAAATGTCCTGAATCAAACGGTTTGCCATATGGTGTGGTTACCACTCGGACATGAAAGCGAAAAGCCACGAAGTGAGACAATGCATGATGCTCGGAAACATCGACCAATTTTCAGCCACTCTTAATTTGACTGTCTGCAGTTTTTACAACAAACACCCAACCCCCAACTCAGAATACCCCCCACAAACTATAATTTCTGAAATCTACAAACCTTCAGATACATAACGCTGTACTTGTTCATTCATACCATCAATGGTGTGCGCAGTTCTCTGCGTAGAATTCGCATTTCTCACAATTTTCTGAAAAGTAGAGAAAAATACATTTCAAAGTTACAAAATCACAACCAAAACCCCATGTAATGTAAAAAAAACTTACCAAATATCAATCTCCTAAATGTCCTGAATCAAACGGTATGCCATATGTGTGGTTTCACACACTCGGACATGAAAAAGCAGAAGCCACGAAGTGAGACAATGCATGATGGCTCGGAAACATCGACAATTTCACCAACTCTGAATTTGAACTGTCTGCAGTTTTAACCACAAAACACACCCCAACTCAGAAATACCCCCCACAAACTATATATTTCTGAAATCTACAAACCTTCAGATACATAACGCTGTGATCTTTGTTCTTCATACCATCATGGTGTGGGCGCAGTTCTGCGTAGAATTTCGCATTTCTACACATTTTCTGGAAAAATAGAGAAAAATACATTTCAAAGTTACAAATCACACACAAAACCCCAGGTATGTAAAAAAAACTTACCATTCATCTCCTAAATGTCCTGAATCAAACGGTATGCCATATGTGTGGTTACACACACGGACATGGAAGCGACTAGTCAAAAAGTAAAACATGCGCAGTGAGCCAATACAGCATTTTCCCAGATTTTTCAAACGGAACACCCCTCTAACTTGGAAATACCCCCGCAAAACTATATATTCTCAGAATCTACATACCTTCAGCTACGTAACGCTGTAGTTTGTTCATCATACCATCAATGGTGTGGGGGCGCAGTTCTTTGTAGAAATTCGCATTTGTCTGAAAAATTAACAAAAAACAACTTCAAAAGGTAGAAATCATGCCAAAACCTGACGGAATTAAAAAAAGTTACTAAATATCAATCTCCCAAATGTCCTGAATCAAACGTATGCCATATGTGTGGTTACACACGCGGATGTGGAAGCCAAAAGACAAAAAGTGAACAATGCACAATGGCTCAGAAAACAGCAAAAATATTCAGCCAAATCTGAATTTGAACAGTCGCAATTTTTCCCCACAAAACAACCCCCACAAACCATATATTTCTCGAATCAACACACCTTTATCTACGAAATTCTGTAGTTTGTTCATTTGTATCATCAATGGTGTGGGCGCAGTTCTTCGTAGAAGTTCGCAGTTTTAGCAGATTTTCTAAAAAATTGAAAAAAAACACTCTCAAAGGTAGAAATCATGCCAAAATCCCAAGTAATGTAAAAAAAAGTTACCAAATATCAATCTCCTAATGCCCCAATCAAACGGTATGCCTATGTATGGTTACACACGCAAAAGGAATCAACTAGCACAAAGTGAGCCAATGAACAATGGCCCAATTACAGCAACTTTTCAGATTTGTCAGCTACAAAACACCCCTCTATATTAGAATACCCCCCAAAACTATATTTCTTGGAATCTACACACCTTCAGCTATGTTACGGTGCCATGCTTTCATACATACATGAAGAATCCAGACCCAGTAATCCAAAGAACTCCGGTTTTTAGGAGGTTTTGTGAAAAATAAAGTAAGATGATTCAAGGGTTGAAATCCTACCTAACCCACTTGACAAGCAAAAAAACCCACTAAATGTCAATCTCCCACATGTTCTGAATCAAACGGTATGCTATATGTGTGGGTGCACACAGAGACGTGCCACCAACTATCTCAAATGGGACGCATGCACAAATGCAATTCAAGAAAAAATCAAAATTACAAAGTCTCTGTAATTTGAACAGCCTACCCTTTTAAGGAAACAGTCCCAAAACATAGAAATTCCCCCCATAAACTTAATATTTTTGGAATCTACCACACTTCAGCTACACAATGGAGTGATTCCTTTATGCATACCACCAATGGTGGGGCGCAGTTTCATGTAAAATTTTGCTTTTTTACCAGATTTTCAGGAAATTTTTTAAAAAAAATACAATTCAAAGTTAAAAATTATGGCAAATTTCCATGTCATGTAAAAAAAAACTTGTCAATTATCAATCTTCCAAATGCCCTGAATCAAACTTAATGCCATATGCGTGGATGCACACAGGGACGTGGCCACCAACTAGCTCAAATTGGAACTGCACACAGTGTAATAACAAAAAAAAATCAAAGTGCTCTGTCATTTCA
Source organism: Hymenochirus boettgeri (assembly GCA_019447015.1). Classification (NCBI taxonomy): domain Eukaryota; kingdom Metazoa; phylum Chordata; class Amphibia; order Anura; family Pipidae; genus Hymenochirus; species Hymenochirus boettgeri. The sequence continues at coordinate 64,065,221 of CM033475.1, read as the reverse complement.
AACAGCCCCAAAACTTGGAAATGCCCCCCACAAATAAAACCCCCCACTAAATATCAATCTCCACATGTTCTAATCAAATGTTGTGCCATATGCGTGGATGCACACAGAGACGTGGCCACCAACTAGCTCAAATGGGACGCATGCACAAATGCAATTACAAGAAAAATCAAAGTGCTCTGTAATTTGAACAGTCTACACTTTTTCTAAGAAAACAGTCCCGAAACATGGAAATTCCCCCCACAACTATATATTTTTTGGAATCTACACACCTTTAGCTATGTTCGATGCCATGCTTTCATACATACATGAAGAATTCCAGACCCAGTGACCCAAAGAACTCTGTGTTTTTAGGAGGTTTTGTGAAAAATAAAATAAGATGTTTCAAGGGTTGAAACCTACCTAAACCCTTTTGAAAAGCAAGAAAACCCACAATGTCAATATCCCCATATCCTGCATCAAACGGTATGCCATATGTGTGGGTGCACAGCAACGTGGCCACCAACTAGCACAAGTCCAATTACAAGAAAAAAATCAAGTGTTCTGTAATTTGAACAGCCTAATCAACTTGGAAATACCCCCCACAAACTATATATTTTGGAAGCTACACAACTTCAGCTACGTGATGGTATCATGCTTTCGTATATACATGAAAATTCCAACGCTGTTATTCATAGAACTCCGTGCTTTTAGGAGATTTTGTGAAAAAATAAAAAGAGGACTCAATGGTTGAAATCCTACCTAAACCCACTTGGCAAGTAAAAAACCCCACTAAATGGCAATCTCCCACATGTCCTGAATCAAACGGTATGCCATAAGGGTGTGTGCAAACAGAGACGGGGCCACCAACTAGCTCAAATGGGATCCATGCGCATTTGCAATTACAAGAAAAATAAAAAACACCACAACACCCACCCCCCAACCCTACCCCACTCCCCCTTTTAGTGGTATTTTAGTGCCAGTTAGTTCGGAGAGTCACACAAGTTTTTGCACACTTTACTGATCCTAAAATTCAATATGGTCTTTTTTAGGTACCTCTGCAAAATTCCCTACTAAAATGGCTAGTTTCCCTTGAAATCGAAAAATAGATCCGCGTTTACTTTAGCGATATCACCGGGACATTGGGAAGCTTGGAGAAGCTTTTTTTTGCTATTTTAGTTTTTGGTTTAAGGTGTGTGTTCCTTTGTTTTTTTTTGCGTGCATTTCCCTTTTTTTTTGGATCATTCCCAAAGATGATCATCGAATCATCTCAGGGAATGATACCGAACTTGGAATACGGCATAATGCCCGTTTCCAATTCGAAATCCGATCGGAAAATCACTTCCCGGAAATCATTTTCCAGCAGGAAGTGATTTTTCATTCATTGGCAAAAATCAATAATTTGGTGATCAGAAGTGATCACCTAATTTTGATCTCTGTCCCATTTTTTTTCTAAGTCTTCGCTAAGTAGCAAGACTTAGAAAAAATCCTATTTGTGAATGGAACTTTGAGTTCCATTCACAAAATGTATGTAAAGCTGTCATGCTTGACAGCTTGTGCTATACAGGTACTGCAGCATGATCTATATGGAAATCACACTGCAGTACAGTGCAGTGTGTCTTAGCGCATAGACCACCCTTTCTGTCTGGCATGTAAAGAAACCTTTCACCTTTACTCCTGTTCCTTTTCTCGGGTGCATCACCTCTTCCCCTCTAATTATATTTGCACAATTCTGACAGTTAAGGCAAGGGAAGGTCCCCCTCTTAGGCTTGGACATGAATCTTTGCAGAGTGGTCTTCCTTACTGGGGGCTCTATGTCGCTTTTAACCAGTATATCTTTGATATTCTTCCCCTCTTATACGCAAACCTAGGTTTCTTTCTACATACATCCACTAAATTTCTTTCCCCTTCTAGTATGGGCCAGTATTTCCTTATTATTCTTCTTACATCTGCTGAGTGGCCCTCTATGTACTTACAAACGTAAGTTTCTCTTCCTTCCTTTCCTCCCTCTTTTTCTGCACCAGCAATTCTTCCCTTGGGATCTCTGTCACCTTGTCCTTTATCTTTCTATCTCAGTTCTCCTATATCCTCTGCCCACAAACATTTCCACCATCTCATTACTTCTTTCTCTTATACCGACCAGCCTGGAGTTCACTCTCCTACATCGTATGAACTACTCTTGGGGGGCTCTTAATACATTCTGGGTGGATGGAGGCTCTCCGGGTGTAAATAGGTGGGTCTGTCTGTTGGTTTTCTATAAATTACTCTGGATCCTCCACCCTCAATTACCACCTCTACATCCAAGAAATTACCTTTCCCTGCTGTACTCTGGGTAATTTTATTGTTCATGAACTTCATTCACGTATTCCTTAATAATAGGATGTCATCTATGAATCTGTAATAGTGGTTGATATACTTCGAGAATAGGGCATTCCGCAGTATTTTCTCCTCTTCTAAGACATAAAGATGTTGGCATATGTCGGTCAATCTTTTTCATAGAAGACTTTCTGGAACCTGAAATAGTTCCTGGACAGTACCACTTCTAGTAGCATAAGTAACATTTTAACCGTTTGCTCATCACCCTTAAAGGGTATGTCCACCCTTAAATTTTTTTTTATATAGTATTCCCCCTGTCCCCCCAGCCCTAACCGCTATGTTTTTATTCTTAAAAGTGCCCCAACATCTACTTACCTTCCCTCTTTCCCCCGCCGCGCTGTCGGCCCTGTGCTTGCGAGAAAATGCAAGCAGAGAGGCGGGACCGGCAGTCGCGTCTGTGATTGGCTGAGCGGCAGCCAATCACGGACGTGGCTGCCGGGAGTTCAGTTCGGCAGAGGCAAGAGGGAAGATAAGTAATGTTTCGGGCATTTTCTAATAATATTAACATAGCGGTAGGGGCTGGGGGGACAGGGGGAATCTTTGCTGGAAAGGGATTTACACTAGGGGGAGGAATCCAAATCGAGGAAGAGGAGGGAGGGGGAAAGGGCTGCAGTACGCATGCCAACTTCTCCGGAGGCCGTAGGAGGCAGAGCCTTATGGACTCTGCTATCCTCCTGGTGGGCATTTTTTTGGGACTTTGGGGGGGGACACAGAGAACCTTATGGAGCTGGGATGTGAGGTAAGTATTAAACTACACTACATGATGGGGCCAGTAGTTGGGGGATTATAGTTTTGGGGGTGGACATGCCCTTTAAACGTTACAGAGCCTTAAGGGTGACCATAAATAGACACATGAATAGCTTTTTTCCAAAGGCCATAGCTTTTATTAATCAGATTAATTCTAAATTGTGGTTTTTATTTATTTAAATTATAAATTTATAGGGTATGTTTTATATGGATGTATATGTTGCGGAAGGTATATATTGTGAAATGTATGGTGTTAAACATCTTTTCAATTTTAATTCACCAGTTGAATTCCTTATATTGAATACTGGCAATAAACAATTATTATTATTAAAAATGTAAATATCAAAACATATGTAAATAAACAATGAAAATAAATTGCAAAATTCTCAGGAGAGCAATTCCTATCTTTTTTTACCTAAAGTCATTTTTGGACCACAGTTCCCTTTAACTCTAAAAACAATGGTTTGAACCAGACATGACATTCCTTTCACATTATGAATAATTGACTTTTCACATCCTAGCTCCCACTTAATAGTTTATTTATTTTTTATATATTTCTTTTTTCTGTTTTGCCCCTTTCTTTCTTCTCTTCCCTTTTCTCTCCCCTCTTTCCTTACTCTTCCTCCCCCGTCCTATTCTCATTACCACTTCACTATTCTGTTACCTCTCCTATTTTATTACCTCTACATATTCCTTGTCTCATTTGGCTTCTTACTGTTTTATTTTTTTTGGGGGGGGGGGTGGGGTGTTTTCCCTGCCTTCTCTTCCCCCCTTGCATTTCTTGACCACTTCACTATTCTGTTATCTCTCCTCTCATTTTATTGCCCTCTAACAACTCTAAAAGCCCGAACATTACTTATCTTCCCTCTTGCCTCTGCGAACTGAACTCCCGGCAGCCACGTCCGTGATTGGCTGCCGCTCAGCCACTCACAGACGCGACTGCCGTCCCCCCTCTCTGCTTGCATTTTCTCCAAGCACAGGGCCGACAGCGCGGCGGGGGAAAGAGGAGGTAAGTAGAGTTTGGGGCACTTTCTAAGAATAAAAACATAGCGGTTAGGGCTGGGGGGACAGGGGGAATACTATATTAAAAAAATTTTTAAGGGTGGACATACCCTTTAAGGGTGATGAGCAAACGGTTAAAATGTTACTTATGCTACTAGAAGTGGTACTGTCCAGGAACTATTTCAGGTTCCAGAAAGTCTTCTATGAACAGATTAGACCGACATATGCCAACATCTTTATGTATGTCTTAGAAGAGGAGAAAATACTGCGGAATGCCCTATTCTCGAAGTATATCAACCACTATTACAGATTCATAGATGACATCCTATTATTAAGGAATACGTGAATGAAGTTCATGAACAATAAATTTACCCAGAGTACACAGGGAAGGTTAATTTCTTGGATGTAGAGGTGGTAATTGAGGGTGGGAGGATCCAGAGTAATCTCTATAGAAAACCAACAGACAGACCCACCTATTTACACCCGAGGAGCCTCCATCCACCAGAATGTATTAAGAGCCCCCCCAAGAGTCAGTTCATACGATGTAGGAGAGTGAACTCCAGGCTGGTCGAGTATAAGAAAAGAAGTAATGAGATGGTGGAAATGTTTGTGGGCAGAGGATATAGGAGAACTGAGATAGAAAAGTAAAGGACAAGGTGACAGAGATCCCAAGGGAAGATTTCTAATAATATTAACATAGCGGTAGGGGCTGGGGGGACAGGGGGAATCTTTGCTGGAAAGGGATTTACACTAGGGGGAGGGAATCCAAATCGGGAGGAAGAGGGAGGGAGGGGGAGAAGGGCTGCAGTACGCATAAACTACACTACATGATGGGGCCAGTAGTTGGGGGATTATAGTTTTGGGGGTGGACATGCCCTTTAAACGTTACAGAGCCTTAAGGGTGACCATAAATAGACACATGAATAGCTTTTTTCCAAAGGCCATAGCTTTTATTAATCAGATTAATTTCTAAATTGTGGTTTTATATTTATTTAAATTATTAAATTTATAGGGTATGTTTTATATGGATGTATATGTTGCGGAAGGTATATATTGTGAAATGTATGGTGTTAAACATCTTTTCAATTTTAATGTCACCAAGTTGAATTCCTGTATATTGAATACTGGCAATAAACAATTATTATTATTAAAAATGTAAATATCAAAACTATGTAAAATAAACAATGAAAATAAATTGCAAAAATTCTCAGGAGAGCAATTCCTATCATTTTACCTAAAGTCATTTTTGGACCACAGTTCCCCTTTAACGCGTGGTATGGTTCTCCTTGTTCGCTGCTGTAAGGGTAACATTGTAGTGAGGTACAGACCTGACTCAGCCCCTCTACTTGGATACAATGTTACAAATTACTGAAGGTGAAGGAAGAGGGGGGAAATGAGCTCAGCTAATAGTACTGATGAGACCTGAATTATGCTGCTGTAGAATTTATAACAGTGACCCTGTGACTAGCAGCCCTGCCTCTTTCTTCCTTCCACCCAACTCCAATTAGAACTTAGATAGGTGAGAGTGAACACAACTCAATGAGGAGACATGGAAGCAGTACATACTGTAGGTCCTGTCAAGCTGGGCAGCTGGAAGGGTTAATGGCATACTCTGGAAAGTGCTGGTTCTGAAGGGTTATGGCAATACTCTGGGAAGTGCTGGCGCTGAAGTGTTAATGGCAATACTCTGGGAAAGTGCTGGCACTGAAGTGTTAATGTGCAATACTCTTGGAGGCTAGGCTCACTTAAGTACCAATGGGATTGCTATCTGATCCACGCATTAAAAGTGCACAGTAGGGTGGCCACATCACCTCCGTTGGTGTCCGCTGCTCTACAATCCGCTGATATGATGAGCATGCGATCACTATTTTTGGTGCTAATAAGGCACACTCTGTTGTCTACTAGTGTGGCTAATAGGTGCACACACACGTATGTAATAATACAGGGTCAGGTGACACCGGAGATAATATAATACACTGGTCGGGGAAAATAAAAGAAGTGACCACAGGAGATATATAACTGGTACAGTAGGTGACACGAGATAATAACTTGGGTACAGTAATGAACACCGGAATAATTAACTAATACAAAAAAAAATATGGGTACAAGGAACACACGAGATAATTAACTGGTACAGTAGTGACACCAGCTAATATAACTGTACAGTAGGACAGAGAAATAGAAGCTGTAATAGTGACACGAGATATAAACTGGTACAGTAAGTGTGACATGGAGATAATATAACTGGTACAGTAGGTGACACGGGCTGAGGTATAATATAACTGGTACAGTAGGTGAACAGAGGATAATAAACTGGTACGTAGGGCCAACGGAATAATATACTTGGAAACAGTGTTGGACTGAGTAACTGGTAGTGTACACATTACTTACTGGTACGTAGTGACACGGAGATAATATACTGTACGTAGGAACACGGAGATATCTGCGGTAGACACACTGAGATAAATATAACTGACAGTAGTCCGACACACGAGATAGGATATGACAGGAGATTGAACGAGTATAAACTGGTACAGTAGGGACACAGCACACGGAGTAATATAACGGTAAGTAGAAGGTTGACACAACAGGATATAACTAAGAATGTACAGTAAGTGTGCACCACAATAATATAACTGGTACGTATGGATGACACACGAGATAAAACTGGTACAGCTAGTGACACACGGAGATAATAAACGGTGGTACAGTAGGTGACACACGGATAATATCTAACTGGTACATGTACACCCGAGATCAATATAACTGTACAGTAGGTGAACACGAGATAATATACGGTACAGTAGGTGACACAGATAATACACTGTACAGTAGTGACACAACCCCGAGATAGCTATAACCTGTAGCTGTATGTGATCACACGGATGATAATATAACTGGTAACGAGTAAGGGAACACACTGGATAATAAAGACTGGTACGGTAGGTGAAAACCCACCAGATAAAACTGTAGAGGACCAAACTAAAACGGATAATAATACTTAGTTTTAACAAAAAAGTTAGAAATAAAACAAACCTGGGTTTACATAGGTGACCAAACGAGATAATATAACTCGTGTACAGTAGTGACCCAGTAGATAATATAACTGGGACAGTGTACACAAGGAGATAATAACTGTACAGTAGGTGACACCAGGAATCATAAACGTAGTCAGTATGGTGAACAAGAGCAGGAATATAACTTGCTCAGTAATAGTGGACACCGGATACTGTATATATGTACACGAGTAAGTACAGTAGTGACAGAGAATAAAAGAATAAACTAGTACCGTAGGTTGACGCGATATATACTGGTATAAGGAGGAGTGCCAGGGGATGGCGGGGTCAGCTGGTCAGGGAAGGTGAGCGACCACGGGGGGGTTAGACTCCTAGTCGGGGACGATGGTACCAAGGGGTATCTACGGGTCAGTTGATTAAAAACTGGTAATTAGATTGACAACTGTGGAAGGGGGAATCGGGGGACTTGTCCTGAAAGGGGAGGATCCACTCAGGAAAAAAACGAGATAATATAACTGGTACACGTAGGTACAGATAATATACTGTCGATAGTACAGCGATAATATACCGGGTACAGTAGGTGACACCAACGAGATAGAAAAAAAAATAAACATATACCGTAGGAATAACAGAGATAATATACCTGTACAGTATTTTGCGAAGGGGCACGAGATAATATAACTGTACAAAAAAAGGTGTGAACACACAGCGATAAAGATAACTGGTAAGTAGTGACACACGAATGGTCGTATAACGGGTACAGTGTTACACACAAAATATAACTGGTAGTAGGTGACCCAAAAAGATAATATAAACTGGTACGTGGTACACAGATAATCTAGCCTAAGGTACAGTAGTTAAACAAAGGATAAATATAACTGGTACCTAAGGTGACCGAGATAAGATAAAAGCTGTAGCATTGGGTGACACACGAGATAATATAACTGGGACAGTAGGGGACCACAGAGATAATATAGACTGGTACAAAGTAACACAAAAAAACGGAACACAAGAGAAATATACTGGTAGCCAATGAGGTGACACAAAGAATACTAAAATAACTGGTACGTCGGGACAAAAGCGGCGAAAATAATATAACATGGTGCCCGGTGTCTTAACGATGAAGAATATCACTTGTACGTAGGGACACACAGAATAATTATAGGACTTGGGGTACATATGTACACACAACAAGGGAAAATGTATGGAACAAATGACCCAAAGAGATAAGATAGACTTGAGGTCCCAAGTAATTTACCACTGAGGTCATTACTGTACGTAGTTGTGACAATGTAGGATATCACTCTGAGCGGATAAGGATGCACAAAAGCTTTCATCTGGAAGGGAGGTAAGACTGGTACGCGTTAGGTGTAGCAGAACTAGAATAATGATAACTTTGGTAATAGTTACCCGAGATAATATACGGTACAGTAGGTGATCACCAAGAGAATAATATAACTGTACAGTAGTGACACACCTGGATGATAATATGAACTCTGGTCAGTAGTGACCACTGAATAATATACTGGTACAGGAGTCATAGATAATATAACTGGTACAGTAGGACAGAGATAATTAACTGGTACAGTAGCGGTGGACAGAGATAATAAGTCTGGTGGCAGTAGGACACACTGAGATATAGTAACGGGTACAGTAAGTGACACACTGAGATAATATACTGTAAGTAGGTTACCTACGCTGAATAATAACTGGTACAGTAGGTGACACCTGAGATAATAGAACTGGTACAGTAGGTGACCCTGAGTATATACTGGTACAGTAGGTGACCACTGAGATAATAGAACTGGTACATTAGTGACACACTGAGATAATATATCCTGGTACAGTACGGTGCCACTCCTGAGATAATATAACGGTACAGTAGGTGACACACTGAGATAATAATAACTGTGTAACAAGTAGTGACACACTGGAGATAATATAACTGGTACAGTAGGGTCAACACTCTGAGATAATATAACTGGTACAGTAGTTGACACACAGAGATAATATACTGTACGTAGGTTGCCCACAGAGTAAATAACGGTACATAAGGTTACAACACACAGAGATAATTAACTGGTTACAGTAGGTGACACACAGAGAGATATACTGGTACAGTAGGGTGACACACAGAGATAATATACTGGTACAGAGTGGGTTATCACCCGAGATAATATAAACTGGTCCAGGAGTTGTACACAAGAGATAATATAACTGGTACAGGTAGGGACACCCAGAGATAATCTAATGGTACAATAGGTGCACACAGAGAAATATAACTGGTACATGTAAGTTGACACACTGAGATAATATAACTGGTACAGGTAGTGACACCTGCGATATCTACTGGATACAGGTAGTGACACACGAGATATCTTACTGGTACACGTAGTGACACACAAGATAAAATAAACTGGTACAGTAGGGTGACCACAACAGAGTATAATATACTGGTACAGATGGTGCACACACAAATAATATAGACTGTACAGTAGTTACAGAGATAATATAACTGGTACAGTAGGTGACAGAGATAATATAACTGGTACAGTAGGTGCCACACTGAGATAATATAACTGGTACAGTAGGTGACAGATAATATAACTGGTACAGTAGGTGACAGAGATAATATAACTGGTACATTAGGTGACACACTGAGATAATATACTGGTACAGTAGTTGACAGAGATAAATATACCACTGTACAGTAGGTTGACACACAGAGAAATACTGGTACAGTAGTGACACACTGATATATAAACTGTCCAGTTGTTGACACACAGGAATATACTGGTACAGTAGGTGACACAAGAGATTAATTACTGTGTACAGTGGTGACCGAGATAATATAACTGTATACAGTAGGTGACGAGATAATATAACTGGTAAGAGTAGGTGACACACTGAGATATATCACTGGTACAGTAGGTGACAGAGATAATAACGGTACAGTAGGTTTACACACTAGATAAATAACTGTTAAGTAGGTGACACCTAGATAATATAACTGTACCGTAGTGTGACACTCTGAGATAATATAACTGGTGAGCAGTAGGTGACACACTGAGATAATCTACATGGTACAGTAGGGTGACACACGAGATAGTATAACTTTACAGTAGGTGAACACTCTGATTATAATAGCACTTGGTACAGTGGTGACACACTGAAATACATATAACTGTCCAAGTAGGTGACACTGAGATAATAACCTGGTACAGTATGTGACCTCTTGAGATAATATCACTGGTACAGTTGTACACACTGAGAATATATAACTGTACAGTAGTGACCTCTGAGATCATATAACTGGTTTAAACAGTAGGTGACACACAAGATAAATTCACTGGGTACTTAGGTACCACAGAGATAATATAACGGTACTTAGTGACAGGATAATAATAAACTGGTACAGAGGCGACACACAGAGATACTATGAACTGGTACAGTAGGCGCACAGATATAATATAACTTTTATTCCATAGGTGGCGACACACAGGCTATATGAACTGGTACAGGTAGGGCCTACCACACAGGCTATATCACTGGTACAGTAAGGCGACACACAGGCTATATACTGTACAGTATGCGACACACGGCTATATAACTGGGTACAGTAGGCGACTCACATGCTTATATAACTGGTCCAGTAGGCCGCCTCACAGACTATATAACTGGTACCTGTAGGCGACACACAGACTATCTAATGGGACAGTAGGCGGACACACAGACGATGATGATCTGGGTAGATTAAGGTCGACAGCAGCGACTATATGATGGGAACATATTAGGGCGACACACGACATATGACTGTGGGACGTAGGCGACACACAGACGTATAGGACGGGGGTACGTAGGACGGACACCCGACTGATTATACTGGGATCATAGTGGGGGGCGACACACAGACTATTAACTGGGACTTGCGACCACGGACTATATAACTGGGACATTAGGGCGTACCACATGACTAATATAGCTTGGGCCATTAGGCGACACAGACAGACTATATAACTTTGGACAGTAGGCGGACACACGTGTACTAATACGGGGAACAGTAGGCGACACACCATGCTATATAACTGGGACAGTAGGCCGCCACACAGGCTTATATAACTGGTGACAGAGTGCGACACACAGTCTATGATACTGGTACAGTAGCGACACCCTGCTATATACTGGGACAGACTACCGCGACACACAGGAGGCATATAAACTGCGACAAGTAGGCTACACACATGCTCATATAACTGGACAGTAGGCGACACACGGCTATATAAGGCTGGGACAGGTCGTGGGCGCCACGACAGCTTTACACTGTTGTACCTATACAGTGCGACACACAGCCTATATAACGGAACAGTAGGCGACTCACATGCTATATAACTTGGAACCGTAGTGCGACACCATGCGTATATAACTGGTACAGTAGCGACACAACTCTCTATAACTGTGGCAGTAAATACGACTCACAGGCTATATAACTGTGAGCAGGTAGGCACGACACGAGACTATATACGTGGTAGAGTGGGCGGTCTAGCACGCAGACTTATAACGTGGGGTGTACGGTAGGGCTGACTCGCAGCGGCTAAGTCGGAGGGAGTCTAATCGTGTACTAGGTTCTAGTGGCGCCAAGGGAGAGGTGGAGCGAAGCGCAGGTGCGATATATAACTAGAACTGTAGTCAACAGGCTCCGGGGTACAGATGCCAACTTTTTACAATAAGTACAGGCACATAAAAAGGAAAAAAAAAGCCGACTAAATGCAATTTTACAGGTAGGATCTAATGGGCAAAAACACCAGACGTATAAAGTGACTGGAGAACACTATGCGACAACACATAAAAACAATACAATAGGCATCTTGACCTTAATGCGCTCCCAACAAAGACACTACATATAGACTGGGACAATTAGTTAACTATACACCCACGCTGGGACGATTAACTGGACATTAGGACGAGACACGCAACTATATGACTGGGCCAAAGAAATCATTCGACACCCACTAATGACTGGGACCAAAAAATAGGGCTGCAAACAACAACAACTAACATTATGAGCGTTGGAGACAGTAGTCGACCCACAACGATATGACTGGGACAGTAAGCACACACAGATCTATGACGGGACAGTAGGCGACACACAGACTATATGACTGGAACGTAGGGGCGACACACAGACTATAATGACTGGAAGTATCGACACACACGACTATAATGACTGGGACTAGCGACACACGACTATAGACTGGACAGTAGGCGACACACCAGACTATTATGACTTGACCTAGGCGCCACACAGACTAATATGACTGGGACCATCGGGCGACAACAGACTATATGACTGGGACAGTAGGCGACACACAGACTATTGCGGGACGTAGGCGACACACAGATATATGACTGGGCTCAGAGCGACACACAAAGCTAATATGAACTGGGACAGTAGGCGACACGGACAGAACTATATGACTGGGACAGTAGGCGACCACAACTCTATGACTGGACAAGTAGGCGACACCAGACTTATGAATGGACCATTCGGCGACACACAGACTTATACTGGTACCGTATGCGACACACAGACCTATAGACTGGGACAGTATGTGCGACACAACAGACTATACTGACTGGGACAGATAGCGACCACCGACTATATGACTGGGACAGTGCGACACACAGACTATATGCTGGGACAAGTAGGCGAACACACAGACTATATGACTGGACAGTAGGCGACACACAGACTATATATACTTGGACAAGGAGCGCGACACACCGACTATATGACTGGGACAGTAGGGGGCGACACCAAAAACGACTATATGACTGGACAGTAGTCGACACACAAGACATATGATGGGACAGTAATGCGACACACGACTATATGACTGGGAGAACAGTACGGCGACGCACAGACTATATATATGACTGGTACATAGGCGACACACGACTATATGACTGGAATGACTGGGACAGTAGCGACCCCGATATATGACTGGTATCAGTAGGCGCACACAGACTATATGACCTGGGACAGTAGTCGACACACAACGTTATACTGGACTTGTACACGTAGGGCTACACACAGCCGCTAACTGGAACGTAGCGCCACACAGACTATATTACTGGGACGTAGGCGACACACAGACTTATGACTGGTGACAGGTGGCTACACACCGACTATATTCCTGGGACAGTTTCGCCACAGACATATGACTGGGACAGTAGGCGCACACAGACTATCTTACTGGGACAGTAGGCTACACACAGACTATAGACTGGGACAGTTTGGCTACACACACATACTATATGACTGGGACAGTAGGGCGGACACACAGACTATATGAACTTGGACAGTAGGCGACACCAGACTATAGACTGGGACAGTAGCGACTACCAGACTATATGATGGGACAGTAGGCTACCACAGACTATATGAACTGGGACAGTAGGCGACACACAGACTATATAACTGGGACAGTAGGCGACACACAGACTATATTACTGGCACAGTAGGCGACACACAGACTATATGACTGGGACAGTAGGCGACACACAGACTATATGACTGGGACGTAGGCGACACACAGACTATATGCTGGGACAGTAGTCGACACACAGACTATATGACTGGGACAGGAGGCTACACACAGACTATATTACTGGACAGTAGGCGACACACAGACTAATATAAACTGGGAACGTAGGCGACACACAGACTATTGACGGGACAGTAGGCCGACACACAGACTATATGACTGGACCTAGGCACACACATACGATATGAACTGGGACAGTATGCTACACACAGACTATATGACTGGGCAGTAGGCGACACACAGAGCTATAAGGACTGGGGACCAGTAGTCCGACACACAGACTATATGACTGGGACAGTAAGGTCGACACACGACTTATATGACTGGGACGTAGGCGACACACATACGTATAATGACTGTGACAAGAAGGCGCCCACGAGCTTATGACCTGGGACGGTAGGGCGACACAAACAACTATCTGACTGGGGACGTAGTGCGACACCAGACTATATTAGGGGACAGTAGGCGCACCATACTATATAACTGTTACATAGGGCGACCACATCTATATAACTGTTACAGTAGGCGAACACACAGACTATATACTGGGACGTGGCCCGCCGCGCGGAAGAGAACGTAACTGGTACAATAGCGACGATCCTCATTTTTCTTACCATGTTCAACTTCCATGACCAGTTAATGAGTGTGAGAGTGATTACACTTATTTAACACAAAGAGAATGACCAGGGAACGGTCACTCCGTACTCAGGAACAGCGCGCCACAGGTAAGTAAATCACTTCTGATTTAGTGAAGACAAATGTGCTACAAAAAGTAGCCAGTGCAACAAAAAAGATACAATGGGAGGTTGCACAATTGGAAGTCTTACGCGTTTTCACGTCCTCTTCTGATAGGTCTCTACAATTCACCCACATTCAGAACTTGTAACGAGTCCTACACATGAAAGTGCCATTTTGGGCAATTTGGGACTTTTTGTTTCACTTAGATTACTCCCTTTTCTTGGCAGCATTTGGGATTCTTATGATCTTTATAACCTCAAACTTGTGTGTGGTTAAACAAATAATCCCACATAAAATTTATCTGCGTCGTTTACTTAACTGTCTTCTGTGTCGTAGCAAACTTCATTGATTTGCTGCAAGACTGATGGGGGGTTTCTGTTTCTTGGTCCATCATTTCCTGTCTTACTACTTGAAAGGTGATTACTGGTAACTTCTATGATGTTTACTGACCATCGCTGTTATTGAATTAAAATATACATATCCAAACCGGTATTAGTCACTGGGAATGTACCGTCTGGTGACCCGTACCGGGAACCGACATTCACTTGGAGTCTTGGAGACCACGTGCTGCCCACTTCCGGTTCCCCGAATGGACTTACAGGAAAGATTGTGAGAATGTTCCCCGAGCTTAACAGCTTGTTAGGGATCAGTACCGACACGGTCCGCCAGGTGAGACACACAGCACGGACACTCTGTTGCTGCTACCTACCTACCTAACACACCGTTGCTGCTACCTACCTACCTAACACACCGTTGCTGCTACCTACCTACCACACTGAATGTCTATTACTGCTGCCTACAACAATGACTGTCTATTACTGCTACCAACTTTACCTAACTACCTAACACACTGACTGTCTATTACTGCTACCTACCTCACACTGTCTATTACTGCTACCTACCTAACCCACTGACTGTCTATTACTGCTACCTACCTACCCCACTGAATGACTATTACTGCTACCTACCTAACACACTGACTGACTATTACTCCTACCTACCTACCTACCATGTGTCACCTAGGCAAAGAGCCAGGTCACCCAGTGTTCTCCCTAGCATCTCCCTGTCAGCTTTTACTTGCTGTGTTATTGTTCTCCTTGTTCTGCTGCTGTAAGTTGTAACATTGTAGTGAGTACAGAGCCTGAACTCAGCTCCCTCTACTTGGATACAATGTTACAAATGAACTGAAGGTGAAGGAAGGAGGGGGGAGAATGAGCTCAGCTAATAGTACTGATGAGACCAGTTTAAAAATGCCAATTAAAAGCTGCTGTAGAATTTATAACAGTGACCCTGTGACTAGCAGCCCTGCCTCTTTCTTCCTTCCACCCAACTCTCCAATTAGAACTTAGAGTAGGTGAGGAGTGAACAACTCAATGGAGGAGACATGGAAAGCAGGTACATACTGTATGTCCCGTCAATGCTGGCAGCTGGAAGGGTTAATGGCAATACTCTGGGAAAGTGCTGGTTCTGAAGGGTTAATGGCAATACTCTGGGAAAGTGCTGGCACTGAAGTGTTAATGGCAATACTCTTGGAGGGCTAGGCTGCACTTAAGTACAATGGGATTGCTATCTGATCACGCATTCAAAAGTGCACAGTAGGGTGGCCACATCACCTCCGTTGGTGTCCGCTGCTCTACAATCCGCTGATATGAGAGCATGCGATCACTATTTTTGGTGCTAATAAGGACACCCTCTACACTTTCCTGGGCACCTTTTGCTCTTTCCTTTTTTTTTTGTCTCCCCCCTTGTTGTTTTCCTTACCGTATCTTATTGTCTTTTGGAACTGGCTTTTTATTTTGTTAAAAAACAAAGTAAAAAGCCTGACTTGATGAAGAGGGTTTAGCCCTCAAAAGCTTGTCTACTAAATAAACTGTTAGTCCATAGAAAAAGTATCACAGTACTCTTATTTTTTACATCTA
Source organism: Hymenochirus boettgeri (assembly GCA_019447015.1). Classification (NCBI taxonomy): domain Eukaryota; kingdom Metazoa; phylum Chordata; class Amphibia; order Anura; family Pipidae; genus Hymenochirus; species Hymenochirus boettgeri. The sequence goes on along the minus strand of CM033475.1, from coordinate 64,048,841 downwards.
TATATTGGACTAATATGGCACTACAATATTTTTCTATACTATGAAAGGGTTTACAAATTCAGTACTCTATGTTACGTTTACTAGTGCCCTATCTTACATTTTGTACACACACACACACACACACACACACACACACACACGGCCTAAGGTTAAATAGCACCCTGTGCAAGATTTGTTACTGGCGCCAAACACCCCCTTCAAAACACTCCCTGGACACACACAATACACTGCTGAATGCTGCTTGCAGTGCGTGCTTGTATATATGTATACATCATTACTTATTACGTACATCATTACTTAACACATAACACACTAAATTCACAGACAGACAAGCACACATATAGTTTAAGTAAGGCTTACATGTTGAGGCTTTGTCTTTGGGGTGGTGCTGATACCAACATTTGATCTGCAGGATCATAACTGGGGGGCGGTGGCACTGATGCATAACAGATCCATGACCTATTACTCCCGGCTAGTGCCCCCCTGGTAATGCCGCACAGGTCGCCCATATCAAAGGCCGGCCCTGCACACACACCCCCACACACACACACCACCACCACACACCCCCCACACACACACACATTTACCTCTTAGACCTACATACAAATACTGTACTTTCCTGAAACACATGAAAAACTGAGAAAAACATGGGGAAATAATTTTGCTGAAATACTGATTCATTTTCTAATGGTTACTCTATTTATTCCATTTCTAACAAAATCATTTCTCCAGTCATTTCATTAATTTGGCTTGAAAGAGCTAAATTCCTCCTCCTTATCTCACAACAAGAGTCCTAAAAGTTATAAAGCAAAAGCACAACAAACTAGAAAGGGAAAGTTTTAGTATAAACTTTAAATTTGGCTTGAAAGTTTGTATTTTGGAAGGAAATGTGGGCGTCTGTGTGCTGCAGGTTTTTAAACTCAATAGTATTATAATGGGAATGGAAGAGGATGTTTATTTCATAATTCATTCTGATTAAATACATATATTTTTATTATTGTGTGTGTGGTTGCCATGGAAACAGAAGGGTGGGGTGGGTGTTGGTTTGTATCAGTGGGTGTACCTGTCTTTGTGTGGTGTTAGTGGTATGGTTTTGCACTTAAGAGCATAAAAAACTTTTTGGGTGAATGGTTGCCATAGAAATGTGTTTGGGATATTTGGTGTGTATCTGTGTAGACTTGGGAGTATGCTTTTGTGTTTGTGGCCATAAAAGAGAGATGTCTTTCATGTGGCCATGCAGATGTTTGAAAACTTCAAGTGTCACTTGATAAGCAATTTCACGCATTTCAGTTGCCTGAAGTCCTTATTTGGTACCTCACCTTGGTCTGTTTTTTCTACAAATTGGATGCTTGGAGGCAAAGCATAGAGGGAACCACTAAGGCAGCTACTGGTTGCAAAGGAAAGTTGTTGCAAAAAATGGATATTTAAATATCTGGTTAATAATACATAATGTACTAAATATATCATTTGGGGTTGGGGGCAAGTAACTGACATGTACCCAGTTCCTTGAGTTAAGGGTGGACATTCTCTCTAGTTACTTTCTGTTTATTTACTTGGGCATCAACTAATATACCCCACACTCCATCTAAGCCCATCAAGTGAAGGCAATATCACTAAGTTATATTATTTTGCCAAAATTATTTATTGAATTAGTACCATTTAAACAACAGATTTCTATTTTCATGCCACCTGAAATTAATTTGTTCATGTATTCAGTGCTCATTGACAGTTAATAAGCCTACCTTGCCAGATTATGGAAAAATAAATTATCAGTTGATGTGCCAGGATTGAATGTAAATGAAATATTGTTACCTCATGATGGACGCTAGATCTGTTCTTCCAAGGTTCTCGCTACTGTGTTTCAGAGAAAAATCTGTGCTAGGGCAGCAGGGTGATAATGTTTATATACACATATCTCCACCTCCTAGCCTGAGAAAGTAAGAATAGAAAGTAAAACTTTGTGGTCCAAAGAATGCTAGGAGACTATAGAACAATATAAGAAAAGCTTACTGGGATACTTCCTGACTGCAGGCAGAATGGTACCACATTTCTGGAAAACTCAGGTGTGCCAGCCCAATGCTACATGGATTTTGGAATTAAATGGTATAATGCCTATGAAGGACCTTACTTCCTCAATAACAAATTAAACAGATCTCTTTTCAGTACCCTGCTGATTTGAAATAGAAATATATAATAATAACCTAATCCAGTCTAAAACCTCTCCAATCCCTATCTTTCCCTACCTATCAAATTTCTTCATAACTACTAGAGATGTAATGTGGGTTCGATTAGAACCCAGTTTTTAATCGAATCTGAGGGTTTCGAAGTCCCGACAAAACTTTCGGAACTCCCGAATTTCACGGAACCCGGATTTTTCGAACTTTCGATTTTTAATGAAAATCGAAAGCAGACGATTTTCGAAAATCGAAAGTAGATGGTTTTTGAAAATTTGAAAACTGAACGAAACTCAACAGCTTCGAACATCTCTAATAGCTACACCTCTTCTTTTTCTACCTTCTTTTTCGTATCAAAATGTACAGACACAAATGTAAAAATGTGTTCAATAATTACACGTGTTCAATAATTGGCATGAGTCAGGATTTAAAATTTGTTTAAAGGGCATGTCCACCCCCAAAACTATAATCCCCCCCACTACTGGCCCCATCATGTAGTGTAGTGTAATCCTTACCTCACATCCCAGCTCCATAAGGTTCTCCTGTAGTCCCCCCCCCCAAAGTCCCAAAAACTGCCCACCAGGAGGATAGCAGAGTCCATATAGGACTCTGCCTCCTACCTGGCCTCCGGGAGAAGTTTGGCATGCGTACTGCAGCCCTTCTCCCCCTCCCTCCCTCTCCCTCCCGATTTGGATTCCCTCCCCCTAGTGTAAATCCCTTTCCAGCAAAGAATCCCCCTGTCCCCCCAGCCCCTACCGCTATGTTAATATTATTAGAAAATGCCCGAAACATTACTTATCTTCCCTCTTGCCTCCGCCGAACTGAACTCCCGGCAGCCACGTCCGTGATTGGCTGCCGCTCAGCCAATCACAGACGGGACTGCCGGTCCCGCCCCTCTGCTTGCATTAACTCGCAAGCAGAGGTCCTGGCAGCGCGGCGGAGGCAAGAGGGAAGGTAAGTAAAGTTTGGGGCATTTTCTAATAATATTAACATAGTGGTTGGGGCTGGGGGGACAGGGAGAATCTTTGCTGGAAATTTTTTTTTAAGGGTGGACATACCCTTTAATTAAACATTGCAATTAATATATCTCTGTACCTTTAAGAAATACAATAAAAGCAGAATTTACAAAGAATGCTGGAAGGACGGAAATATTCCTAAAATGAACAATAATCAGCCTTGCAAGATGCACATTGGGAGATGAGAATGTGTTGGTTATGGAGCTAAACATAAAGACCTACATAATTACACTGTTATTTTGGGTTAAAAAAAGACAAAAGCCCATGAAGGTCAACCCCTCCATGTAAAACTAAGCACCCCCAACCCAGATATCCCACCCTTTCGAACTAATTTCAGGGAAGGTACCCCATATAGCCTTACCCCCAGTCCCACTCCCTGGAATAAAACCACAAAAAAAATCATATGTAAGGCAATCCATAGATAGGAGAGGTGACATTGTGCACTGGTAAGCTGAGCAAGCCAGGGGTGGATTCCAAGGTGGCCCCTGTACTTTATGCAGCGACTTGTGCTGCCTAGAATTATGGTTTTCCTCGTCCGACTCCTTTAGGGGTGGGTTAAAGACTAAGTACCAACCAACAGCTGCTACTTTCACAGGTGCCACTCAGAGGAAGGCCGGGAACTTTTTTAAAGAGAGTGAGTCATGTGCCACTAACATGCATCTGCACACAACATCACTAATTTGCTGTTGCACTGCCTCCTTTCTGATTGGCTCCTGGCTTCACCAATTGTAATACAGTGAGAGTGTGCTGCCGGCTGCCTCATTGAGTTTAATATCTTTGCCAATCTGTACAAACTTTTATCCATGACCGTAAGATTGCACCTAAATCTCCCAGAGCTTTTGATGCCTGCCAAACCAACATGATATCTAGGTCTCCGTTTAATGTGTGCAGAGATTAATTCAACGCTGCATTTTCAGGCAGAGCATTCCACAACCTTACTGCCCTAACACTAAAGAAACCTTTACATTGCCTAAGCCAATATTGCTTTTCCTCAGATCTATAGGAGTGAGTGACAACTAGTCTTTTCTTTGCCCCTAAGAGAGAAAAGATTCCCTGCTAATTAGCTGTAGTTCCCTCTAACATATTAGCAGAGTTATCATATCCCCTTGAAAATGCCTCTCTTCCCGGGAAAAGAAACCCAGAGCTGGCATGCTTGGCCTATAGGGAGTGCTTGCAAGAGGTTGTCAACGTTCATACTTTATACCCTATAAAGGCTTTCATTGAAGCATTTGGAAATGTCTGTTACTGCAAAGTTTATACAAAACAAAAAGGAAACTGGGTTAATTTGACCATTGACACCAGAACCAATTGTGAATAGACCTTGAAATAGTTAATGATGTTGCCATCTGGAGGGTGGGAGGGAAGGGGAAAGGCCTCCCCTGTGCATACCACTGTCCTCTAGGAGGACAAGGAAGAATCAGTGACCATATGACACACAGACACCTCCTACTCTTCAGTTTCCTGGACTTTGGACCAGCACTGAAGGAGCAGAGAGGTAAGGTAAGGATTTTTTTAAACTACACAGTTGGGCCAATAGTGGGTTAAATTTTAGTTTTGATGGTGGACATGCCCTTTAATCTGCCCATACACTGCAAACTTCCAAAGTTTATTTGATATTTAGAACACATTTATTTTATAAAAGCTAAATTTAAGATTCAACATCACTACACATTAGACTCACTGATTCCATTCTGCAGTTTGGTGATTCCCAACGGATGTTTCCTAGGAGAGAAATCAATGAAAGGAAACAACTAGCCAGACCTTTTGGCAAAAATCCTCATGACTAATACCAATGTTTGTTTCTAGATTTCAAATTGTTACAACATATTTCTGTTATCAGCAAACATTTCAAAATTGAGTAGGAGATAGTCAGGGAGATTTACCCAGAGACGCAAGCTATATCTGTAGATCTTCCTTACCCAATTACCCTTGATTGGCACACTTATACTACATGGGGCATAGCTATAAGGTGTGGGGTAATTAAAGTGAAGCATCATAGCACTGAAACTGCCGACTTAACTCACCATCCTTGACAACCTTACTGCCATTTACTATCCGCACACCCCCATCATTTACCCCCAAAGAACACAGACCAATGCATGACTTGGATGAAAAGGCCACAGCTTATTTATTAAAATACATGTAAACACATCAAGATTTTCACTCCGTAATCTGTAACCATAAACCAATAACCATTTAATAATCATAAACATCTTCTCCAGATGGTCCATGGGAATGGGCTGCTCCGCCCACATCTGTTAGTCCAATAACCGTTGCTTCTGTCTTCCCAGAACTCATAGGTCGTACCACACCGGCACAATGAGCGTAACTTAGGAGTGCCCCCCTGCTTCAAAGAATGGCAAAGGGGGGAGAAAAAGACCCCCTGACCCCCAACTTGGCCCCTGACCAATATTGAGAATGTATTGCACAGAGCCATGCTCTGCAGCGCGAAAATTATAGTAGGGCTACTGTGCAAATCAGTAAATCTCATTGAAGCTCTATGCACCCTCCAGCAAGTTCTGCAATTTGAATATTTTTGCTTTAATATATTCACACATCACAGGAGTTAAAGGGGAACTGTGGTCCTCCATTTTGTATGTGTATATGGAGGCTGCCATTGATTCCTATGGGCAGATCCACATCCATTATGTATGCAGCCTATGTAGATGTTCACCAATCAGAATGGATCTGCATAATAACCTACCCATGTGGAAATTTTTTCTGACTTTCCAAGATTTTAGCCACATGGCAAAAAAGATCTTTATCCATTTATAGTTTAGTATCTGATAACAAGCAGAAATAAGGGCATGTCCACACCCAAAACTAAAATGAAACCTTCTACTGGCCCCACTGTGCAGTGTTCAAAAATCTTTACCTTCTCTGCTCCTTTTGGTTTTCTAGTAGTGCCTGTTCAAACTCCCAGAAAGTGAAGACTAGGAGCCATTTTTTGAAGTTATATATTTCTGCCCCTAACTGTTCAGTGCTTTTTATGAGGGCAAGCTTGCTCAGTAATCACAATGAGGCAACATTGGAAGAGGGAATTTCCCATCATGCAATTCACATGATTTGTGAATGTCCAGCCCCAAAACTAAAATTTAACCTACTACTGGCCTCACTGTGTAGTGTTCAAAAATCCTCTCCTTAACCCTCTGCTCCAAACGGTTCTCCTGTAATTTGCCTTTAGAATAATGTCCATTTTTAATATATCTTTTTACTAGTATTCACATTAAATTCGTTACACTTAAGATGGTTTTAGAGACAAAGAAAGGACACAAGGAACTGGATATGCACTTTATTTGCACATCATTAGCACTTTATACATTGTATCACTTTAGTAATTTTATACATAATATTGTTTTATTGAATAATTATTTAACACTGTATATTATATATATTATCAATGAGAGACTGTTTATATATTTAAAATAAAGGTATTGTTTATTGAATATGTTATTTATTAATGTAACAGACACCTGCTTCTGGTTCCTCCCTAATTGGGGGAAGGGACCTATGTTTATCACAGTCTTTATATATTCCTTTAGCACAGTTGCACTTTATCACCTGAAGAAGGGGGTATCCCCTCCGAAACGTTGTGACGTGTGATGTGTGGTTCACAATAAATTTTCTAAAGATTTGGAGTGCGACCCTCAGTTATCTTTTCTCCTGTAATGTCTGTTCAAAGTCCCAGAAATTAAAGAGTGGGAGCCATTTCTGGTGTAATTTGTTTCCGCCTCTAACTATTCCTTGTAGAGGTTTCTATGAGGGCAAGCATGCTCAGTAATCACTATGAGGCAGCATTGAAAGAGGGAATTTCCCATCATGCAATTCACATGATTTGCATGAACACTGTCTCCATTCTATTTATAGCAAAACTGCACCTAGCAGAAGATATTTCAGATTGGATATCTAAAGATAACTATTTTTTTCAGTATTGATGTCCTTTTATACCTGTTATCTTAATCCTTTAAGTGCCACAGATCGTATATATACGATCTGTGCAGTAAAGAACCAAACTGGAAAATCTTCAAAAATGGAGTCTGCACAAAAGCTGGAACACAAGAGACCATCACTGTGAAGTTATGGATAAAAAGCCTTTATTATCTGGACGCCTTACGCGTTTCAGACACACCTGTCCTTAATCATAGGCATAGGCAAAGAACCAAACTGCCACAGATCATATATATACGATCTGTGCATGTCCCTTTAAAAAAGAACAGGCCATGCTATGGGCGATCGGGGGGCAGCATTCAACTGCCCCCTTGTCCCCTCCATCCCCCCTCGGTTTCGTCCAAATCCGAGGGGGGGATCGGGAGATATCATATCTTTTAGCCGTGATCTGAGCGGAAAGGGAGACCCCGGTGACGTCATGGAGCTTCCTCCTTCACTGGGGTCTTCCCCCCTGGTGGTCTAGTGGAGGTACTGCACTGCGATCTCCATTCAGTTCACAGTGCAGTACCTGGTATAGTAAAGCTGTCAGTGTGACAGCTTTACTATACTTTTTGGGAATGGAACTCAAATTTCCATTCACAAATAGGATTTTTTCTAAGTCTTTGCTACTTTGCAAAGACTTAGAAAAAAAATGGGGACAGAGATCAAAATTTGGTGATCACCAAATTATTGATCTTTGCCAATGAATGAAAAAATCACTTCCTGGAAAATGATTTCCGGGAAGTGATTTTTCCGATTGGATTTCGAATCGCATTTATGCCCGTATTCCAAGTTCGTTATCATTCCCTAAGATGATTTGATGATCATCTTTGGGAATGATCCGAAAAAAAAGGGAAAAAAAATTCTTAAAGTGATACACAGCCCCCTTTTTTTTTTTACCCTAAAACTATAAATTAGCAAAAAGCTTTGTCTTCTTCAAGCTTCCCAATGTCCCCATTGATATCGGTAAAGTAAACTCATATCATTATTTGTTTGACTTCAAGGGAAACTAAGCCTATTTTAGTAGAAAATGGTACCAAAAAAGACAGGATTGAATTTTTAGGATCAGTTAAGTGTGCAAAAACTTGTGTGACTAGTTTGTGGGGGGAATTTCCAAGTTGAATAGGCTGTTGAAATTACAACACACTTTGATTTTTTCTTGCAATTGCATTTTTGCATGCATCCCATTTGACCTAGTTGGTGGCCACGCCTCTGTGTGCACTCACGCATATGGCATACCGTTTTTTGCTTGTCAAGTGGGTTTAGGTAGGATTTCAACCTTTGAATCCCCTTATTTTATTTTTTACAAATTCTCCTAAAAGCACCGAGTTCTATGGAGTACTATGTTTGGAATTCTTCATGTATGTATGAAAGCATGACAACGTTACATAATTGAAATTGTGGTGATTCCAAAAATATATATTTTGTGGGGTGTATTTCCAATAGCGTTACATAGCTGAAGGTGTGTAGATTTCAGGAATATATAGTTTGTGGGGGTATTTCTGAGTTAGGGTGGTGTTTTCTGGGAAGAACTGCAGACTGTTCAAATGCAAAGCTGGCTAATTTTTTTTTTCGCTGCTACTGACATTTGGCATTGGCCCCGCTCTGGGTTAGTTGGTACCCATGTCTCTGGGTACCCCCACGAATATGGCATACCATTTTACTCGGGAGGGGTTAGGCTTTCATATTTGAGATGAGTTTGAACTTTCCTCCACAGATTTTAGCTGATATTCACATTTGATTTAATCTCTGAGAAAATAACTTACAATTGGACGAAGAGCTGCGTCCGGGTAACTGCATTTTGATCAAAACTTACCTCACTCATAAAATCCTGCGGGTGTGTAGTTTCTAAAAATATCTCACTTGTGGGGATATTTTGGTTAATTTGGTAGATATTCATGTTAACCTTAATATAACTATAAGTAAAAATGGGAAAAATCCATGAAAATTTGCAAATTTTAAAATTTTTTGACATATTTTACCAATAATTCCAGTAAAATTTTCAGAAAAGTTACAAAAGTTTGTTACCATGTTAAAGTACACTTTGTGCTGAAAAAAACAATGTATAATATTCCTGATTTACTGGGGGGTTTCCTACTGTAAACTTTAACTGAACCAAATGTGTCTGAAAATCCTGAAAATTCTTCTGCCAATTAACGCACGCAAAATGATGAATTCTGCTGGCACTGAAAGGGTCAAAGGAAATGTGCAGAAAGTCATTGCAATACATTTTCACTTTTGTTGCAACATTTGAAAGGTCTTTTTACTTATGTGTGTCCTGCCACGTGAATGGCGGCAACTAAAGAGTTACTATGTTTAATAGCATAGTAACTCTTTAGTTGCTGCCATTCCAGTGGATTACCCAACCATTCACTTTCTGTGTAATGAGGTGTCCAAGTTGGGTTTTCCTGGCTATGCAAGGCTCTGGGGCAATAGAGAAATAATTTCCCTGCTCAGCACAGCAAAGGAATAAACTGTGATTTTGCATTTGTAAGCATATTTTTATTTTATAATAAGCTTATATTGTAAGTGGATATATATTTAGTCTTCAGATCATCTCATTATTGGGGGATGCTTATAGTAAATGTAAGTAGTAGGGCTGCATTCATTACAACCTGGTTGTATTTACACTGCATGTTTTCAATATACAACCCCTATCCTATACATTCCCTATCTGCCCTCTGCTGAGAGTACTTGTCAGGGAATGGTGAAACTAGTAGTGCAACTACATAGGCACTTGGGTTAGTGACTATTTTGAAGGCTATTTGGCCAAAAGAAAGAAATTTCAGGGTCTGTAATCAAAACACTATTATTATCATTTATCTGTTATATCAACATTTATGTGCAGTTTATGGGCTGCTATACAACAACACCACAGGTATAAAACCCAGGAGCTAAAAAATAGTCATTTTGGCAGCCTAACTAAACAACCAGCAATCTGCTTGCAAATCTCTAACCTAAATACAATGGCAAGACCTGTTAGTTTGACTGCTAATTAGAAACTGAGCTTCTCTGAAGATTTCATGCTGTTTTATAGTGTCTCATAAACACACCCCCAAAATCTGATTGGTCTAGATACAATCTTAAATATGATTGGATCTTAGACCAATCAGATATTGGGGGTGGGTTTAGGAGTCACTACAAATAGTGAATGTTCAGTAAGGAGAGCTAGTTTCAGTTTTGCATTTTGTTTGAGATGTTATTGCTTAGTTCTGAGGTATGTACTGGGATATAAGCTTATTGAGTGATTCTGGCTGGGTAGCTTGAATGGGCAGTTCATATGGCTCTCAATTTAGTTCTCAGTATTTGACTTTCTGTATCTAAGATAAACAAAATTTCCAGCAAAAGTTTGGTTTGCTGTCCCAACTAAATATTTAACAGGAGATCTGAGTAACAGAGCTATTGATGTATTGGAATATCTGGTTCTGATATTTCACCAGAAATAATCTCCAGTAATAGAACATAGTGAGATAATTGCAAACCAATCTAGAGAGCAACATGATAATCAAAGGGATATCAGAAACACATGCAGCAAAGCTGAGTGTGAATAATTGCAGTGTAAAAGCAACCTGTAATAAATGCAGCTCTGCTTGTAACTGTTGTGTGTTACCATAGAGCAAACAGCAGCGATCAGCACTCTATTCCAAGCATGGAAATGCCTGGGTGCCATTCAAAAGTTTCAGACCTGTGAGCGCCTCGTAGTTCTGTGTGTGGTATATAGATATATATATATATATATATATATATAATATATATATATATATATTATATATACCATTGATAAACTGACATCAACATGCTGCTTGCACTCAACAATATCAGATCATGTAGTTCTAATGACTACAGAAGAAGGGAGTGGAAGAATGTAAAATTCCAGAATCCCAGGTGGCACTTGCACATCAGTTGCTCAGATTCTGCATGTTTAATTAATAAATGGAGAAAGGGCTATTTTAACTATTATGCAAACCCCTTCTGATTCGTGGACATATCTCCATAGACTACAAGCACACTGCCCGCTATAGGAGGAGTGAAATCAATTGCTACACCCATAAGAAACACAAAAATGAAAATAACTTGATAACTGTTCCAAAGAAATAATGAAAGTATATGGCAAAAGTACACAGGATAGCGATCCCTACACTACAGCAAAAAGTTTTGGAGGTGAACATGCCCTTTAATAGTTTGAAGTTCAAATTTGGACACTATAGTTGCCCTTTAAGACCTTTATTGTCCGAAACAGTCGTTTGTTCGGGGATCGTTGAACGACCGACTTGACGGATGTTATCGGCCGAACGTTCATTCCTACACATTGTGCATCACGGTTCAGGACCCGCAATCGCACGTGTGTACGAGCCTTTAGTTTCGTATTGGGATCAGAGTTCTTGGATGCCAGTCAAAATGTGTGTATTTCATGTGCAAAACAGCAACATTTTGGTCATTTTCTCAGTGTCTTATAATTGTTAAGATCTTCCGGAGGAGACTCCCACAAGACCCTCCTCTGGACTGCTGGTCTTCCCCAGAGCCTCTGATATATATATATATATATATACACTAGACATTAAGCCCGTTACTATAACACACTAGAAGCCCAGAGTGCCCCCTTAGTGTCCCAAGGCTATAGTCCCCGTCTTCCATGTCCCAAATCCAGAGTCCCCCTCCTCAATTTCCTACATCCAGTCCCCCTCCTCCATGTCCCACATCCAGAGTCCCCCTCCTCCATGTCCCACATCCAGGGTCCCCCTCCTCCATCCAAAATCCAGCCCCCTCTTCTGTCCCAAATCCATCTCCCCATCCCAAATCCAGGGCCCCTCTGTCCCAAATCCAGCCCCCCTCTGTCCCAAATCCAGGGTCAGCCCTCTATCCCAGATTAAGCCCCCCTCTGTCCCAAATATAGGGTCACCCCCTTTATCCCAAATCCAGGGCCCCTTGTCCCAAATCCAGGGCTCTGTCTGTCCCAAATCCAGCACCCCGTGTCTCAAATCCAGGGGTCTCTCCCTCTGTCCCATATATATATATATATGTATATACCAACCAATATGAGTGGCACTCAGAAACACAAATACATTCAATTATAAACCTGGGTGCCTCCTGTAGATTAATAAGATAGACTTTGGTAAAGTTCAGGAGCACTCCAGGATTTCTCCTCGCTCTGTGCGTGGAGCCTTTATCAAGGCTATTTTGGAGAAATCCTGGAGTGCTCCTTAACTTTAAGTATATATATATATATATATATATATATATATATACATACAGCATATATAAGCCCCTTCTCTCCCGCAACGTCTCCTATCTAGCTACCTGCTTGCGGAAGTTGCAAGCAGTGGCTGGTCCGTCATCCGTGTCTGTGATTGGCTAAGACTCCGCGGGAGAGAAGGGTCCGTAAGTAATTATCGGAGCATTTTTAAAGAAATATTATGGCGGTTGTGGTTTGGCAGCTGTTACGTTATTTAAAGAGGATTTCATGCTAGGTGCCACGGCCTCAGAGGATGGATCCGGGTGGTGGGGGGGGGCCCCCTTGCGTACGCCTCAGAACTTGATGAGGTTGAGGCAGAGACAGGCACCGGATGACTCCTTGACAGCTTCTACACTGCAGTTTCCTGGACTTAGAAAAGGCATAACAGGAGAACCATTTGGAGCAGAGATATAATGTAACGATTTTTTTAAACTACAGAATGTGGCCAGTATGGGGTTAAATTGTAGTTTTTGGAGTGGACATACCCTTTAATAACAATTAGTAAAAATAAACAAGTAATAATAAAATTAATTGATACCTGTGACGAACAGGAGTGCAATGTAGAACCCCATAGACAATGTCTGAAATTGCACTCCTAATTTTCAATTATTTCACCTTATTGGCATGGTCCAGCAGTATGGCAGCTTCCTCCTTGTTTTCCTGTCATGGGTAATCACAGGGTTCATGTTCATGTTCAGTTGTAAGCTCTGCTTTCTTTCCCATAGCCATTCCCATTTGGTGTTGACTTAGCTGACCTAGCAAGAGGTCTGACTTCAAAGGGGCAAGGTGTGAAGTCCCTGTAATATGCACACACTGTTACAAGCTATAAGGCACCAGCTTAGCAGGGAATCTTCTAGTTGAGATTTGAGCAGAAACCAACTGGCAGATCAAAGGTAATTCATATTCCTTAATAATTCACGATGTAGAAATATTTTATGTTTTCGTAAATACCCTCAGTTTATCGAGGAATTAATTCTGCATTTATAGATACCTGACATAATGTGATAGCCCGAACCAAACTTGGGATATTATCCTTCTTAGGCCTACGATCCCCAAGATATGTCATATTTGGTCTCATTCTGTTGGGTAAAATTAGTTACGGACAATCATGCTATTATTTTGAATGTGACATGTATGGTTGGTTCACAGATTATGGACTAGAGGGGAATTGGAGATTTAAAATTCCCTCCAAAAATAGGAACCAACCTTCAGGGGCAGAACCAAACCCACCCCTCTGCAGACCAGACTGCTCCCAGTTTCAGGGAAAGGGATAAATTAGAATCATGGTTTCAGCTCAGGAGTTCGTCATAAGATCTTCAATAACATCAAGCCAACAGGACGGACCATATTGGCTTACAGCAGGAAATATTATTTAGACTTTTCCCATATCTGGATTAACAAGTTCTGGACTCAGCTCATGGACTTTTCAGACACCAATTATCTTTAAGTATTCATTCTTTTATCCATTTCTTACCCTTACCTGTGTGTCACCGTTTTTATGTTCAGTGAATTACTTTAGTTTTTCTTTATATTTTTTATGCACTATTTTTGTCAACTTTTAATAAATTATATAAAATCATTTATAGGCTATTGTCCAATTCTGAGTATATCCCAAAACGAACCTGTGTCTTCGAAGTACGCTACTATAGAGAAGTATTGTTTAGGTATATAGATATACTGTATAACTGTGTATAGAATATTAGAGGTGAATAACCAATTTTCTTATAGGTTGTTAGAAGTAGGGGTGCGGATAACCCCATAGATATATGTAACCAGCCATGCCGCTGTTTTGCTCAGAATGTGGTGGCAGCGAGTAATATTGATATTAATTAATATTAATTGTGTAGTGTATCGTTTGTTCACTAACCCCACTGGGTCCGATCTGTTCCATCCGTGTGTCATTTGCTTGGAGTGTATTTTCCGGTAGCTGATAGGTGGATAGGCATCGCGGCCCGGAGGGTTCGTGACAATAGCCATTAAAGCAAAATTAAATTGATGCAAAAAAAAATAATACTGAATTATGGGGCAAATCCTTATCATCAAATCATCTAAAAAAAGAAACCTACATCATACCTATGAGGCAACACTGGGAGAGGGAATTTCCCACCATGCAGTTCACGTACCAACTGTCACAATTCCAGCTGCAGAAAAACTAAACACAACAGTTTTTCTGATATTAAGGCACTTGACAGCTAAAATGTAAGATGGTTCAGACTGGATATCTAAAGAAATAAGGGACAAATCAACAAAAAAATTGTACAGTGATATTTGGGAAGAATTATAGTTTACAGTAATGGACAATTAAAAAAAACATATCCTTTACACTAAAACCCAAACAGAAGCAATTCAGAGCGCACTCCAGTCTTAAACTATAGAATCAATTTATTGTACACGTGACGTTTCGGTGTCCGTGCGACACCTTCCTCAGGCATGTAGTAAGTGACAAAAAAGTGCAAGGTTATATAGCATAAGGAGCATAAACAAGCTAATCGGATCAAAGGCAGAGTGACCTCTAGTGTACAATAATCATATAACATACTACAATATATATCATAATAGTAAAAGTGCTTCATATATTAAGTGCATAGCTAATAAAGTGCTGTATCACAGTGGATATATCAGATACTAATAATCGTATATCTGATTAGTGGTAAAAAGTATAAAAATATCTAAATATATACAGTAGTGAAAATTTATAGTAAAGCATGTGGTTAAAAACATAATAATATCATATATTCAACAACGGCATCCTTATCATACAGTATGAAGATATATAAATAGTATTAAAACATATACAAAATAAATAGCTATGTGATGTCCGGATTATTTATTGTTCAAGTAACATTTAAGACCTAAGTTGGTGTTCAGACCATGAGGCTGTAATGTATTAAGTTTATAGATCCAAAAAGATTTTCTTAGTAGGGCATTATCCCTATTCCCGTCTCTTCTTAGTATTGGGATATGATCTATAACCATGCCCTTTAAATCACAGACTGAATGTTTGAGTTCCAAAAAGTGGGCTGCCACAGGTGAAATTTCAATTTTGTTGAGTATTAACTTGTTAGTCCTATCACAGGCTAATCTAATATCACTTTTATGTTTTTGAAAATGTTTTTTAAAAGGTCCTATTGTTTTGCCTACATATGTTTTGGAACAAGGACACTTCAACAAATACACACAAAATTCTGTATTACATGTATAAAATTCCTTAATCTTGTAAATATGATGTGTAAAGGTCTGTCCTGTAATTAATGAATTACACACATTGCAATTAAAGCACTTGACACCCAGTTTTGTTTGATAATTTCATTATTGGTTTTTGGTATTTAGAGACAGGATCAGCTTGAACTAGCTGGCTATATAAAGAGTTACCCCTTTTGTATGTTAACTTGGGTCGATTTTTTTATATCCTTACTAAGATCTTTATCTCCTTGTATAATAGGCCAATATTTTCTAATGGCATCTTTAATTATGCCAGATGCGGATGTGTATTGTTGTATAAAGGATAATCGATGCATTTGATCTTTCTGAATTGTAATGTGTAGCTGCTTCTGTTCTAGCTTTCTGTATTCTAGACGGATCATATCCTCTCTTAAGAAATTTGTCACTCATTTTGTTGAGTTGTATTTCTTTTTCATTTACTTTGTTGCAAATTCTGTGTACCGTATTCTAAGAAATTGTGTTTTAGGTAAACTGGCAATAACATGTCTAGGATGGAAATTGTCAGCTCTCAAAAGCGTGTTTCTATCAGTCTGTTTGGTATATAGTGTGGTGAACAGCCCAGTATCTTTTACTTCAATGCATACATCTAAATAGTGTGAAACTTTCCGTGACATAGTAACACTGAAAATTAAGTTTTTATCCATAGAGTTAAGAAGGGTTACAAACTCGTGGGCTTGTTCCTCCGCATATATTTTCTGCAGTGTTTTTTGTACAATTCACTAGGGTATATGTACTTACTTTCAAGTAGGCCAACATACAAGCTGGCGTATGACGGCGCCACCGGACTGCCCATGGCCGTCCCTACACACTGCAGGAAATATTGGCCTTCAAATTTAAAGTAATTATTATGTAATATCAGTGATAAACATTCAATAATAAACTCACTGGGTGGTATACCAAAGTGTTCAATTAAAAACTGCTTCAAGTCCCAAATCATGTGAAATGCAGGTATATAAAGCAGAAATGTCCAATGTCAATATAATCCAATTGGAATCCCGTGGTTCCATGGTTCTCATTTGGTATTATAATCTTGGGTATCCTTGATATATGATGGCAATCGTCTAACAATGGGATTTAGAAAAAAGTCAGTAAATTGGGCCAACGGTTGTAATACAGAGTCAATAGCACATACAATTGGTCTGAATGGAGGATTATTTGCATCCTTATGGATTTTGGGTAAACCATTTATTACCGGCTTTCTAGGAAATTCATTTATCAAAAAATTACACATTTTATCATTCAGCTATTCACTGTTTAAACCCAATTCACATAGCTTTTTAATCTTAGTGAGTATACTCACGGTAGGGTCTTTTGTAAGTGGGGTATATGCTTTACACTTAAACAGAACTAGTCATTTACCTGCCTAAAACTGGTCCTAGTTCAAAAAGGTTGGATATGATGCAGATAAAATAACAATGAAAACGTACTCCAAATGGCTGTGGCACCTGGAAAATGGTCTGGGGAACATGTACCTATCACCAAAACTTGTTTTAACACTTCTTTTTTCACGATTGGGGTTACAAGGCAGCGGAGATGCTGAGTAATAATAATAATAATATATATATATATATATATATATATATATATATATATATTAGCTTTCCAGATTGCCTTGAATTCTCTTTTTTTTTTGTTCCTAATACATGTTTAGGAACATATTTTAGTAGTAGTTATCTCTTGTTTGGTGTGTTCTGTGCTTATATATGATTTCTTTTCTTTGGGGGTCCCCAGGCCATTAACATTTTTTCAAGGGGTCCTCAAGGGTAAAAAGGTTTAGAAACACCAGTCAATCTATCTGTGTATTTATCTTATTATCTATCTATATCTCTATCTCATATTAAGATATCTGTCTATCTTCTTATCTATCTATCTAATCTATCTATCTATCTATCTGTCATCTCCGTATCTATCTTTATTATCTGCCTGCCTATCTATCTGACAGATAATGATAGATAGATAGATAGATAGATAGATAGATAGATAGATAGATAGATAGATAGATAGGGAGATGATAGAAAGATAGATTATCTATCTATCTATCTAGCTATGCATCAATCATTATTATTTATCTATCTCCATATCTATCTGTATCTATCTATCTGTCATCTCCATATCTATCTTTAGTATCTGCCTGCCTATCTATCTGACAGATATGATAGATATGATAGATAGATAGATGGATAGAATGGACAGACAGATAGATATGGAGATGATAGAAAGATAGATTATCTATCTATCTATCTATGCATCAATCTTATTAGCTATCATTATCTATCTATCATCTCCATATCTATCTTTATTATCTGCCTGCTCATCTATCAGATAGATTGATAGATTATCTATCTATCCATCCATCCATCCATCCATCCAAATCTATCTATCTGACAAATAATATGAAAGATCGATAGATAGATGATAGAAAGCTAGATTATCTATCTATCTCCATCTGTCTATGCATTTATCTCCATATCTATCTATCTTTCATCTATCTTATCTGACAGATAAGATAGATAGATCTAGAAAGAAGAAAGATGCATATATAGATAGATTTGACAGACAGATAGATAGATAGAAAGACACAAAGATATAGATAAATGGACGGACAGCGGCATTGCTCTGTATGTAGCCAGGCAATGGTCTTCATTCAACTATTCGTGTCATTTAATTCTATAAACTTAAAATTCTTGATTAAAAACACACACAGTTTAATCGTAAGGTATGCAATGGCTGTTTCGTACACCTTACATTATCCTGACATGGATTATTGGTGCTTTTTTATGTGCCCCATTTGTTAGCCTTTGTGCCCAGGTTGTGCCCCCGGAAAGATCTGGAGCTGGAGCCGCCACTGCAGCAAGGAATGAATAGTGCTGCGTATTATAGGAGAATTTTGATTGGTTCCACTGATTTCCTTCCTTGACTAGGAGCTGTACATTATGCTGAGCTGGGTGCGTGTGCTGACTCCTGGAGTTGGTGTGGAGTTGAAGCAAATTCAAGGTACCCTGTATTGGAGTCATGTGGGAGGTGCTCACACTTTTCGTGGCCGCGTGTGCACGTTTGCCGGTCAAGGGAAAATGTGTTTTTTTTCACCACTGCCTGTCTTCTTCAGTGCAGGGGTAGCGCCTGAGACAAATGTCTCACTCTGCCTAATGGTAGATGTGGCCTTGTGTCAAGCCAAGACCAAGATTAAAAAAAAAACAAGACCAATTCACAGATGTTTTGGATGTGGGAAGCCTGGACATCTCAGACCTGCCTGCCCTGAGCAGAAGTAAACAACTTCAATTGGACAGCCAGCCATCAACCCTTCTTCAGTTTTGTTTGCCGGGGAAGAGGTTAGGGATTCTCATTGCTACACTACTCCCTGCACCCATCTTCTCACCCTGACACTACACTACTACAGTACACTACACTACTCCCTGCACCCATCTTCTCACCCTGCCACTACACTACACTTCACTACTACAGTACACTACACTACACTACTCCCTGCACCCATCTTCTCACCCTGCCACAACAAAATGGAAAACAATTGGGGATAAACACTGGAACCTACAGATTTTTTTATTTTATAAAACAACACCCACAAAGCAGCTATTTCAGACAACGTACAGTATATAAAAAATTCAAATGTTCTCATTGTAAATCATCTAGAAGGTTTTAGGTTGCCTGCGTCTGCAATAGTTAGTTCAGCAAACCTGAGCAGTTACTGTAGCGTTTCTCTATTGGCAACAGTCAGGCAACCACTCAAGTAACTTTCAGAGAATGGCATTTGCCTTTTGTCTAAAAATAGCCTTATTTGTATATTGAGCAAGGATGCTCTAACCAACTCCTCCGGTACCTTTTATCTCTCTATGGTGACATCACTTCAACAGATCAAGCAGTGAATTCTGGTCACTTCCTCAGACACACACATACAACATGCCTGTTCACATTGGAAAAATAAAGCAAAGGTGACTCTATGCTTCCCTAAACATTAGCTAGAATCAGCTGTTAGGGCTGGTTAAATACGTTTTGTCCTGACTGCTTGTCCAGGACAAATGACTGTGTCGTCATGTGGGAGGCACTCCGCATGTGCCTTTCGGCTGCCTTTCTTCTTCAGTGCAGGGGTGCCGCTTGAGACAAATGTCTCACTCTGCCTAATGGTAGATGTGGCCCTGGGTGTGCCCAGTGGGAATTATGTGTGTATATGTTTAGCTATGTGTGGATACAGTGGATATAAAATCTATAAAATCTTTACACACCCTATAAAATTGCAGGGTTTTATACAATAAAAAAAAGGCAAGAAAAAGACATAAGAAACAGTTAATAAAGAAATCCTATCAAATCCCCAAAACAAATACTTTGTTGAAGCACTTGTTGATTTTATTACAGTTGTTTTGGACAAGAGTCTATCTGTTTGATATATCTGGACTTTGCAAGTTTTACCGACTATTCATAGAAATATCAGGAGAACTAATGTATGGGCACTATAAATGCACTGGAGCTAGTTTGTGTGGAGATCTATCGGTGCAGGCTATGGAGAGCCCACTCTTATTTACCTTTCTTTTTAAACCCGGCTGTCACCGGAGAATATGAACAAAAATTCTCACAATTAGAACGCTGAGATCCCAAATGGATCACTACACAATATGACATGTTTGAATTATGTTTAAATATATATCAGTGTAAGTAGCAGATTAATGGCTTGTGTGGGATTGGATTTGGGACCACAAGATACCACATAGCTACAGTATATAGCTTAAAGGGCATCTACACTGCAAAAATGACCTAAAGTATATTTGCAGAGAGTGCTATCCTGTGTACTTTTCCCATATACTTTCATTATTTTTTTGGAGCAGTTATCTGGATATTTTCATTTTTGTGTTTCTTATGGGGGCAGCCATTGATTCCTCCTATAGTGGGCAGTGTGTTTGTAGTATATGGAGATATGTCCACCAATCAGAAGGGGTTTGCATAATGGTTAAAATAGCATTTGCTCTATTTATTTATTAAACATGCAGAATCAGTTAAACATGCAAACAACTGATTTGCAAGTCCCACCTGGGATTCTGGGATTTTCATTAACCCATTCCCTTCTTCTATAGTCATCAGAACTACATGATCTGAATTGTGTGTGTAAGTAGCATGTTGATTCAGATTGAATCAGTTTATCTGTGTAACTACACATACAGATTTTAGTAAATATTTCAGGCCTTCTTCATTTTATATATCAGGTTATATTTGTAAGATAACTGCTTTATTGTTAGTTAAAGATAATTTATATACAAAGAAAGGGAGAGACAGAGAGATACCAGATTATCCAGTGAATGAAGGACACAACAGTTGTTACAAGCAGAGCTGCATTTATACAGACTGGTGGCTTTTACACTGCAATTATTCAGACTCAGCTTTGCTGCATGTGTTTCTGATACCTTGATTACCATGTTGCTCTCTGGACTGGTTTGAAATCCAAATCCCTCTGTTCTATCAATGGAGATTATTTCTGGTGAACAACTATTCAGATATTCCAATACATCAATAGCAAGCACTGTTACTCAGATTTGCTGTTAGGTACTTGGTCAGGGGAAATCAGATTTTTTTTCCCTGGAAATTTTATCTAGATACAGACAACCAAATAGAGAACTAAACTGAGAGCAATCTGAACTAAGGGTTGCCCATTCAAGCTACCCAGCCAGATCACCCAATAAGCTTATATCCCAGTACATGCTTAGTACAAAGACATAACATTTCAGATGAAATGCTAAACTGAAAATAGGACCCTTACTGAACATTCACTATTTGTAGTGCCTATAAACCCACCCCAAAATCTGATTGGTCTGGAATCCAAGATCCAATCAGATTTAGGATTGTATCTAGACCAATCAGACTTTGGAGGTGTGTTTGGGAAGCACTATAAAAAGTGAGAGGTCTGAATTACAGCTTAGTATGGGCTCAGTAGCTATACTGGCATGTCATTGAAATGTGCTTAGCTATAGGGCTGCATGTGTTGACCTGACTGGAAAAGCTCAATGAATCTGACTTCAGTCATGGTGGTTTTCCATTATTCTTGTTTATTGCACTGTTTTTGTGATAATCATCAAAACAGAGTTAGTGTGAGATCTGAATACAGCGTTGATGAACATTCTCATTCCAACCTCTGGTTATTTGGAGAACCATAGGAAGGCATTCAGTGTGAAATAAGAATTACACAAGTGAAAAAGGAATTGCATCAATATCAATCAATGTTCTAAACTCTCTGAACTTGAAATATGGTTTGTTTTCCTGGTCAAACACCTTACAACAGATTTGCCCAACTACTGAGATGTCATTGGACCACATTGGACCAGCATTTTCCTAGAAACACTCTCCCACCAGTAGAAGAAAATCAGAATGGATTGTGGGAGTTAAAAAAAATCTTATTTCACTTTTTTACAATGACCTGTAAATGCACAAAGTCTCTCTATGCTCATAATTAAAACAAACTCCTTCCAGGCATTAGTAAACTGCTCAAAGAATACATTTACTGAGGGACCAAGTAAGTTAGGGAGAGTTTTCATCACAGCTCCCTTACTCATCATGCAAATAAGAGCAGGAGAGACTTCTGGGTAATTTCCCAGCTGGTGGTTAAAATGGGAGGAGTTAACAACTAATTAGTACTAATGTGCCCACCGGGCAAAACAGAGGGTGGAGTCTTAAGATATGCAGATTCAGCATGTACTTCAAAGAATTTAGAACTTTGCAAGGTGATTACAATGGTTGTGGTGTAAATTCAGACATAACAACCAGATCATTTTATAGCAAATTAAGAAGCCTTTCACTGGAATGCTAATTGTTTTTTGGGTGAAGATTTCCTTTAAAGTGAAGTGGGCTTTAAGGAGGAAAAGTCCTCCACAGTGTATAAAATGAAATAGAGTTTTCTTTAAACAGAGGGTCCTTCACAGTCTCATGCTATTAATATAGCATTGCTTAAATATGTAAGAAAGGATTAAAAACTCTCACTCCCAGCATTCCCAAAGAAATGGGCAGAGACTTGCAAAGGTTTTTTTTATTTCATATATAGACATGACTTTCAAATGTCTAGCAAATGGCGGCTGGACTCACCACCATACAGGAAGTCTTCCATTTTCCTATGAAGATGGTAGGGGTTTGCGAGTGCAGCTGTAGTTTGTCGTCTCATATATACAATTTATGTATTTCAAGTTTTTTAATTGGCTAAGACTGTCACATGTTTTGGGTGAATATAATTGGGTGTAATGCAGTGACAGGGGTGTGGCTAAACCTTCGATTGTGACTAATCCATATTAAACTATGGGTACCAGCTATGTAAGTACATTCATAAACTTTATATATGTTGTCATGTACCTAATATAATGACTACTATTCTTTATATGCATATTTATGGTCATTTAGAGTGTAATAGTAAGTAACTTTCCTATATTTAATATTATATACCCCCACCTCATTGGTAGCCCCTAACACCCCCTGCATTCTCCTATAAATATATAATATATATATATATATATATATATATATTATATATGAGATAATGTGCCCCTTACAGTAATATAAGGATATTACCCCACCGAGGAGTTCTGACCATATAGAAGCACGAGGCCATAGGCCGAGTGTTTTATAACAGGAAGGGAACTCGAGGTGGCGTTATGTCCTTATATTACACTGTAAGGGGCCACATTTTTCTTATAATACATAAGTATCGGATTCCTTCACCCCATTCGCATTTTAAATTCAAAAAATGCTGATTCATTGTCCAGGCATGAACACTGGAATGGGCGGAGTAGTGGGATATAAGAAATATAAGAAATGAGTCACTTAGTGACATAGCTGAGTGATTTTTATAAGGATATATACCACTGCAGCTCAGATTATAAAATATCACACTTATGTATTTTATATATATATATATATATATATATATATACACCATATATAATAAAATCCTAACTGCTGCTTCCAGTTCCATCTCTCCGTGTGTGTGTCACTTCCCTACCCTGACCACTAGGTGTGTCCCCCTTGAATGTCAGGCTGCGGAAGTAGTACACTGGGCAGAGAGAGAGGTCTACCAGATACGCTCGACTCAGGAACCAAGAAAGCGGGAGTGAGACTGGGAGCAGAGCAGTCAGAACAGCAGAGCAGCATGATGATTTCTATGAACTCACACTGACCATCTGTAATATAAATCATTATGCTCTGCTTGCTGTTAAAGTTTTGTGCTCTCTGTCTGATGTGGTGCCTGTCCTGGTGCACTGGAGTGATTTCTGGAACAGCCACATGAGTCCACTACCCTTTTAAAATGTAACCCCCCCACACTCCACACAAAGCCTCACAGCATAGTCAGTGTGTGTTAGTATGTCTGTATGTGTCAGTACATGTGTGTGTAAGTATGTCTCTGCATATGTGTGAGTTTGTCAGTGTATGTGTGTGTCACTAAATTCCCCCTGCTTACCCCCATTAATGACAGGTGGCAACCTCCTCTTCTAAATTGTCCCCATATATAACCAAGTGAGATGCTGCAGTGTTAATTATTGCTTGTAACTAAAATCTTGCGTATAAGGTGGTTTTAACAGAGGGAAGGTATCTATAGAAAACAGGTGTTGAACCAGGACTTTATATATTTACTTTTCATTTATATACTTTTTACTTGATTTGGTGAATACATTAAAAATATAGATTAGACATTCGTCTAATAACAACAGTTAATCTACCTAATATCGAAAGCCCAAATAGGGTCGATAGTTTGCACAATTCAGTAAATCTGAACAATCCTGTGCATGCCGTTTTTTCTGATTCATGGCTCTACAATATTAAGATTGGCGGCACAAGGTAGGAAACATTGTCTGGATTGTCTTGAAAAAATAAAAACACACATGTATTTGCATTGAACTTACCCTTTAATATTAAATAAAATAAAATATCATTGTTTCATTTTGGTGCAAAAAAAATCATTGCTAAATTTACTACATCAAAAGAAGTAGTGTCACACAGGAACCCGGAAAATGGTGCTTCAAACAGTGTTTATTTGAGATGTAGCACTGCATGTTTCAGACCAACACAGTCTTTCATCAGGTGCAAAAGACTGTGTTGTTCTGAAACATGCAGTGCTACATCTCAAATAAACATTGTTTGTAGCACCATTTTCCGAGTTCCCGCATGACACTACTTCTTTTGACGTAACAGATTGGAGGATGGGTGAACCCTCCCCACATGGTTGAGCCTACTGAAGTGACAAATATCTGCTGCCTAAGGAAACCTTTTCTTTGTGCTAAATTTACTACATCACTTACAATGTGCTTTTTTCAAAAGTCTTTGCAAATGGAGCAGGCAATGCAAAATTAGTACAAAACCCTTGCTAACCTGATATTACATCAGTTAGCAAGGGTTTTTGCTTGGGCAAAAATGCAATAAGGTGCAAAAGTTTGCCCCTGTTAGTAATTTGCTGCAGATTAATAGCACAGACAAACATTTGCACCGTTAAATGCATCAGCCACATTGTTCTTTGTTTTCTTTTGGAGTACCGCTCCCTGACATATGTAAGTAACCCACGTGTTTTGTCTAGAGATGGACTAGAACTCGAACCCGAGTTTGGGCCGAACTATTCGAGTTTGAACGGACTTGAACTTCTCTAACTATCCCGGACCCGTATTTCTCGGAATTTAAATATTTTCCGGACTTTCGATTATTATCGAATGTTCGAACATTTGAGGCGCGTGAATATGCGAGTAAAATGTTTATTATACCAGTACGCGGGTAAATATCGAATTATTAAGTAAAATGTCTATTATACCAATACGCAAGTAAATATCAAATTATCGAATCTGTGAGTAAAATGTCTATTATACCTATCCGCGAGTAAATATCGAATTATCGGATATGCGAGTAAATATTGAATTATCGAATCTGCGAGTCATTCATGGGATAATTATTGAATGTTCGAACACAAGAGCTCGAAAGTAGTGTGCATGAGAGTAAAATCGATTTTTCAAAAGTCCTGGATATATTCGAACGTGTTCCCCAGACCATTTCCCAGGTCCCACAGGCATTCACATTAAGTTACCATTGATAATTTAATTGTATTTGACTCGAACGTTTCAAACTATTTTACTCCCATTGACTTTAATGGGTCTGCTTTCAAACTTTCGATATAGTTCGAACTTTCGAAAGTTTGGCCATCTCTAGTTCTGTCTAGTAGACACCCCACAACAGCACTTAATATAATTTTAAACCAAACTGAAATGTATAAGCAAATCTTTCTCTTTAGAGGTGAAGTAAGTTGTAGGGTTTTGGGTGACTTACCTCCCTGGTATTCTTGAACTTAGATATTCGGTTGTCCTCTTTGCCAATTGTTACCACCTCATCTATATGAGCTCATTATGAGGCTGCACATGCACAGAGGAGGCAGCACTGTCAGCAGACAGGTATTGGCCATGATGTTATTTGTTACAGCTGTGATTAGCTGCTGCATTGGTACACTAGGGTGTGCATTTTGATGCAATTTCACTGCAAGAAATGCATAGCCAATAGAAGTGAACAGTATCGTTTACACTTCACCACTGCAGTGTAGTGCGTTATCAAATACGCAGTAGTGCCATTTTAAATAATAGATGCCGCTGTGCAATAACTTAATCGTAAGTGTGATGTTTCCCTGCATTATCGCACCTTGTAAAAAGGCGTAGCTTCTGGTTGTGGGCGTGGCTTCCAGTTGTGGCCGCTGCAAAACACTTGGTAAATTCAAACTTTACAAGGGGGTGAAGGCAGAGGTAAGCCAATAGATAAAGATACATAGATAGATAATCAATCCCATTGATAGAAACCTGGGAACTGTTGGTTTACAGTCTAAGGAACAGTTGAATAACTGGGAGAGAGACACTGGTGGTTAAAGTAAAGCGGGAAACACTTGTAATAGAATTTCCCCCTTACAGAAAACGATAAAATAAAATCCCCACACAGCTTGGAAAAGGGCAGTTTTCATAATTTTAATGTAAAAAAAAAAAAAGTTAAAGGGCATGTCCACCCCCAAAACCAAAATTTAACCTTCTACTGACCCCACTGTGTAGTTTTCGAAAATCATTGCCTTACTGCTCAGCTCCTTATCGTACTCCTGCAATGTCTGTTCAAAGTCCTAGAAATTAATGCAGATATTAGCGTGTTGATTGGCAATATTGGAGTGCGGAATTCCTATCAAGGCTTCTACAAAGATTTTTTTCTCCATTGACAAAGATCAATACTTACGGTAGGTGATCAGAACTGATACCTAATATTGATCTGTGCATTAAATAAGACTTTCACTAGCAAAGACTTTCAAAAAAAAAATTCTATTTGTAAATGGGTCTCTTCGATCCACTCACAAACATCATAGTAAGCTCTCAATGTGACAGCTTACTCTATAGTGGGTAGAGAACTGTGATCAAAGTGCTGATCACTGTGCAGTACCTCCACTCGACCCCCAGGGTGCTCCTGCTCTATTTGTTAATGGATCGCTTTGATCCAATCACAAATACTATAGTAAGCTGTCACACTGACAGCTTGTTTATTGATTTATTTTGCTATAATTATTTCAATGCATATGTGCACTTTGGGAAACCATTTTGGAAAAAAAACATTTTTCCCAAATCCTCCTATCAAAGTCAGAGTTTAATGTACAATTCCTTTGCATCCTTAAAAATTGTCCTTTAGGTATTCCTTACGTTAGGGACCTAGGGTGTGAGCTCTGATAGTGCAACAGAGAATTAGTACAAGTACTTTTCCTGTATAGTTTAGATACTAAATTATCTTGCTCTTTTCTGACGTTAACATCAAGGAAGTCCACGTCGGTACTAGAGAGTGGAGCCAATCTCTTTTTAACAATACATAATAGTAAAGCAGATAGCTTAAAATGTTTTGGATTGGAGCATGTTAGAAGCAATTTAAGAGCAGGTGATACTTTACAGAGGCTTTTGCAGAGTGAGGGTAGGTGGATCTATAAGTTAAATACTCTGTCACCGAGAGCGAGAGGTTTAAACGAGGACCTCAATTTCACTGTCTATATGTGATGTATATGTCTTTCATCTTCAATCAAGATGGCCCCTATCCTCGCAGCAGATGACCTTTTGGATACCCTGTACAAATACATACAAAGAAAGCTTTTAAAGAGAAAGCCTATTTATCCTAAAGAAAGAAAGGATGGAAAATCTCTACATAATAATTACACCTATAAGAAGAATTCTTCAGTTTCTACACAATCTAACATTGATCTGATTGTGAACAGACTGATGAGGTTTACTAAATCAAATTCTACATGTTTACTCAAAAAGATTTTGAACTGTTAAAGGAACCAAACCTACATACTACCTTTTAATATGGACTATCCTATAAAAGAAAACTGGTGAAACTATTTACTTTATTTGGAGTACAATAGTATATACTGCTTACTATTGGACAATGGAAAACCGGACTCTATGATTGGATCCTTACATTGGAATATACATCTGATATGTACAATGTTTAACACCCACACTATCGATTCTGATAGAAATGGATTGCATCTGACAAATAAACATTGACTTATACCTCCTTTAAGACAAAAGTTTTATGTGGGGTAAATTTGTAAATACAAAATATTGCTACAATACGTTTATGGTGCATGAGTCCTAAGAGCTACTTGGGATTGAGCAACACATACTCCCGAATATGTGATTCAGAACTGTGTGTTGCTGACAATCCAGTAATACAGGACATTACATTATGTGGATTGGTTAATGATGTGGCAATGTATTGCCTGGCTAGTAGAATGGTCTATATGATTCTTTAAAATACCTCTCTTTATACATTGTAGGGAATAAGATTTTTTTTTCATATATAACATTTCCCTTTAATAGACTACGAATACACAGTAGCAAATTTTGGACTATCTACACCGCTAAGGATATGGTTGGGCAGAGTTTAAGGTGCAATGTTGTACATGAGCACACATCCGTAGTCATAGAAATAACTTTTTTGGTGCATCTAGAGATTCTCACGAGAATATTCACACGGCTTCCCCGTAACCCGATCACGTGATACCCTCTTGTGAGTCTTCAGAAATGGTATAAAGAAGTGCCAATATGAAACAAGAGTAGCCATCAACAACGTCCATTTTGAACGAAACGTGTATGGTGTTTTAGATGCAGAAACCTTTCGGCAAGAAGACGGCTCCTATTCCTTGCTTTTGGAATATTCAGTGCAATTTTGGAATCTGTGTAAAACAAGGAAATCTTGGAAATGGAAAGAGTTCAGAGAAGGGCTAAATAATAAAGGGAATGGGGGAGCTTGAATATGAAGACAGATTGGATAAGTTACAATAAAGGAAAGGAATTTGCGTGGGGATATGATTACTGTGTATAAATACAACAAGGGGCCATACAATAAACTATCTGGGGCATTATTTACAAATAGAACATATCTGAGGCAGACATCCCACCCTGCCCTTTCAGGCTTTCAGGCAGGGTGGGAAAGGGGGTGTGTTGAGGAGGCATGGCATCACGTAGGGCAGGGTGTGGCATCACATAGAGCCGCGGCTAGTGTTCCAGAGGTGGTGGGAGGCGGGTTAGGGCAGGTTTGGGGCATTCCTGGGGCATTCTGAGGGTGTGGCCATCAAAAAGACTAGAGTCTCCTCTCAGTCACGGGAGTCTAGGGTGTTACCCGTATTGATACATAGAGTTGATCCTCTGGGTCAACTGGAAATGTGGGTTTTGTTGAGTATGTTTTCTTTATTCAATCTCAAATATTGTATTATGCTAAATGGTACAAAGATCCTTTCAAACACTGAATCAGCTTAATTTCAACCTCTTTTTAAATATTATATTATACTTTAAAATCTAATCAACCAAAACCATCCATGTTGAATTTAGTTTCAGGCTTACAGCTTGATTTCTTTGTATTTTTTAGCCTAAAGCCTAACTGATGGTCACAATACCTAAAAAACAACTGCTACAGATGACAATGTGTAAAGGAATGTAATTACTGTATGTCATGCAAGTTCAAATGACATGTATCTTCCATATGTACATAACTTTGTTAGCTTTAGCTTTGTTAATTCTTAAACAGGCCAGGTTCATTTCTCCAGCTGGCCTATTAGTTTCATTTCTTCTCCTTTGCCTCACTGAGCTGTTCCCTTAGAGAGCCATCACCTCTATAAATATGAGGACAGAGAACAGAAAATACAGTAAACACTGAGAGAAGGAAACTAACCATCACAGTCCAGCCACATTTATACCTGCAGAATTCCGAGACAAGCTCCACAATGAGGTAAATACATGATCATCTGTACAGACATCTCTGCTTTATTATAGTTTGTTGTAATTAGCAATTCTACAATGATGTAAATGACTACATATATGTAGGTAATAGAAGTATATCAGCACACACCAGTCTTTTTTATGATTTTTATTAGAACATTATGGTGCTCACATGTGACGTTTTGGTTTTGGTGCATTATTGTGTACGATTCCACATTTTGCTTTTGAACTAAAATGTATTAGCCCTTAGGATAGGGGTTAGCCCTTAGGATAGGGGTCGGAGAGTATCTGCACCAATATTGATGAATGTGCATAGGGCATCTATGCTGTTTTATACTCATAGTTACCCTTTAACCTGATCTTCTAGTAAGATGACAATGTTATGATAAATTGATTACTATATTCCTAATCAGTGATGCAGAGTTGTTACTCTAAAACTTAGTTGGAGAAGCACCATCAATAGTCCCATTCCTATTAAATTGTACCCTCCATGCCTTTTCTATAATTTGTTGAACAATGATTTAGCCAAATGCTTGCCATATTCTAAGAGACGTACCACCCAACATTCTCATGACATTCCAATTACCACATGGGCCAATCAATTTGCAAATTCTGGTCTAGAGCAGATAATGAAGCAGGAACCTTGGGAGGTTGGGAGGTAAAATATTGCTCTGAGCTAAATGGATCATGATACTTCAGTAAATATTTATAAATAATTTTTCAGATACATTTTTGTATACCGGTATATGGTGATTGGAATGAAATAGTAAGGTACATATCAGTGTGATAAATAGATATAGGTGTCCACCCCCTGCTAAATAGATCACTAAGTGATAAAGAAGGCCATAAAATATATATATAAAGTTAAAATAAAAAGTATGTATATAAATATATTTATTATTGTTTGCAAAAATATTAGAAGATAAAACAAGTGACACCAAAGTTACAATCTAAAAATATAAAAATGACATATATATATATCATTCTTAATAAAATCAATATAAATGACCGATACAATATATATGGTATTCCCCTTATAGATGTTATATCAATTCAGTCCTTCAACAACAATGTACTAAATATATCTATTAATATGACAAGTGCAAACGTAGTACTGGGCAATAAAATGA
The DNA here is from genome assembly GCA_019447015.1 of Hymenochirus boettgeri. Classification (NCBI taxonomy): domain Eukaryota; kingdom Metazoa; phylum Chordata; class Amphibia; order Anura; family Pipidae; genus Hymenochirus; species Hymenochirus boettgeri. Next base: position 64,017,893 of record CM033475.1, on the reverse strand, counting down.
AAATGATGTGCTCTATAGAGATAACTCTGATCTATTTAATCCTTTTATAGTCAATAGTCCATATGCAAAAGTGTAAGTTCCGTATTGTGATTAGTGAATGCCCAGTTCGCAGATCCGAACCCGGATCCGCGGCCGATTTACCTCGTTCACAAACGGCGGATATCGCGGATATTCCGGTTTTCCGCCTTCCGAACATTTCCGAACCATGGTTTCGCAAATTTTCAAAACTACGAGAATTCCTCGTATTTTCGAAGAATCCTCATATTCGGATTTTGCCGAACTTTAATAGTTTTAATGGGTCCGCTCGTGGATTTTCGAATTTTCGAATTTTTCCGAAAATTCGCGGATCCTTGAGCTGACCGGATTTTGCGAATTTCAGACATTTCTAATTGTGATCAGAGTTCTAGGATGTGAGTCACAATGTGTGTATTTCCTTCTCTCTCTTACCTGCTCTTGCTGTATCTGGAGGGATTGGGGAGGTGGGGGCTTGTTTCCTCAGATGATTTAGGGCTAGGCCACACTTGCATGTTTGGCACACATTTTGCTCTCGCAATTGTGCATGTGATTTAGTTTTAATGAAAATCATGGGAACGCAAAAATCCCAGTGTTTTTTCGATGCGCATGTTATTGCGCATACGTTTCCGTTTTGGTGACGCATGGCAAAATCGCATGCGCAAAATGCACGCTCAAACGCAAAACGCACAAGAATCGCGCACACAATTGTGGCCTCAGCCTTACTGGCCGGGCACTCTCAATCCGCCATCTCAGGTTTCGGCAGGATCCCAATCCTCTTTCACTTTTTCTCTGCAAACATGGATAATGTTTTTAATAAATACACAAATAATGAATACACAAATTATGTTTTATTATTATCATTTCATTCACAATATATTATATTAAAAATATATCTCTATCACCAATATTTTACTACCAATATTTATTCACAATTTTTGTATTTTTAGGGCTAGGCCGCACTGCTGCGCTTTTTTTGCGTTTGCGCATGTGTTTTTTTCATATCATTGAAAACACGGCAACGCACCGAAACCGCATTTTCGGGTGCATTGCGATTGCGATTTGCGTTCCACATTTTAAATCGCAATCGCATGTGTTTTTCAATAACAAACGCATACACAAAAAAATCGCTCATGAAATTGCATGAAATTGCATGAAATCGTGTGCGATTGCGTTTGCGTTGCAGTGTGGCCGTGACCTTATTCACTATTTTTGTATCACATATATATTCTTAATGTTTTAATTGTCTACATTTTATATAGACTTTAGCACTTTTTTCATCTTCCAGGAAATACCCAGAGGGGGTGGTTCGATTAATTGAGCACCCTATTTCACTTTGACATTCTGTTGCACTGACATCACCTGAGAATGGGGGCACGCTACCCCCCAAAATGTTATGTTTTTTGATATGTGGTTTTTAATAAATATGTTATATTGTTATATATATCTTGGAGTGCGACCCTAACTGTACATGCGTTTGAGGTCTGGAGCCAACTCCTCCTCCCTCCAGTGGTCAGAGCTGGCAGATTCAAGAGAAAATACACCCCACAGTTCAAAAGTGCTTAAAAAAGAAAAATTCTTATAAAGTGTTGTATTGAATAAATATAATAGATAAAAGATAAAACATTCAAATTATAGAAGGACATAAAAGGGGGGATAAATAGCTACGCGTATCGCTGCTAGTATTTCAGCTTCATCAGCTAAAAAATATATATATGTATATGTAGAACATGGAAGTGAAGGCACTCACGGGTCTAAAGTAAAGGTAGGTAAACAGAGCACTCAGCGGTCTTGGTGAACAAAACTAAGTTATTTATTTGCACATATCTACGCGTTTCAGCTATCCAGTAGCTGAAATGAGGGAATCTAAATTTGGGGAGCTCTCAGTGGCACGACACTTTAGGGAGGCGAGACATCCTCTGGCCACCCTTAAATGGATGGCCATTGATCAAATAACTAATATACCTGACACCAAAGTACGGGCAAGAAAATTACTACAGAGGGAGGTATGGTGGATAAGGACCCTCGACCCCGGGGTCTCAATGAACAAGTGGTATTATCATGTTTTTTGTAATGATTTTTTATAAACTTAGTATAATCTAGTGTAAACTAGTAACTGAGGATAAATGGTTTCTCCTGCTAAGTCTCTAGTTCGTTACATTTGGAAAGCTTTTTGATACATATAGACTGTTTTATACACATTGTTTGATACATTTAGATCTATTGATAAGGTGATTCTCATGCCTCTCTATGTATTGGGAAAACTAATTTTTTATCTGAAGTCCCTTTTATATAGTTAACTCGGTATTATGTATTTATTTAGGATCTTTATGACATTGGGAGTACTGTTCTAGTAATCCTGTCTTAAGCTTATATTATATGTAAAAATGTTTTTAATATCTTATTGTTCTTTATACTATACACACTTGTTAAATATAGTAACATGTTTTATGGAAAGTCTTTGCGATTGTATAACACGTAAGGGTTAATTATTTGTGTGATAATTGGAGGGTGTGTTATTATGACGTTGGGAGGACACCTGATATAGAGAAGTTGTGTGTTGTGATTTCACATCCTGATGACGGCTACTGGATAGCTGAAACGCGTATATGTGCAAATAAATTACTTGTTTTGTCACCCAAGACCGCTGAGTGCTCGGTTTACCTACCTTTACCTGTATACATATCTGACAGCAGCATCGCGGCAGCTGTTTTGAAGTGAGGAGTGCGGAAGATTGTATGTAGATATATATATATATATATATATATATATATGTATGTATTAAGAATATTATACATATGTAGTTTTTATATTTTTAGATTGTAACTTTGATGTCACTTGTTTTATCTTCTAATATTTCAGTATTTTTACAAACAATAATAAATATATTTATATACATACTTTTTATTTCAACTTTGTCTCCTTATATATATAATCCAGACGACTAGAGATGTCCGAACTTCGAAAAATCCGGTGCGCGCGAGGATCCGCGGATTTTCCAAAAAATCCGTAAATTCGAAAATCCGCGAGCGGACCCGTTAAAACGTATTAAAATGAAGTTCGGCAAAATCCGCATTAAAAGTGGTCTAAATAGCCTTGGTAATGTACACTTATCACTCAGGGACCTGGGTAAGGTCCTTAGAAACACGTATCAATGCCTACAATACCTAAAAAATACAGTCCGCTAGCGAGAACGGTATTTTTCGAAAATACAGGGATTTCCGTAAAAACGAGGATTTCCGTAAAACGAGGACCTCCGTAAACCCGCGGATCTCCGAAAAATGAGGATTCCCGTAAAAACGTGTATCATGTTTGCCATTGGCTAATTTGGGTCATGTGGCTTGCTCCGTCTTAAAAATAATCCCCAAAAATTCGAATTTACAAGAATTTCTCGTTTTTATGAAAATTCTCGTAATTACGAGAATCCGCGTAATTACGAGGATCTTCGGTTTTTCCAGGTCCCGAAGATCGCAGATTCTCGTAATTGCGATACTCGTATTTTCGAAAATTTTCGTAAAAAAAAAAATCCGGCGTTCGAAGTTCGGAAGGCGGAAAATCCGGAATAATCCGCCGTTCGCGGACGGGATAAATCCGCGGTGGATCCCGGTTCGGGTCCGCGAACCGGCCATCTCTACAGACGACGTCCCAAAGGGGCTGAAAAGTGTTGCCTTTTATTTAAATCCGAATATTACCGGATATATATATATTTTTTTTTTTTTTTTTTAACGCCGCACTCCACTTTCCTAATTAAAAAAAATCAAAATACCTCTATTGTCACACTGTAAACATGTGCAACGTTTCAAGGACAGAAGCCTCTTTTTCAAGCAACAGTGTTGGACTTGCACCCAAACAAGACAAATATGGTACTTAACATTGACTCCATGTTTTATACCCATAATACACAACTTCAATTCACATGACATCATAAGGCACGCCCCTTAATATTATTAACCCTTTCCAAGTACAACTTATTAAAGGTACATACACAAATATATAGGACACACTACACCCACTCTCCTTCTCTAGCCGTTTTCTAGAAAGGAGGTCATGTCTATATATATATATTTCTCTGAGAATGCTGGGAATAACAGTTTTTTTAATCCTTTCTTACATATTTAAGCAATGCTATATTAATAGCATGAGGCTGTGAAGCACCCTCTGTTTAAAGAAGACTCTATTTCATTTTATACTCTGTGGAGGACTTTTCCTCCTTAAAGCCCACCTTACTTACTGTAGCTAAGTGGTATCTTGTGATCCCAAATCCAATCCCACAAAAGCCATTAATCTGTTACTTATACTGATATATTTAAACATGATTAAAACATGTCATTTTGTGTAGGGACAGTCTGGGTCTATTTTGGGGTATCAGAGTTCTAATTGTGAGAATTTCTGTTCAGATTCTCTGTTGACAGCTAAGGGTTGCGGTAAGTAAAGGTGGCCATACATATATACGATTTTACTTACCCGAACGAGCGCTCCGGCGGCGTTCGACTAATCCTGCCGGAACCGCGTCTCCTGTTCTTCTATGCGACTGACATGTGATCACAAATCCCATTCATTTTGCGATCGCATGTCGGTCACAGAAGAACGGGAGAGGCGGTTCTGGCAGGATCGGTCGAACATTGTGGGATCGCTCGGTCGGATAAGTAAAATAGTATATATGTATGGCCACCTTAAGAGTGGGCTCTCCATAGCCCCCCAAAGGGATTTCCAATTTTTTCTCTTCTTATTTGATTAACATTTGACCAGGGCCGTTTTTAGGCATAGGCCACCTAGGCAAAGTACTACGACACCTATGTTAAACCAGGGCCCAGTGTTCTCCCTAGCATCTCCCTGTTAGCTTTTACTTGCTGTGTTAGATCTGCTCTCCTTGTTCTGCTGTAATTTGTAACATTGTAGTGAGTAGAGAGCCTGAACTCAGCTCCCTCTACTTGGATACAATGTTACAAATGAACTGAAGGTGAAGGAAGGAGGGGGGAGGATGAGCTCAGCTAATAGTACTGCGGAGAACAGTTCTAAAATGTCAGGTAAAAGCTGCTGCAGACTTTATAACAGTGTGACGACCTTCCACCCAACACTTAGGGGCATATTTATAAAGGTTCGTTAACTTTTCGCGGCCGTTTTCGCGGACATTAATGCATAAATCGCGTTTACCGCGATTTGTAAAAGTCCGAAAACGGCTGCGAAAAGTTAACGAAGCGTTAACCTTTCGCGGCGATACTTACCTGTTACCGCCGCTTCTATTTATAAAGCGGCGGTACTGGTTTCGCTCGGCTAGTATCGGCTGTTTTACTTCGCCACCTTGAAGGTGGCGAAGTAAACCGATACTAACCTCCAGCGGAGGCTCCCTCCAGCGGGGCCCTGAGAAGGGCCTTTTGGGGCTTAGGGGGTCCCGCAGCTCGAACCGGGACCCCCCCTCCCCGGCCCTTGTAAGGGCCTTTGCGGCACTTACAAGTGCCCTTGCGGCTCTGACAAGAGCCTTTTGGGGCTTAGGGGTCCCGCAGCTCGAAACAGGACCCCCTCCCCGGCCCTTGTAAGGGCCCTTGCGGCACTGACAAGTGCCCTTGCGGCACTGACAAGTGCCTTTGGCGGGGGTCCCGCAGCTCGAACCGGGACCCCCAGTGTGCGGCTCTTAAAAGAGCCCTTGGGCGACGTCTTCGGGCTGGCGACACCAACCCCACTCAGGTCGCCGATGCCAGGCAGACTCACTCCGGCCGACAGTGAGCCCGCTGGCACCGCCGGCCTCAGCGGTGGGAGGGGCTGCTGGGAAGCGGCGGCGGGTGGTCGCCGCCGGGGGGGGTGTGGGCGGGGTGGGCGTATGCCCCGCCCCCTTAGGAGCGGCGTCGGGAAGGGATTTTAAGTCCCTTTGCGGCGATACTATACAGTATCGCCGCGAAGGGGCTTAAAATTACCGCAGCACATCGCGGCCGCGATAGGTATCGCGGGAATAGCGCTCGCCATTATAAATACGGCGATAGCGCTATTTTCGCGGCCGCGATGTGCGGCGGTAATTTTTTTGCGCTATTATCGTTTCTTTATAAATATGCCCCTTAGAGTAGGTGAGGAGTGAACAATTCAATGGAGAAGACATGGAAAGCAGGTACATACTGTATATCATGTCAATGCTGGCAACTGAAAGGGTTAAAGGTAATACTGTGCTGGCACTCAAAGTGTTAAAGGACAACAATATAAAAAAAAACAACATCACCCCTATTACATGTCCACACTTCCAGCAGCTGAAATCACTTACTCACGTTTACAGTCGTGCTGCCCTCTATTTTATCACACAGCAAAGATGAATGCTAAAAGCCCACCCCTTATAGGGCACAGGGCCATGATTAACATAACACTTGTCACTGGCTGGTGGGAATGTCTGTTACAACCTCTCTACTCCTCCTCTGCCAGTTAAAAAACTTTAAATGTCCTGTTGCTAGGATACAGCCTACACAATCAAGCTGATCAAGGATGGGTGGAGGAGTGTTTTCTTGCATTCTAGCTTTGAGTGACAGCTAGAGGCAGACAGAATTGTTATGAACCCTTCACAGCATGGCTAATTTAAGGCAGGGAGGGGCTCGAAATCAGGAAAAAAATGTATTGAGGCAATATAGTTATCCTTTAATGCCAATACTCTGGGAAAGTGCTGGCACTAAAATTATTAGAAAGAAAGTCTGCTGGCACTGAAGGGTTAATGGTAATACTCTGCTGGCACTGAAAGTGGTAATCACAATATTCTGAGGAGGTCTGCTGGCACTTAACAAGGGTTAATGTCAATACTCTGGGAAAGTGCAGGCCCTGAAAGTGTTGAGGGCTAGGCTACACTACTGCATTTTAAGTGTGATGGGATTGCGATCAGATCTTGCTAGGGCACCAAGATGGCTAGAAACGGCCCTGCATTTGACTGAATATTGCGAGGGGAGGATGGTCTTCACCAACCCCATGACACTTGTGCATGAAAGCACTGATAGATCTCCACGCAAACTAGCTCCAGTGCATTTATAGTGCCCATACATTATTTAAGTCACTGTCAGTTGACTCAGTTAGTCACTCTCGTGACACCACCCCAAACTTCCGTGATTGCAAGCACCTGTATTCTCCGCCCCCAGAATTCCCCTTTTATGTCCGTAATGCTCCTAGGCATTACTCTCCATGCCCTAACTCCGCTCCACCCCTAGATAACATCTTCTGCCACACCCCCTTCCTGTCTCCACCACGCCAGAAAGGCAAGAAGTTAAAAAGACATAAGAAACAGTTAATAAAGAAATCCTAACAAATCCCCCAAACTAATACTTTGTTAAAGCCCCCCCAGGAAGACCCATCTTTGCAGCATGTGATTCTCTACTTTCTCTACCTTTTTCTACATATGTAGACTTTTATCTACAATCTGTGATCAAAAATATACAGTCTTATTTAAGGGATAGTGGCCACCTCCTTGACATTCTAAAAGCATATACTGGTCCTGTTGATCGTGTAGTTTTGATGACATGTGATGTAAAAAAACCTTTACACTATAATACCACAAACAGAGGGAGTATCAGCTTGCAAAGAAGCCCTTATCAGATCAGGTCACACTATGCCACCCATAGAATTTTTGATGGATCTTTTGCTGTTTTCTTTGGAAAACAATAACTTCAGATTTGAGTCAACATATTTTCAACAAATCTGTTTATGCAGCAGTATGACGAGAAGTATATACTACCGCTGTGCACTAATAAGATCCTCATCTATAAAAGATATATAGATGATCTCTTTTTCCTCTGGAACGGGACTGAAAAGGAATGTGTGGAATTCATTGAGCATTTAAAGTCTCTGAACAATCCTGTAAGACTAACCTTCTCTACAAGTCTGGAGTCCATTGAATTCCTTGATTTGAAAATATACAAGCACAACAACAAACTCCACACTACCCTCTATAAAAAGATAACGGATAGAAACACACCTATGCATGCTACCAGCTTCTTCCCTACATCACAAAAGGCACCATTTACTCCCAGATGCTACGAGTGGATGAAAACAATACCAATGATGTTAATACTCATACTAAATTATTAAAGATGAAAGCAAGATTCATGGCAAGAGGATATGATGAGGCAATTATCCAAGAACAAATGGATCTCGCATTGAATCATACCAAAACTCCTGGGATACCTACAACTAAACCCCCCAAAAAATCGAGATATGGAAAATATACCGTTTGTCAGTCAGTTCACCCCACAAAGTAAGATCTTTATGGACAGTATAAAATCTTGTTGGGAAATAATCAGTAAGGATACCAATTTACCCTTTAAAAATAGCAAACCCCTTCTAGCATATAGAAGAAGAAGAAATTTGAGAAATCTCCTGGTTAAAACGGATTTCCAGGATAGATCCAATAAGGGCCCACTAACGTGCCTTCCAAAAATAAAGTTGGGGTGCTTTAGGTGCCAGGGGTGCCTAGCTTGCCGTTATGTAATCACCGGCCACGATTTCCCCCACCCACAATGTGGCCAAAGGATAAAAATCAAACATAGATTGAATTGTCTTAGCCAATATGCCATTTACTTCATTACGTGCCCATGTGGGAAATACTACGTCAGAAAAACTACAGCCACAATCCGGGAACGTATGGCCAACCACCGCCAAGCTATCAGAAATGCCCTAGGAACTCCCAAAAGTAACAAATCCCTTGAGGCCACCGTTACTAAATACGGTGATCAATCTGTGGCAAAACATTTTGCTCTTATGGGAAATCCCCTGGCCACCCTTAAATGGATGTCTATTGACCATTAGGTACTGAAAAATGGAGAAGATAGGAATCGGGCTCTTTTACGCACTGAAGCACGTTGGATTAAATTTCTCAACACACTGTCCCCAACGGGTTTGAATGAACAACTGTCTTTATCATGCTTTTTATAGATACTGCCTTTAGTGACCTTGGACTACATCTTTTATTATTTTCATTTTATACTGATATTACCTAGTGTATTTAGTTTGTTCCCCCTGACGCTTAGTTCATAACCGTCCTTGGAATATTATTTTCTTTGATTATTATTTACTATTTAATGAGTAGCCTTTATTTGGCCCTTTAATATGACTCCTTTAATATTTAGCTCTTGCGCCACTAGTTTGCCCATATGCTACATTTAACTGCCTTGTAGCTATTGGTCATATGTAACATTATTCCAACTAGTTAATTGTATCCAATATATTCCCCTGCGATGGATGTATTTTATCCTAATTGTTACCTTGTTTTTACATAGTATATCACTGTTTGTACTCAGATATGTTTTATCTTCCTTAAACTATTATGGCACTTTATTCACTTTGTGCTGCACTGCCTACACTTTCTGGCATTTTGCCCATTTGCACAATAGTTGGTCTCATTACCTTTATAGGATGATGCTTCTTATAGGTGACGCTTTAGTTATTTTGGCTCTTGCATCTGCTTAGCTGTTTTACCTTTCTTTCTTCGGTGTCAAATATTCGCACTTGGCACTTTAGGTGTAGCTGTTCGTTTCTGCACTGTCTGCACTTTCTGCTATTGCACTTTATCGTGTTCAGTAACCTGTGTTTGGTATCTATATAATCGTGGGGGTTAACTTATTATGGGAGGGACGGAGGGCAGGATAGGTGAGTGTACTATGGGTATTTATACTTACCTCACATGTGACTCTGTAATCCTGACGACGGCCGCCCACAACATGGCCAAACACGTTAATTGGTGTGCTCACGGTAATAAACCTTGAAAATTATCCCATGTGTGCTCCGATTCTGCTGAATAGGGTCGAATGTGGCCCCGTCTTTTGCTAACTTATACATGCAGCAATTCGAACAGGAACACCTATTACCTATTTTGGGATCCAGAGTATGCCTGTATAAACGGTATATAGATGATATGTTCCTGATTTGGGATGGTGATATCGTTTCTATACGGGAAAAAATTCAGACCATTAATGATCTGAATACTCCCATTAAACTAACGTGTAAGGTTGATGAGAATGAAATTGAGTTTTTGGATCTCAAGGTGTTTAAAGTGGGTGACAACTTTGGTACTACCCTGTTTCGGTGCTTCACGCATCTAGCTTCCATCCTCCTGCGTTGGTTAAAGCTATACCGTATACACAATATCTGAGGACACTACGTAATAATAGCCGGTTAGATGCATGGGGATTTGTGTTTCTTAGATGCCCGATATGATGGTGGTTTTGGCGAGGCAACAGGAGCCTTGGATGCTCTCCAATATGGGCGTGATTTTTGTATATATATATATATATATATATATATATATATATAAAATTAAAAAATTACGACGCACTCACAGGTCTTGGTAACAAACGTAAAAAAAAAAAGGAGTTTATTCGATCAACATGTTTCAACCTCTATCAGGCCGTCATCCGGACGACGGGCGTAAACAAGATGGCCGAAACGCGTTGATACACGCTGAATAAAGTTCTGTTCCATGAATAAAGTCCTGTGAGTGCTCCGATTCTCCTTTCTCTATATATGTCTGACAGATGCACCGAGGCGGCTGTTTCGTATGAGGGTGTGCTGAGGACTATCTACACATTGCAAATATTAATATATATATATATACATACAATCTTCCGCACTCCTCGCTTCAAATACAGCTGCCGCGGTGCTTCTGTCAGAAATGTATACAGGTAAAGGCAGGTAAACCGAGCACTCAGCGGTCTTGGTGAACAAAACAAAGTAATTTATTTGCACATATCTACGCATTTCAGCTATCCAGTAGCCGTCATCAGGATGTGAAATCACTGCAAACAACTTCCCTATATCAGGTGTCCTGATATAGGGAAGTTGATAGGTAATTTTGTAGCTGTTTAATGTTAAATATAGTAACACGTTTTATGGAAAGTCTTTGCGTTTGTATAACACTTAAGGGTTAATTATTTGTGTGATAATTGGGAGGTATGTCATTATGACGTTGGGAGGACACCTGATATAGGGAAGTTGTTTGCAGTGATTTCACATCCTGATGACGGCTACTGGAGAGCTAAAACACGTAGATATGTGCAAATAAATACATTACTTAAGTTTTTTTCACCAAGAACGCTGAGTGCTCGGTTTACCTGCCTTTACCTATATATAGGCCGCCCACAAGATGGCCGAAACGCTTTGATTATGTTTCTCACGGGTTAATAATGTCCACTTATCTCTTTAAATCCCACGTGTGCTCCGACCTCTTCGTATGCTGTGTACCCCCTTTCGGATGCACCGGGGTGACTGTTCGTTGAGGGTGTGCAGAGGATCTACACCATTTATATATAAAACTATATATATTGTACTTAGTCGTTTTAGTCTGTTTGCAAATTAAAGCATACTATGTGATTTGTTATAATAATATTTTTTTCCCTTCATTTTTTTAGTGAGTCAAATCTAAAATTAAAGTTGCAAAAACTGGGATGTCATTTCACATGGGAGATACAGGAAAAGGATTTTGATGTAGAAGAGCTAGAAGAAAGACTTGATGGCCAGCTGGTTTACCTGGACCTTGATTCTAAAAGTCGGGTTTATAACTTGCTGGCCTATACTAAATCCTTAAAAAATAATTACCAAGAAGCTGTTTCCGACTTACAAAAAGCAGAAGAAACACTTAAAGAGTTGAATTTATTGGAGACACACAGGAAGTATCTGTTGACCTATTCCAACTTTGCATGGGTCTACCACTGTATAAATGACTATGAAATGTCTAAGGTCTATATTGACAAGATAGAAGCAATATATCAAGATTCAAAAGAATATCAAGATCTTGTGCTTTCTGAGATCACTGGAGAACAAGGATGGGCTCTTGTAAATTGCGGTGGTAACTACTATGAGAAAGCAAAGGAGTGTTTTGAGGAGGCTCTCAAAGGAAATCCAGATGATCCTGAATGGAATTCTGGATATGCAACTATAGTGTATCGATTGGAAATATTCCGTGGTAGAAATCATCCTAATTATAAAATTTTCTCATTTCAGCTCTTGAAACGGGCAGTTATGCTAAATCCAAAGGATTCTGTTATTAAGGCACTTTTTGCCTTGAAACTACAAGAGCTGAAGAAATATGAAGAAGCACAAAACTGTATTGATGATGCTCTTCAACAAAGTCCAGATGTTCCCTATGTACTGCGCTATGCTGCAAAATTTTACAGAAGAGCACAAATGTTTGTAGACGCAATCAGTGTCCTTAAGAAGGCTGTAAGTATAACTCCTAATTCTGGCTTTCTGCATCATCAGCTAGGGCTGTGCTATAGAGAAATGATGAAGCAAAGGAAAAGACAAGCTAGATACCTTGGGTCTAACCAAGAAGAAAACAAAGAAATAAGAGAGTTAGCAGAAAAGTCCATCTTTCATTTTGAAGTTGTTTTGGAAGTGAAGAGATCATTTCTACATGCACACTTTGATTTAGCTGATATGTACATCATGTTTGATCAACTTGAAAAAGCAGAGGAAACCTATAAAAAGGCCCTGGAGCTCACAACTATACCTGATCATGAGAGGCAGCAAGTCCATTTGCAATATGGGATTTTTTTGGAAAATGTCATGAGATGCAAAGACAGAGCTGTAATCCAGTACAAGATGTGCCTGCTTATACCTGACCAAACTAAGTACAGACACCGATGTGAGATTTATTTGAAGAGGATTGCAAAGGAAAAAAGAGATCCAGCTGATCATTGCTTGGTGAATAAAGACAAATCTTATGGTACTAAATCGTGCGAAAAGGCTTCCAAGGAAGATCCATCTGTTGAAGAATGTTCAAATGCAATATCAGATCTCAAAGTGAATTAAATTATATCTCAAGGTGTTTAAAGTGGGTGACAACTTTGGTACTACCCTGTTTCGTAAAAACACTGACCGTAATATGACAACTTTGGTACTACCCTGTTTCGTAAAAACACTGACCGTAATATGGTGCTTCACGCATCTAGCTTCCATCCTCCTGCGTTGGTTAAAGCTATGAAATACAGCTAAGAGAAATGACGGGTCGCTTTTTGGACAGGGGTTACCCAGAGAGTGTGCTTAAACAGCAGCTTACCAAAGCCCTTGTCACCATAGCTAGTGGTCATAAATCTAAGGAGGAGAGACAATTGAGTATGACCTTTCCCATTGATTACTCTGTATGTAGTTCTGATATAATATGTAGGGCGAAAAGTTTATGGGACATTATCATCAAGGATCCTAACTTGCCTTTTGAACAACATGAACTACGGATAGCACATCGTCGAGGAAGGAGTCTTCGGAATATGCTGGTGAGGACGGATCTTAGGAAACAGCTGATTGGAGATGTGACCCTTTTTGGTGGTGCTGTTAGGCCCGGGGATATAATATGTAGGGCGAAAAGTTTATGGGATAGATATATAGATACCATATACTGTGCTGGTTACCAGATAGGTAGGATGTAAGGCTAGATTTATCATATATAGATATATAGATACCATATACTGTGCTGGTTACCGGATAGATAGGATGTAAGGGTAGATTTAGACCTGCTGATTGAGGTTTCTTGATGAAGATTGAGGGGAATAGAATTCCAGAGGACGGGAGCCGAAAGAGAGCAGAATATTGCGAGCGGAAGAGGAATATTGTGATTTTCTAGTGTATTCTGAATTATTATTGTCATAATCAAAGGGTTAATAACTATGAACATAGCTGGCTATTATACTTAGGGACTGGGGACATGATCCTTTAATAAAAAAAATAAAATGTCTATTTACTAAAGGACATAAAGGACATCTTGAAACCTGGTACCTGGTAAAGAAGGGCATTTATGTATGAAGACTGTGTAAGGCAAATACGCAATTCCAGGAAAGTGCTGGTTGCCCTGTAAATGAAAACATTCAAGGTTACTCGTGTCACTGCATATAATTCACTGCTGATCCAAGAGCTGGTCTAATTGCCATACTGGAGCCAGGAAGGGATTTCAACCTTAACAACACGATTGCAGGTTTTAAATGCACACCTCAATGCTCCAGGTTTCTCTCAGAAACATTCCCTTCTGATCAGAAATCCAGTCTGCATTTAAATGGAATACATGGGCGTTGTCTGGTATTTTATGAACAAATAATGAAAATCGGGGTTCAATTAAACAGGACAGAAAGTACTAGAATGAAGAGAATGACGGAGAATGAACAATCAAAGGGATACTGTAAAATTCCATAAAAATAAACCTCTGGGCAGATCCATCTGGTAATATCCCCAATTAGTAGACAGTAGACGCAGCACAACAAGGCAAGACACTCAATAAAGGAGAAACAGGGAGACTTAATAAAAGTTCTTATAGTTTAAAATAGTGCTAATTTTGCCCCAACCAATCAGATATTTTTTAACATTTGAAAGCTAACATCTGATTGGTTGGGGCAAAATTAGCACCATATTTAACAAAGGACTTTTATTGAATAACGCCGAAAGTTTGTTCAAAACATTTCTTGACACCTTTTACACCATTTCTCACAGGCTAATTATATGGATTTTCCGGAATTCCGCTTTCTAAATTTTTTCTGAACCGCGTTCTGGGACCTGAGAAATGGTCTGGGGAAGAGACAATCAGATTCTTTCTGAAAGAAAATAACAGTTGCCATTGCTATTTAAATGTTTATTTCATTCAAACTTTTCATACTATTTGTCCACATTGAGTTTAGTAAGTTTGATTTTGAACTATCGAACTTCAAAACTTTTACTAAAGTTCAAAAACTACAGTAACTGAACTCTATGAAGTTCATCTATCTCTAAAAGACATACTATATGCATTTAGTCAAAATTAAGTTTAAAGCGAACATGTCCTCTTTCTTTGCAATAGCAATGTTATCAGCTTTTAAAATTCACAGCACAAAAAGACAGACTCATTAATAAGTCTCTGTGGAACCATGGCATGTTCCCTAAAGAAAAGTGCCCTTTCAAGCCAAATTCAATGTTTTTATTTAAACATTCCCTTTCTAGTTCAGTACTGCTTGTCTATAAAAATAAATTGTTCCACAATAGAAATAAATCACTGTATTTAACTGTACTCATATTATAATCATTTTAAGGACATCTCCACCCTCCATATTGACTTTGATCTATATTGCAGGGCAAACCCTCCCACCCCCAACCGCTAAGTTAAAAGTTTAAAAATCGATTTCAAACTCTACTTACATCTCCATCTCCTTGTTCCAGCATCGCTCTGGTCCAGCTCCCCTGCCCGCCGGAACTACAAGCAGGGTGCCGGACCGGCAGCCGCGGTTGTGATTGGCTGTGGGGGCAGCCAATCACAGCCGCAGCTGCCAGCAATAGACAAGACGCTGGAACGAGGAGCTGAAAGTACAGATTTAAATCTATTTTTAAACTTTTAACATTGCGGTTGGGGGTGGGAGGGTTTGCCCTACAATATGGATTTACGTCAGGTGAAGGATTTGAAGAGAGGTATCAGGAGGGAGAGAGGGCTCCTCTGCACATGTCACCATCCCTCCCAGAGACAATAAATGAGACAGAGACATTTGGACAGGAAGACAGCCACTACTCTTCAGTTTCCTGGACTTTGGACTTAGGCTACAGGGGAACCATAAGGAGCAGGAATGTAAGGTAAGTAGTGGGTTAAATTTTAGTCTTGGGGTGGACATGCCCTTTAACATATAGGGCAGTGATGGCGAACCTTTTAGAGGCCGAGTGCCCAAACTGCAACCCAATATCCACCTGTTTGTTGCAAAGTGCCAATATGATAATTGAACCTGAATTCTGCAGGTTTACTATAGAAATAACAACTTAAAGGGCATGTCCACCCCCAAAACTATAATTTCCCCCACTACTGGCCCCATCATGTAGTGTAATAAAATCCTTACCTCACATCCCTGCTCCAAATGGTTCTCCTGTAATCCCCTCCCCCAAAGTCCCAAAAACTGGCCACCAGGAGGACAGCAGAGTCCATATAGGACTCTGCCTCCTGTCTCTCCTCCGGGAAAATTTTGCCACTGCAGGCCTCCCCCCCCTCTCCCTCCCATTTTGCGATCCCTCCCCCTACCATAAAACCCCTTGCCCATATAGTAGTGTTCTGTCCCCCAGCCCCAACCGCTGTAAAAGATTTTTAAGAAAGTCCCCTGAACTTTACTTACCTTACCTCTCCCCCAGCGTTCTGATCAGACGGCAGCTGCGTCCGTGATTGGCTGCCTCTCAGCCAATTAGGGACGCGGCTGCCGGTCCGCCCCCCTGCTTGCAGTGTCATGCAAGCAGAAGGCCGGGCAGTGTAGCGGAGGAGAGAGGGAAGGTAAGTAACTATCGGGGCACTTTCTGAAAAATCTTTTATAGCGGTTGGGGCTGGGGGAAGGTACACTACTATGTGGCAAAAATGTATTACAGGGGTGGACATGCCCTTTAAACAGATAGACACAGACAGATACAGTAGATAGCACGATGCAGCACGAAATACGTTGGGGGTTTCGCTTGTGTATGGATAACAAAATTATGTTTTAAACCCATTAATACTTTCTCAAGCACTGGATTGCAGAAAGGGGAGCAGACCAAGCATTCTGGTTAAAAAACACTCTAGTGAACTCTGCTGTACACGAATTCCCACAGAAAGGGCTCTGAGTGCCACCTCTGGTACTAGTGCCATGAGTTCGCCACCACTGATATAGGGAAACTACCTTAAACTGACAGGACATATTTGTTGGACACAGACAAACCTTCAGAAACATATCACACAGGTATCAAACATATGGAATGTACAGTAGACAATGCACATACGGTGGCCATGCAGTACCATGCTGTTCCTTTTTAGAGATGAACAAAATTGGCGAGTTTTATTGCGAAAAAAGATCCATCGCATCCACAGATATTCGAAGCCAGCAGATCCGAATCAAAACCAATATTAATGACTATTCCTAATACAGTTGGGGTGCCACCTTGTTGTAATGCCTGGTAGAATCCAGGTTTATAAATTATATTAAGATGCAGGAATGTATAAGTATACTATTACTATACAAAATACTTTAATCTGTGATTAAAGCTAAATATAAATAGAGCTAGTTAATATAGATATTGCAGCTTTAAAGGGGCACCATACAATAAATTATACATTGAATTCTGGTCACATAATGGGAACAGGTGATGCCACTGAGTCCTGCAGCATTGGATGACCATTGTTTTCTACATCAGTTCAACAAATGATCATATGTTATTACGTTTCCTACACTACAATAGAAATAACTGGCATCCAATCCAGTCTTTCATATCTGTTAAACACCACATGGAAAGAAACTGTGATAAATAGCACAAGGCAAAAAATGTTTCATGTCCATCCAGTTGATCCCTCTAACAGTCCTATTTCTTTAATCAATGACATGTTTAGCCATGAAACCATCTGGTTGGGGACTAATAAATCTGTATGAAAAGTCTCTATTAATAACTGTGGTGATTCCAGTGACAGATAGAAATTTAATTGGAAAGTGCAGTGGCTAATTAGGGAAAAGGTTAGACATGAGTTAGGCCACTTCATTTGGTTTTTAAATTATTGTTATGAAGTAAAATGTAAACTATAAACAGAAATTATTTTAAATGTGCCATAAGTGATAATAAACTTAATGTTCTGTTTTAAGATGAAAACCCAATATGACATTTCTTCCCACTTTTTCTACCGAATTCTACCTGCTTTTTGTGCTTCCTCCGATGCACTTGGTCACTTTCCTGCACGTGCAAATAAACTCATCAGCAAACAAGCTGCATAGCAGGCACAAATCAACATTCTGATTCCTGCCTCTCATTCCTTTTCTGCCAACCAGCTGTTACTATAAGGAAGACAATAAAAATATATAAATTTTCCCGGGTACACTGTTTTTCAAAGATAACCAAACTCTTTTTTTTTTTTTTTTTAACGTTTCGACGCCACTCAAGACATCTTCATCATGATAAAATAAAAACCAGTTTTGGTTATCTTTGAACAACAGTGTGCCCGGAAACATTTATATATTTTTATTAATTTATGTGCATGCTAATGGAACTGTGATACCTGGAGGCACCTGGAGCATAGTATCTGGAATGAGTGCAGGAGTACTCAGCATACTTTGATTGTATAAGGAAGACAAGACATTAACAGGTAAAATGCAGCAACGATGCAATTCATTGGTAACCATGAACAAGGTTCGGACCAGGCAGTCAATTGGAGGGAGGAAAGTCATAAAGCAATAGCTGAAGCATTGTATTTCTAGATATTGCTAATAAAACATCTTGTTCTTCCAACAGGAAAAGAATATGATGTGTTACGGCCCGTACACATGTCTGATTTGGCAGACATGGCCCGATGCGGCTGTTTCGATTCATAGTTACACGTGTGTATGCTTTTACTCAGTCATCATTCGGCAATCCGCTGCAATCAATGACCAAATACACACGTGCAGCTACAGCCCAATATGCAAGGTGTCACCCACTTGGGCATCAGGCCTCTTCCTTAAAATCGGACGTGTGTACGTAGCTTTACACAAATGGATGCCAGATGGGTAACACAAAAATACAAGGTGTGTCTAGTTGCTCTGAGCCATGGTTGCAGAATGAAGTTAAAAGTGAAAATCTACGGTATCAGTGCTATCCACAAGGATCGTCTCTGCTAAGTCTCTGCAGGGGCATCTTTGGGGAAATTGAGTAAAGAGAGAGTTAGGTTTTGGGGGGTTACTGAACCTAAAGCTAAAATTTTATTTCATGGCTGGACATGCCCTTTAACCCCTTCACAAACACTACAGGGAAACCCAACCCAACTTTGATCACCAATCTTCATAACACAAATTCACAATTCCTCTTATAACTTTAGTTTTCTGTTTCTGTACCAATTCCAATTTGTTGTTAACCTTTCTGTGGACTATTGCCCAAAACCTCTCTGCAAGATGAGGCCTTACAAGGGCTCTATATAGACACATAATGATGTTTCCTTCATCGACTTTGATGTCTTATTTATACAGAAAATTAGTTTGTTCTCTATAGCAGATATTGCCAAACACTGCTAAGAGTTACTTGACCACAATTACTACCAAGTCCTTCTCCATTAAGTTAGCTCCCAGCTTTAATCTATTTAGGGTATGAGTAGCATACATGCTGGTTTTGCCCAACTGCTTCACTTTAAACATCATTTGTAATTTTGTAGCCCAATCCTTTAAAAACCCGTTTAAATCACGGTGGAGACATCTTGCACCAAGCCTATAGTCCTGCACAATTTGGTATTTATTTGTTTAATACCAACAAACACAATATGGCCCAAATCCTTCTAAAACCCACATTAACCCGAAAAAAATTTCGGGTTAATGTGGGTTCTAGATGGATTTTAGAGCACAGCGCCATTTCCAAATATTTTTGTAAATAGCACCATACTATCGATCCAAAACCCCTACCGTTAACTTTTGCGCTACTTGATAGCTGTGTAGTGTTAAAAAATCCTTACCTTACTCCTCTGTTCCTTAATGTTCTCCTGCAGTGTCTGTCCAAAGTTGCAAAAAGTGAAGAGTAGGAGATGTCTGTGAGTCATCAGGTTCCTGCTGCTTCCTTGTTCTCCTAGAGGACTCTGACATGCCCAGGGGAGCCCTCCCTCCAATCCCCCTGTATCCTTTCGGGCTGTTTGGTGCTCTACCATTAAAAGCCCTTTTCCGTAGTGTACGGCTCCCAGCCCACCCTCAACCGTCGATTTACTTTTGTAAAACAAGCCCCAGAAAGATACTTACAGTTCTTTGTTCCCCTGGCTGTCTGCATAGCCAGCAGCAACTGCCCCACCCCTCTCTGCTGCTTCTGGAACAGAGCGCGGGTTGAATGAAGTAGTGTAAGGACATTCCTGGGGCTTGTTTTACAAAATGAAATCAACAGTTGGGGGTGGGATTGGGTGCCCTACATTATGAAAAAAAACTATTTTAGGGGCGGACATACCCTTTAACAAAGCAGCGTAAAGTACATCATAAGCTTGAAAACCTGGCCAATAGACATCCCCCTAACATTTATTGATTTATTTGGTGCTATACAATCAAAATAAGAATTACAAAGAATTATTCACAATAAAGCACTGGAATGTAACATAACACTTAAATACTTAAACCCTATAAAATTATAGTGCAAGTAATTATAAGCAATCATTTAAACAACCATTAAAATTCATTGCTCCCAGTTGTACTGTATAACTACTGATATGTCTGAAATAAAAACCGGAGAAAGAGATGCTACATTCAGAGCCAAGTTGATATAAAAGTGCAGTAAAAGCTTCTTGGTTCTTTATTTTTAGAAATTCAGCAGTTCACCTTGAGCTTTGAAATCTGTTGACCATTTTTTGTTATGTGACAACTGAATTACAGTTTACAGTTTTGCTGAGCAATATCACATAACCTTATTGGAAGAAAATATGGAAAATGGGTAGGCAAACTGCTAGCTTTCAGATGAAGTTATTTTAAACCTTTCTTTAACAAAGTCATCTATTCTGGCTGTCATATTATTCCAAAGATGGAAATGATTAAAGAAGTGAAAATTTTTAAATCTCTATTTCATTTCAAACCAAATGATTTTTTGGCTATTCTTGGTTATTTGTTTTGTACAGGCAGCAACTTTTACCCGATTTGATGACTTTAGCTGTTGTTTTAGGAGCAACTATGGGAACAAGTCTGGCAACGCACAAATGTTCCAATTAAAAGCAGTTCATAGCATTAAAGGACAATTATACTCACCTTCCCTCTGCTCCACATCTTTGTGCAGTAGCACAAAGATGTGGAGTGGAGGGAAGGTATAATTGTCCTTTAACTGACCCTTGTCCTAATCAACCATTAATATCCAATTAAAGGGAAAGTTCAGTGCAAATACATGTACTTTTCAGAAAAAGAGCAGTATTTTTTCATCCCAATGACCTTAATCTGCCAATTCAGCATTTTGTCTGTGTATAAATAAATGCAACCGAAATACTAACTTCCTGTTTGCAGGACCCCTAATAGAGACCGTTATGGTCTTGCCCTTGACCTAGCGCCTGGGTTGATTCAGTTGCTCAGTAGAGATCTGAACATGTTTGACCCATCCAACAGCCAATCAGTAGAAATTACTGTTAGGAACATTCCAAGGAAGTGGTGCATCCTGGGAAGAAGAAGGACCGTTAGAACCTGAAATGTCAGCTCACTAATGTCAACAGCAGGGAACAGCAAACGGTATGAAATCAACTGATTTTTCAAAATGGGAGAGAATATGTAGAATAACTAAGAAGGCATTACACAAACTAACAATTTAACAAATATTGATCATTTCCACTGAACTGTTCCTTTAAGCGCTAATACTGTAGCTTACACACACAAAACAGTAATTCACTGAATATTTTCAGTATAGACTAGTCGAAATTACAAGCCAAATCATAAACCCGAAGACAATCAGAAAGAACACACCACTAGGCGCTATAATGGGCAATGACCAGGAGGAAGCGGAAACTTTAAAAAAGCAGACCAGACCAATCAGAAGAACAGATAAAACAAACTATGAGAAGATGGAACTAAACAACTGTATCCTGAAACAAATGAAGACCCAATGAGCGTACAAACCCTAACGGTTAAATTCACGATACCTATCGTATATCTAGGATTTTCGATCCCCATAGAATACCATTGCGGCAGTTTACTACTGCACGGTATTCTACGGTATTCTAAGTTCATAAAAATATAAGAGAGTTCTGCAGACTGCAAGATGGAAGAAATTCCTACACTGCACTCCTTGGTGAACCTCATTAGACTTGCTTTTTAACAGTGAATCTTTCCAAGTTTCTAGGGCATGTTAGGTGACTTCATTGCCTATTGATTTGCCATTTAGTAAATGTTACGCAAGTGAAAAAGCCCCAAAATAATTATTTTAGGTTTCATATGAGGCATGACTGTAGAAGAACAAGCAATTCAAAGATGAATCCCCATAGTAACGGAAAGTAGCTCTTTCATACATTTCACTTTCTTTAACAATTGCTCAGTCTATAGCTAATCAATAACCCCAGCTAAACACCTACAGAGAAGCTTAATAAACAAACATTACCTTTATTTAACAGAATTGCAACTGCTTCCATATTGCTATTTGCTTTGATCAATTGCTGTGTGGTTTGCTTTTAATAAGTAGCATCGTTTGGACCACAATTAAAATTCATTCTCTTAAAGGATAAAGCAGAAAATTCAGCTGTTAATTAAACATCCTGCTGGAGCAAGATGGATGGTTCCCAATTCGTACTACTGATTCAGCAAAGGGAAGCTCTTTTATTAAGTGCAATAGATGAAAAGGCAGTTAAAAGTGTTCCACTTTCTTGGTATGTATGTCTGATGTGGGGGAAAAGGAGGAAATAAGAAGGAAAGCTAAAGGTATAATATGTAAAATATGACTATAATTTAAATAATTAAAAGGCCCTCCATGGGACCATAGGTGAATAGAAAAGAGAAATAGTTTTGTTAGATCTTTGCCTAAGTCAGGAAATGTGCACTGTGTTGCTTTGTAGATAATCCTATTTTGACAGCCCTGTCTGGTCACAGAACACAGAATTCAGTATCAGTGGTGAGTTTAGAGGAAGAAAATTTGTTTTGCCTTTAGTTATCCTTTACATTTTTTTTATAATAAACAATGGGAATTGATCATTAAACTTTAGGCTACTTAGTGCTTGACATAAATGTGGATATATAAAGGCTGTGTGAAATAAAGTGAGTCCCTTAAAGCATAGAGATAGAATCTAAATGTTACATTTCCATAGACTTTTCGCCCTGTCTGAGATATTGCTCGTTAATTCTGCAATAGAGGAAACCTGGGATTGATCTACAAATTCATCTTTCAAAGGATAAAATTTGGAAATAGCAGTGAGACAATGTTAGCGCCCCCTTGTGTTTGGTTATGTCATCATCCCAGTTTCCCATATACTGTATACAGTCACTGCTCTTTTTATTAATAATTCCTTCACTTTACTTACACAGAAACAAGTTTGCCTAATCAGATTTAGCCTACCATTTCATACAATTACAGTGAATATTACAATTTCATAACAGTGTTATATAATCCTATGCTTTTAATATTAAACCTTATAGGATAATTGTACTTAAACATTTGTGGTTTAAACTTAAGCTAGTTAATAATTAAGTAGATACCACTACAGGCCAAAATCATTTTATGGTCAATATTTGAACGCAAAATAAATGGCCCAGACCAGGGTTTTACTGGAGAACAGGAGGTAAGACATAGCTCATTTACCTCCCTTTCTTCAATTAAACTGAATAAAACAAACTTTAAAGATAGGTGAATATTCCCTTTAAATTGTGTCACCGCCTCATTTTACTTTGTAATATTATAAGTATAATGTTCGGTTTTACAGGGAAGAACTAGACTAAGACGTCAATCCCTAATAAATCAAAACAGTTCAAATCAACTTAACTGATTTTCGTCTGATTAGTTGTATAGACCCGTGTTAAGTTTGTGTATGCCGTTGCCTTTATTTAGTTAAAAGACATGAAAAAGATTTTTAAGGTTATATATATTAAAGACAAACTATACATTTTTCTAACCAACAATATCTGAGTTAGAAGTCTGAGTAAAATAAATTGTTTTTGCTTGTACATCTTATATTAAAGCCACTACAGTACATTTTACCATATTGTACCCCAGACTTTCTAGAATATGATTCTTCTATCTCCAGGAAAGTATCACATAATATAATGAATTTGTGTGCAACGTTTTACTCATTTAAATATAAACATGGCCTACTAATGAATGTTCATAGAGATAAAGAAGTTAGAGCCTACCCTGAAATAGGAAGGGGGGGACTTCTTAAACACTATGAACCATTTGATTTGTTTTTCAGGGGAACCCAAGACATTTGATTGGCTCCTGATGATGCAGACTACCAATCAGATAGCGCAAGGGGCTGCAATACATTTCTATAGGTTTCTTTTCTGAAATTGTTTTCCCAGCTGGCAAAACTTGCTGGGGTTGGTCCATCAGTAGCCCCTTTGGTTTTCACAGGGAAATGAGTTATTATGACTGGGCACTGAAAATCAGACAATTACAAAAAACTCTTTTTGTTTAAAATTAAACCCAACTAAAGGAATCAGAACATTTACGTGCACATGGCAATAAAGATTTGTTGCCAAATTCTAAAATATCCCTGTCTGAAGACCCCATGGGCAGAAAAGCAATTCTGCTCAGGAGGGAGGCTTTACCTCTAAAACTCATCTCATGGTTGTTGCTGAGTCAGTTCTTTAAAAGCTGAGATAGAAGAAAAAAGACTCCCTTTAATTAGTTTTAATATTCACTACAAATGTACAGAGCAGCATCATTCTAGAGGAGAGAAATGGATGAATAACAAACGTACAGAGCAGGATCCTTCTAGAGGAGAGAAATGGATGTATAGAAAACAGGTAATGCAGGTAATTGCCAGGTAGTACCCCCCAACTGTCCTGGTTTGAATAGGTGGATAGTGCATCTCTGTGATGTTGCAGTGGGTGGGGGCACGGCATTCTAGGTGTGGACGGTCTGGGGCATGTCTGTGATGTTGTGGTGTCCAGGAGGCTTGCACATGACATTTGGTGGTCGCAATATTTGGGGGTCTGGCCACGCTGTTTCAAAGTGTGGGCATGGCCATGCCATTTAGGGTAGTGGGTGTGATGTTTTGAGCATGGGTGTCAAGTTTGTGTGTGGTGTTTGGGGGTGTGCCTGTGATGTTTGAAGGCATGGACAGGATGTTTCTGGATGTGGGTATGATTTTAGGTTTTACCTGTAATGTTTGGGGGCGTGGCAATGATGTATAGGGTTGGATTATAATGGTTTGTTTTTTTGGGGGGGTGACCACAATATCTGCTAGCATGCCCACATTTAGGGGCACTGTTGCTTTGTTTGGGGGCATGGCAGTTATCTTAGGAGGTGTGGCCTTGCTGGTTGGGGTATGAGCGTGACCATGATGTTTGGGGGCATGGCCTTGATGGTTGGGGTATGAGTGTGATGTTTGGTGGTTTACCCGTGACAGCAATATCTGGGGGCGTGGTCACATTCCAGAAGGCTCTGTTTTAAATTTCTTAGCATGACAATAACCGCAAAAGTTCCCTCTGTTATAGAAGCTGTTGTTCTGTGTGTGCAGTTCTCTGAGTTGTGTAGCTGTACATTACGCTGTTGTTGTGTCACTGAAGTGGACTTTTGTTGAAGTCGGGCAGCACAGAGAGCCCAGGCCCTTCATCTGAGTTACTGAATTGGGGAATCACACTCTGCAGGATTTTTATTGGTCAAACTGGACTTCATGGGCGTCAGCCCATTCAGAGGACGTTGCTGTTATGTGGATGCATTCAGGGGTGTGGCTGTGTGGTAAGCACATACATACATACATACATACATACATACATACATACAAGATTTCTGCTTTATATAGTAGAAGATATATATATAGAAATGTATTTATTGTTTGCAATAAAGGGGTACAAAATCCCCTTTGATAAGGTGTGACACATTCTCAACATTCCCTTTGGTTGGTAATTATAATGCCAGTGCCAATATTTCAGCCTGGTCAACACTGTGGTCCATTGAAGCCCACAGGGTCACCCATGTTTTTCTGACAGGGCCAATCACTCTGTCTGACTTCAAAAATAAAAAATACTCCAAAAAACCTATAAAGCGTGTTGATTGCTGGACTGAGATACCAAGTGAAAGACTTTGTTGCTGAGAGGAAATAAAACTTTGTTATTTGGGAAACGTGATGGGCCACAGGTTTAAATTATTTTGGCGATAGAACCACAACGCTGTTTTCTCTTCTAAAAGACAAGGTAGCGACTGCAAACAATTTAATATCACAAGGACTGGGAGAATTGTAATACCTGTCAAAAGATGGCCTTTTAATCACATAGGTCAGTATTTATAAAGGCACAGTATCACTTTTTCGCGATGCTGCGCCTTTAACGATAGTTATTTTTACAACTGCCTACACAATACTATAGCTGTATTGTATTACCACCTGGTATTGTACCACCATGGCCGTAAATGTACGCCAGCAGCTGTACTTTTATGGAAACCTACAGAATCAGAATTTCCAATACCGCAGGTTTATAAATTCTGCACCATTAATGACAGACGGCAACCTCCTCTTCTAAATTGTCCCCATATATAACCAAGTGAGATGCCTGCAGTTTTTAATTTATTGCTTGTAACTAAATCTTGCGTAAAGGTGGTTTTAACAGAGGAAGGTATCTATAGAAACAGGTGTTGAACCAGGACTTTATATATTTACTTTTAATTTATATACTTTTTACTTGATTTGGTGAATACATTAAAAATATAGATTAGACATTCGTCTATAGACAAACATGTAATCTACCTAATATCGAAAGCATAAATAGGGTCGATAGTTTGCACAATTCAGTAAATATGATGGAACTGCTCAAAATATTGATCCTGTGTATGCCGTTTTTTCTGATTGACGGCTCTACAATATCAGGAGGTTAAGTTGAAAAATGAAGATCAGGCCAGGCAGAAAAAGTCCCCATCTTTCCCCTTGAAAAAGATCAGCGGCACATCTAGCAAGAGTTAGATGCTTGACAAAGGACTCTTGCTAGTCAGAAACATGTTGCATTAAAGTTACTGCAGATTATTCCTGCATGGTGTCCCCTTCATTTTCAGCCTTATACAAGTATCTCTACACTGCACAGATGGAACAGTGGGAAGGCGCAGACCCAATTGCAAGCAGACACAAACAGGTGTGCATCCTTATCTTTGTTCCCCTCAGTATGAACACTGTTAAAGGGGCTACAAGGATTTTTAAACCCCTTGTTGAACCACCCCCTCCTGGGCTATGCATGAGGTGGGAGTGTCTAGGAATGTCCAGATTTACGACTAGCCAAAAGCATTCGTTCCCCCTCAGTTAGGCAGATTCCATATAAATTTAGATATGTACATTGTACTGGGATATAGACCACATATTCCTCTTCTGTCTTAAGTATCAATTCCTACAATACCAAACATGACCTGTGTGTAATACATATTTCCCAAGATATTAAAGGGGAGCTGTGGTCTCCAAACAAGTTGAGTTTAAATGAAAGGCCAGTTTCCCTTTAAAACGAGCCATCAACCACCTCTCTACTTGCTCCACAGCCCAAGATATAAAGAAATGACTGACCAGAAAGTTAATGGGTGGGAGGCTGACGTGACATCCCTAAGGCTTCTCCTGCACAGTGCCGCCGGCGAGCACAGCCTCAGACTCCCTCAGTGTGTGAGGGAGACAGGAAGTCCTCTCTGCTGTGTGAAGGACCTGCAGCTGCAGATAAGGTAAGGGAATCTACAGCCCTTCTCTCTCACTATGTGAAAACAGCCTTTTCAGGCAGAGTTCTCTCTGCCTGAAAAGGCTATTTCCACAGTTTTTTTGGCGGGGTAGGGGGTGTCAGAGTGGGGCACAGCACCTGTGGGGGCGGGTGGGGCTTAGGCACCCGCAAGTGGGCGGGACCACGGCACCCGTGAGTGGGTGGGGCCATGGCATCCGCGAGTGGGTGGGACCACAGCACACTCCAGTGGACGGGGCCACGGCACCCATGAGTGGGCGGGGCCACTACACCCATGAGTGGGTGGGGCCACAGCACCCGTAAGTGGGCAGGGCCACATGGGGCTGTAAGGTAATGGGCTAAGGGGGGCCTGCAACTGGATGGACCATGGGGTCCATGAGTGGGAGGGACCAGGGGGGCTGCAAAGGGGAGGAGGCACAGGGAAGATTGACTGACAGGTTTCAGAGCAGGAAGTGCAGGGGACCTGGTGATGCAGCTGCCATATCACACACAAAAATGTAAATATCTTCAAAACTACGTAAATAAACACATGGAAATAAATTGCAAAAACCTTAGGTGAGCAATTCCTAACAATTTACCTAAAGTCATTTTTGGACCACAGTTCCTCTTTAATAACTCGCCTTGGCAAGGTAATAAGGTCTCCATGTTGGGTATCATTTTAATGGGCCTATCTTCCTATTCACAAATATAATATTGGTTCCTATATCATATATTCCCATACACTAATATATTTATTTTATACATATGGTTGCCCTTAAAGTGACCTCAATGTATCCACCAGACCTCTAGCTGTAGAGAATTCCAGATACACGGTTCGGCCCCACATTGTCTGCAAAAGAAGATCTGGTTCCATGCTTCACTATTCGTAATATAAACAATAGGGACTGTTCCAGGGTGGAATGGTATTTTTATTGGTCTTTTGCAAGAACTAATACCAATAGTTAACCCATTCTTACCAAGTCACTACACACTATCCTGACAATCTCTATTTGTAAATGGATCTCTATGATCCATTCACAAATACCATAGTAATTACATTACATGTAACACAGCATTTTTACGGAAAGCGAATAGTATGGGTGGTGTTTGTTTTCAGATCATTTAGTCAACAAAAAACAATACTTTGGTTTCAAAACTTTATTTGGTTAACCAAAAGAAATTTTGTGGTAAGCAAACATACATTTAGTCAAAAAAAAAAACATTTTGGTAACAAAGCATTGTTTTGGTGAAAAAAAAAATGTAGTCGACCAAAAGAGGCACCGTAACAGATGCTTCCAGTAAATATGGTGAACAGGCAGTGACTCGCCACTTTAAAGCAGCTAGCCATAATCTTTCAATGTTTAGATGGATGGCCATTGACCATATTCCAGTTACTTTCATGGGACCTTTGAGATATAAAAAGCACCTGCAGTTAGAGGTCCAGTGGATCCGAAGGTTGGACACAGTGGCCCCTAGAGGGCTAAATGAATACGTTTCAATTGCATGTTTCTTATAAATTGAGGTGGTGAAGATCAGACTCGCATTGGGGTTTTAATGGGAGGTTGCTTCCTTAAAGGAACACTAAACTGGTATTTTTAACTACATTCTATATGTTTCTATAATTCATAGGGAGGTGAGAACGCTTATTCCCACCTCCCTGTGAATAATAGGACGCCCAGGGGACACAGCCAAACTTACCTTACTGCCACTCCACTCGCAGTTCCTTCTGCACTGACAGCCACGCTGCCCAATCGTGTGCCTACCTTTTGTATTGGCGCTTGGTCGGGCAGCGTGGCTATTAGTGCAGAAGGAACTGCAAGTGGTGCGGACCACACCAGCTTCCTCCTATTCACCAAGGTACAATATGGCATACAGGAATACAGCAATAATGGAGTGGAGCACTCAGTTTAATAATCAAACAAGCAGTAACATCAATGCGTTTTGGCCACAAGATGTCTGAAACGCATTGATGTTAATGCTAGTTTGATTATTAAACTTTTGAAACATAGTCCAAACATTATACAATAATTTATAGGATTTTTCCTTCCCCCCTCTATTTGCTTTACCTAAAAATGCAGTGTTAGCCTAAGAATCTGTAAATGTCTTAATGTCTGTACGGTACCTTGTCTCAAAATGTAATTATAGCCTGATATAGACTCACTTGGTGTAATTATATATACATATTATACATAATATACAAATTGTCCTTGAATGGGGAGGTGCAGTGGAATTCATTCTTATAAAAACATATTGGCTACGTAGCTTAGAGGTTTTTATAAGAATATATCTCACTGTACCTCCCCATTCTTTTTACATGCAGTGTGCCACATATAATTCCGAAATGTAAATGGTAATAAACACAAGACACACACCTTTGCTTTATCTTTTAACATCCAAGCAGCCACAGGGTTAATCTTTTTTCCTTTTGAAGCAGAGTAAAATTTACGATCTTTGAGCTGAGCAGGGATAGACCCAGATACCTTTTTTTGTGATTCATAAATACAGCACCCGGGTCTCTCGGCAGCAGTGTGAATACTATCAGAAGGAAAAAGATCAACCCCTTGGCTGCTTGGATGTTAAAAGATAAAGCAAAGGTCTGTGCCCTGGGTTTAACATTTACATTTCTGAATTTATTAGGAATTATTTGTGACACACTGCATGTAAAGTAAATTAATACCTTCTGTATTATAAGAAATAATAAGCCCTATTACAGTGTAATATAAGGTTTATAAAGTTAACTCAAAGTTCCCTGCCCTGTATAAAAGCACCCGGCCTGTGGCATTTATATGGTCAGGGAACTCCTTGGTGAATTTATATCCTTATATTACACTGTAAGGGGCATGAGTACTAGTACCAACACTGTAATTCATTTATTTATTCACTTGACTTGAGGAAAAATGTGTGTGTGTGGAGGATATTTTTCTCCAGGCTTAATAATTGAATTCCTGGATGGATTGAAATAATAAAATGGTGGGTGTGTGGTCTGCCACTGTTGGTGGTTGTGGGTGGCAGGAGTGGAATAAGAACTAGTACTAAACCTTTTTTTTTAATGGATCTGAAATGTTAAGTGTGCATGATCATTCAAACCAACACAGTTCAAAACCTGTCTGTCTAACTGCAGTGCACAAAAAAACTGTTTATGCGGCTGTTCAGTGAAATATATATAAATATATATATATATTCATAATTTAAATTCTTTGTTTCTATTACATATACTTAGTAGTTATTCTACATATTCCATTTAGAAAAATCGGTTTCATAACCTTATTGTTATGCTTTGCTGTAGTTAGGAATGTTCCTAACAGTAATATTTACTGATTGGCTATTGGATGGGTCAAACATGCTCAGATCTCTACAAGATGCTTAATGGGAAAATGTTTTTTTTTTCTTCTTAAAAGCATATGTACTTGTACTTTTAAATGGTATGTCCACCCTCCAAAAATGTTTTACCTGGTGCCATGAAACCCCCCAAAACCCAGCAGAAGGCAGCCGCGGGAACAAGGGCTAGTAAGTATGTTTAGAAGCTGAATTAACTTTAGACCCTGCGAGGTCTGGGTTTTGGGGGGTTTTATGACCACAGATAAACATTTTTTGGGGTAGACATACCCTTTAAAGGAAATATTCCCCAGTAGGAATGAAGTTGTTTCTGAACATTAGATCCACAGTTTGTCAGATTCCTTTAAATAATTATATAGTGATTATGTTGTTATAGTATAGTGACTTTTTACTATTGTTCTGACAGTATAAAAGCTATCACAGCAGTAGAAATTTGTCCAGATAATGGCAGAAAGAAAAGCCAAAGCAACGAGGCGTGATAATACATTTAAGAAAACATATTCAGGAGAAGGCAGGTGTTTCATTAAGGCATCACGTAAAGGAGATAGGTTTGCTTTCTGTGAACACTGTGCCTGTAAATTTTAGTATATCACATGGTGGAATGAATGATGTTAAGAATCTCATGAATACAGACAAACACAAGTCTAATGCAGAGTTAAATAGAAGCTTTGGATCATCTAGTGATTTCATGAATACATGGGCCAGACCACAGAATCCAATACATGATTCCGCAATAAGAGCTGAACTTCTATTTCAAGGTTTTGTTTTACAACACAATTTGTCATTTGCTGTAAATGACAGTTTCAATAAGCTGGTATACAGAATGTTTCCCGACAGTGAGATAGCGAAACACTATGCATGTGGACATACCAAAGGAAGCCACCACATTCAATCCATGGCCAAAGAAGGCATTAAAAATGTGCAGGAAAGTGTAGGTGAAGGAAATAGATGGTTTTCATTGAGCACTGATGGGAGTTCAGATACTGATAACAATTTTTCCCAATTTTAATAACAGTCGTTAATTCTGACGGCTTAATACGTACAAAGTTTATTGACATGTCATCCATAAATAAAGCCGATGCCAACTCAATTGCAGAAAGCATTGAAAAATCTTTATCTCATGCCAAAATAAGCCTTAACAACTGTGTTGCATTTGCATCTGACAATGCCTCTGTCATAGTTGGAAAGCATAATGGAGTATTAAAAAGACATCAACCAAAAATAGCAAAAGGGAAAATATATGATGTGGGATGTGCATGTCACCTTGCACACTTGGCTGCTAAGCAGGGATCAAAGGCCCTCTCTTTTGATGCACATAGCTTTTTAGTAGATATTTACTACCACTCTGATAAAAGTGCCCAAAGAAAACAATTGCTTAGAGATGATATACTTTTTTGTAATGAGGCTGTGCGGAAAGTACTTAAATATGCCTCTACACGTTGGCTTAGCATGTCAAGGACTCTTGAATGAATCCTTGAAATATGGGATGGAATAAAATGTTACTTTCTGTCAAACTACGATGATGATATTAACGACAAGCAATCCACATTGCACATTATTAAAAACCAAATACACAAATTGTATTTACTATTTTTACATGCTATTTTCCCACGGTTTGATACATTTAATATTTTATTTCAACAAGAAGATCCAATGATTCATAGGCTCCATTCAGCCATGGTACATCTCTACAGAGAATTGCTAGGATGTTTATTAAATCCATCTGTTTTAGTTGAAAATGAGCAAGACCTGCTAGCCATTGATGTAACTAATGTAGAGTTACAAAAGTCAGATTCCAACCTCCTTATTGGTTTTTCAGCAGCACAGTTAGTCAGAAGAGAAAATCTGTCTGTATCAGGAGAACTGCGTCCCTTCTATAGAGATGTCAGGAAGTTTTATGAGCAGGCCTTACATTATATGAAGTTGAAATTCCCTCTAAGTGATCCTGTTTTAAAAGCAGCTGCAGTGTTTGATCCACAGAGCAGACTTACGGTACAGCTTATGACACAATGATAACAGGACTAATGGAAAGATTTCCTGATGCTATTAAAATACAAGATGCTGATCAGTTACTTTTGCATGTTACCAGTCCTATCCACATCTGCCGCCATTCAATCCACAGCAAGACAGAATTGATTCATTTTGGACTGATGTTAGCCAAATTATAGAACCAGCTACTGGACAACCCCAATTTAAATATTTTTGCCAGCTAGCAAGACTCGTATTTCTAATTCCGCATAGCAATGCATTTTGTGAAAGCATATTTAGCGTGGTGAAAAAAAATACAACCGATAAAAGAAGTTCTTTAGGAAAATCAGTTGAAGGGCATTCTTCAACTGGAGCCTATAGCGATTGCACTACGGTTAGAAACAACCTGTGTGCTGTTATGACATCAAAGATTAATCTTTTCAAGAATGTTCATTGCACTATGTGGTCCCCATCAACAGAACAAATTGAGTGTGCCAAATCTGCTACATATACTTCTTTGGCTGGAAAAGCAGCACCTAGGCAATACATTTCTCCACTTTTTTTTTTATTATTGGGAGGATTGTCTGATAATTAAATGAGCACTACTGCCAAAATAGTTTTTAGCCAGAAATTGACGATTAAAATGTATCAGTTGCCTTTCAAAGTGATTTGTTTTACAAAATGACAGCATGATTATAAAGTTTATTTTTCTTACCACCAGTGCTTCATACACAGAGAGAGATATGCAATCGGATCCGTTTATTTAGTTTTTATTCGGTAAACTTAAAACAATTCATATGAATAAAGCCTCAATAATGCTGCACCTCTCTCTCTCCGTGTATTTGGATTGTATCAATGCCATGGCAGGAACATTGCCTAATCCAATGCTGGAGCACATTCATTAGCTGAAGTAGTTTAATGTTTAATTCTGTTTTTTGTGATTAAATAACTTAAAACGACAAGTGATACATCATTTAAATTATCATCTTCTAGGTCAACGTTGTTGTGTTCCCTTTTTTGATTGCTAGGGCCACCTCTTCTTTATGCAGCAGCCTCTTTTATCTATGTGCAACAGTTTGACCATGTCCATGCAGCACACAGCAATGAATCATCTAATCAAATCATGTGCAGTAGCACCACTCATGCTCTAATTTCATGTGCAGTCCCATCTTTTGATGCCTTCTGAAATTTTCAGTCCCCACTTCATGTGCAGCAGCTCCTACTTTATACATGGACTTTTCCATAAAAGTAAAAATGTTACTTCCAGCCAATGAAACACTGACTTCACCTTGTTACCCTGCAGCTCTTTCAAAGCACAATACTGGATGTTAGACACTGAGAGATGTTTTCTTCTTAGAAGTGATACCTGGCTTCCCAATGAGGTGAGTGGTGTCCTTTGCTGTAACTAGAAATCCAAAGGAAAAGTTCAAATAGGTTGTCTAATGTCCACTAATTCCTGGCATTTCCCAACAGGTCCCATAAGGATTCCTGTGGAAGGTCTAGATATGCAACACTTAAATCAGTGCAGCTCTTTAAATAGACAGTTGTTAGAATAAAGACATATTTGCACAGTTTACAGATCCCTTTGTATTTTGTTTACAAATTATTTATTTCATTTAAAAGTATTTATTATTAGAAATTAAATAGTGGCAATATTTAAGATGTATTTAGGTTGGGGGTGGAGCGATGGGTGGGGTTTGGGTGGAGCAAGGGGTGTGTCAAAGAATACCTTTTTCTTTCTTTGGAATGTTGGAGGGTATGGGAGATCAGGTGACACTGACAGCTTCTCAGAACATACTGTGCAAGTTAGGAAGGGAAGGGGGAAGAGATGTAAATCGTTCAGGGTAGATCTCTGTTGAACATGCTGCCTGCCAGCTATCTAGGAGGAGATTTACTGTGATGTCTGGCTACTTTTATCCCAATGGAAACTATCTAATTATCTCCACTAATAAGGGCCTCCTTTCCTCTTGTGGCAGGGCTCTAGCACTTATATAGTTATATTAGAATAATTTATATATTTATGTATTGAACTATTTCTTTATTTGCCCCCCCTGTATGTTGTTATTGTACAACGCTGCGTCCCCAAGTAGCGCTTTAGAAATAAACTACATACATTACACAAAAGACTCCAGCACTCAACTACACATATAATCATAAATGAATTAGGAATTAGAATTAAACATATGCAAGCAATGAAGGGTAATCACCTACACTAAATTTAAAATGGATACATTGGAGCCACTAAGGCACTAAGACTAAGGCACTAAGACCTTGGGGCGCATGGGAGCGCGGGGCAGCCAGTTAGGAAATTTGTGCAGGTTACCAGCCCTGCCATTGGATAAGGGGAGGGAGCAGTCCTGGCAGTCCTGCATTAATAGTAAGTGAAACGGCGGGAAAAGCCTTTCATTTACCGGTGGGCAGTGGCACGCAGAACTCCAGCTTGCTGTCATCTTATCCATGTGGGAGTCAGCACAACGCAACATGCAGTGATACATCTTCGAGTACAGCATTCTTCACAGCATGCTCTCCAGGCCGATCTCTTCCCAGACAGTGAGGGAAGATGAAGTTCCTTCCTGGCTGTCACAACACGCTGACCAGGAGGTCATAAAACGTATGTTGGATTGCTGCCAAAATGCCCGTCTTCTTCTCATGTCTCCACAGTCCAGGCTTCTCAGCAGGACGCTGCCTTATCAACTGGTGCATTTTCCTCCACTCAAGCACCTTCAACTTTGCACTTCAAGACAGCACCTCATCCATTCAACAACAAAACTTACCTAATCCGCAGGCTGCTATGACAAGTCAAGCTGTACAGTCGCAGGCTTCTGACCCCCCTCTTCTTCAAGCATTAGGTAACAATTTTACTCGTGATGCTTTATTTAATGCTTTGCTTCCTTTTTTTAAACACCCTGTCCTCTGTCAACACCAGAAACATCCCACGTACATATTTTAAAGAAAGCATTCTACATTTATGCCTTTGGCTTGGTTAAAAAACATACAATATAAGGATTGTGGAAGCACTCCAATTAGGCTAATTTACAACTAAATTTTGCGGTAGTGCTACTACAAGTGCTACTGATCTGGTCAAACAATTATACAAACATAGAAAAGATAATCAATGCACATTCCTAGGCCCCATACAATATCATATTATCTGCACACTGGCATACTTTATAAACAAAGGGGTTTTAGTATACATTACTGTGATCACATGAATGAAAAGCCTTCCAACCACGTCAAGGTAAACCCAGTCTGGAAGGTCCTAACTTCTAACCTTTTTTTACTTCAATTACAATTAGCAAACTTTTACATTCCTCATACTTGCACACTGGATCCATATAACAGACTTTCTCCCTTCCCCCAAGCCCTTTGGCTTTTTAAAATGAGGGAAGATGCGTTTCAGCCAGTGCTTTATATTAAAGGCATAGGACCTCCCATAAAAAGGGCGTGTTGGGGGTGTTATAACTACATGAAAGCTTGACCTGGCTTCCAAATAAATACATACAATACAAGGATTGTGGAAGCACTCCTATTAGGCTAATTTACAACTACATTTAGCGGAAGTGCTACTGATATGGTCAAACATTTATACAAACATAGTAAAGATAATTATCTGTTGTATTCAATTGGATCAACTGGACTTGAAATGTAGTTCTTGAAGACGTTTCGCTAGTCATCCGACTGGCTTTCTCAATTCAGAATGACTTGTACAAGAATCTGTGGCACTTATGTACCCTGGAAAATCCCAATTGGCATATCACAGTCAGGTGTTAAGGGTGTGATTGGATAGTGGCTAAGAGGTGTTATAGGAACGCCCAGAGTAAGGTGTTAAAACAGCATTGTACATGGCAGACAGTTGGTGTCGAACCCCCCCACCTCTATTTAGGCTTCTATTTGTGCCATGTACAATGCTGTTTTAACACCTTACTTTGGGCTTTCCTATAACACCTTTTAGCCACTATCCAATCACACCCTTAACACCTGGCTGTGATATGCCAATTGGGATTTTCCAGGGTACATAAGTGCCACAGATTCTTGTACAAGTCATTCTGAATTGAGAAAGCCAGCCGGATGACTAGCGAAACGTCTTCAAGAACTACATTTCAAGTCCAGTTGATCCAATTGAATACAACAGATATACCATGACCTGGATGAATGAGAACCTTCACAAGCAGTAACGATAATTATTTTTTCTATGTTTGGTTAAAAAACAGCCTGCACTAATTTATTTAAACACAATGATAGTGTTGGATGTTTACAAATCAATAGCGGTATTGCTTGGTTCACCTATGACAAATGATTTCGTCAAAAGCTTGCAGTTCACCTGGGGCATGTTAAGAAAGCCTCGTGTAGGGGCGAAACGTGTTCGGTGTTCACTCCATTGTCCTCCCTCTGGGTTCTCCTAATAACGAATCTGAATACAGATAAGTGTACTGAAAACTAGGGTGTATGTGTTGACATGGATCAGAGACTAGTACTAACTAGCTTATTACACAGCAGGGAGGTCTTTTGTATTATATTTGTATTTTTAATTGTTTTAAAAGGGCATCTATAGTGGGAAAATGAACTCTTTTTTTCTTTCTTTCCATGTGTTCTATAATTCCCCACAACCCCCAGAGTGTCTGTATTTTCTTAAGTCTCACTCTCTGTCTTGAGATACACAAGTTAGAAGAATACGTGAATGTATTCCTCTACTCCTACTTGGACTTGGACTTAAATCCCTGTGACATGACCCTCTTCCCTGTTCAAGTCCCTCCTCCCTGCTTTGTAATAAACATAGAGATAAGAGCATTAGCAGGGGGAGAGAGGTAGCTTTGGCTGCAGAGATAAGGCTGCACTTGACCCCCCTTCTTGATAGCTTTCACTGATTAATGATGGGTCACAAAGAGAGAGATCTTTATTTTAGCAGGGCACGGAGAGATCTGTGTCTCCTGGACAGCTTGCTTTCTATTGGCCACTGTGCGTGGGTGTGTTTTTCAGGATGTTGAACTTTTAACTCCTACTGCTCATGAGAAGCTTGTCGGGTAGCTGGAGTTGAGACATGGAGGAGGTAACAAAGTGGAGGGGGAAGGGGGAGTGCTGCACAGAGATCTGACACCATGGAAAAACAAAGTCACTGACAGAGTTAGGATAAAGGCAGCCAATGTGTTTTTTTCACTATAGATGCCCTTTTTCTATCCCTTTTGTATATTTATACCCGAAGCTATGTCAGGAAGTGAAGTGAGCGCTAAAACCCATGCAAACCTGTGCACAGTAGTGTATTAAGGGAAAGCCCAGCGCAGGACACAAGTTAATGGCTTCTATGAGGTAGGACTTAGGAGCACAAGATACCAGTCAGCTATATAGCTTAAGGCAGGGATAGGCAACCAGTATCTCTCTAGATGTTTGAAAGCTACAACTCCCAGAATCCCCTAACTGCAGAATCCTTATAGAGGAATGCTGGGAGTTGTAGAGTTCAAACATCTGGTAATCTATTGGTTGCCTATCCCTTGCTTGAGGTGAGGTGGGCTTAAACGAGCAAAAAGCCCACCACAGCACACACAATGAAATAGAGGATTATTACAAGAAAGGGTGTGTAAATGCTGCAGAAAACTTTGGTTTACCTCTATGAAAAGAAATCTTCCCAAGCCTTAAGCTAGGTACACACAGCACAGATTTCTGAAAGATGATAGACAGTCTGCCATCTTTCAAAGATCTGCATACACACAGTCCTGAGCGTTCTCCCTATGAACTTCATAAGGAGAACGCTCTGGACTGTGTGTTTCCATCGGCCGCGCTAGACTCCTCTATAGGGAGTCTAGCGCGGCTGATGGAAATTTTCGGCCTTTCCCGAACGAGCGTACGGCCGACCCGATCATTCGGCGGCCACGCGCTCGTTCGGGAAACGAGCGCACACACATAACGATAAAGCCCCGATACCGTCGGATCGGACAGTATCGGGGATTTATCATTAGTGTGTGTACCCAGCTTTACACAAAATCTGCCTATTGTTCTCCTTTAAACTCCTTCCTAAAGTTTATTTATGTAAATGGTACAAAGATCCTTTTAAACACTAAATCAACCTAATTCAATAATTCTCTTGTTCAATATTATATTATACTTAAATGGTATGGTAGCAAGGAATACACACAATCTAATAAACCAAAACCTTCAGTGTTAAATTTAATATTTCAGGCTTACAGCTTGTTTTGTGTGTATTATTTAGTATAAAGCCTTGTACACACACTGGAAAACTGATAGCCAAAGCATTTGAACTTCTACAGATGACTGTGTAAAGGAATGCAATTACCGTTAATAATGTCATGCAAATTGAAATTGTGTTTATCTTCCAGGAGTGCTTCAGTTTTCTTGGACAGGCCAGATTCATTTCTCCAGCTGGCCTTTTAGTTTCATTTCTTCTCCTTTGCCTCACTGAGCCGTTCCCTTCATCACCTCTATAAATATGAGGACAGAGAACAGAAAATACAGTAAACACTGAGAGAAGGAAACTAACCATCACAGCCCAGCCACATTTATACCTGCAGAATTCTGAGACAAGCTCCACAATGAGGTAAATACATGATCATCTTCATCTGTACAGACATCTCTGCTTTGTTATAGTTTGTTGTAATTAGCAATTCTACAATAATGCAAATAACTTGTCTTTTAGGAAAAAAGCACTTTACAAATGTTATTGTACTGTATTGTATATATGTAGGTAATAGAAGTATATCAGCACACACTGGTCTTTTTTTATTGTTTTTATTAGAGCCCCCCCCCCCCCCCCCGCTAGACTCAGTGTATTAAATATGTATAACCATGTAGGTACATAGCAAGTATGCTTAATAACACACATTAAGGGATGATAAAAGTAGAAAGCATGAGACAGTATAGAAGAAACACAGATTGGTAAACTGCCCACCCTAAAATAAAAGGAGACACAGTCCATAATCCCCAGTCTAACACTTGATTGGTATTCCTGGTGCAGGTCGCAACAATGTATTAATAATCATTAGGAGTAAGATTTATGGAGAGATGTAATTGCAGTTAAACATGCTTCACAATGGAATATCGGTTTACTTCATTTTTCTTGGGCCGCACTGTTTTGTATTAACAGCACAGGACACCTGATGTATACCCCCTAACGTTTGTTTTTATGCTACATAATATGCTTCACGCTCTTACCTGCTGGGTTCCTGTGATGCAGTAAATCATGCTAAGTGATTACTGCATCGCAAGATGGCAGGTATCCCACCCCTCCCGGATAGTACATCCCATTCATGACCACTTTGCAAGGCCATGCCCCCGAAACACCCCCTAACCCCTCCCTACACCTGCCTCCAACCACCCTAGAAACTGCCATCCCTTGTGACATCATCCCCAACCACATGTCCACACCCCCTTTCCCCACCCGAAAGCCTTGGATTCACCTCATAGTGTGCTCCTCCATACTTATTATTGCTTTGTTGGAGAATCCTAGCCTTGGAGTAGAGGCAAGGGGGATTGCACCTATTGATTTCTCTGACACCAGCCACAGCGGAGTGCTGGAGTATTGTTGAACTGTATAAGTATAGCATCTCCCCTAAAATGTGGTCTCTGACCTGGGTGCATAAGCACCAGACCTTTTGCTAGGCAAAAAATCTAATCAGCGAACCAGAATATTCATTTGAGCAGCACTCCCAGACAAACCCCCCAGCTGTTGTATCAGTAAAAATACACGCATCAAGAGCTGCTATCGGCTACCCAATGCTAACTTGCCAGTGGCAGTACTTGATGCTTTGAAAAGTGCCATTAAGCTGGCATTAATAGTGCTGTATAGAATTGCGCTATCAGCATAA
Organism: Hymenochirus boettgeri; assembly: GCA_019447015.1. NCBI lineage: Eukaryota > Metazoa > Chordata > Amphibia > Anura > Pipidae > Hymenochirus > Hymenochirus boettgeri. Next base: position 63,977,569 of record CM033475.1, on the reverse strand, counting down.
AACATCAGTTGTAGCGACTGCGTTTTTAACGTCTGCGGTTAAGTTTCACATAACCGATATAACAACACTTGGTGCAGTGTGCAGTGCCATGCTGGTCTTTGTTTAGGGCTACATTTAAAATACAAGTACTTGAATATTTAAAGTAACCCTAAATAAAGACCATCAGGGTTATTTAAAAAAGTTTTTATCGTTAAAAATTGGGCTAAGTTTGCCCCAACCAATCAGAGTTAGCTTTAATGTTTAAATAATATTTGATTGGTTGGGGCAAAATTAGCACCATTTTTGACATTAAGAATTTTTATTGAATCTCCTTGCATGTATTTATTGATACGACAGCTAGGTGGTTTCTCTGGGAAGGCTTCTTAAATGTATTTTCTGGTTTGCAGAATATGGCAAACCAAAGGTCCAAGTGGAGAAATCAAGGAAAATGGAAAGGAATGAAGCAAGAATTGCTTTCATTATTTACAGTATTATGATCCATTCCTGCCTGTGTGCCAAGAAAAGCACTTCAATGGCTTACGTAATAAGGGCAAAAAACAACCAATGAGATCATTGTTTCATTTTTGAGTCTGTCAAAAGGAAAAACTATTCTTCGTAGAGTCGTGATCTGCATCTCAAGTTTGACAGCATTCAACAAAGGCCCAATCTGTAGGAGTGCTTTATCCTGATAGAGACCCCACAGCTGTGATGCCAGGGGAGCAGGGCTTGTGAACCACCAGCACCAATTATACCCCCCCTCCCACAGATAGAAGGCACCATCCAGCAAGTACTATACTGTATATGACACAGGAGAGGACCCCATTCCTACTAGTTATGCCCCAGCTGGTGTGTGCTGGTTTCTTTCAACTACATTTGATGAACGCGGTAAGTGCTACTAAAGGGACTCTTCTGCTGTTATTTTGCCTCAAACGGTGGGGGAAATTTTCAAGGAGGTTGTTGATTTTTGATAGCAATTTTCACATTTTTTGTGTTTTGATTTCCAAATATTCTTTAAATTTAGGCTTGTGGAATTTCCCCCAAAAAACGCCGGATCTTTCAGCGCCACTGACTTTCCAACAGTATTGTGCATTAACACTTTTAGTGCCAGCACTTTCCCAGAGTATTGCCATTAACCCTTCAGTGCCAGCACTTTTCCAGTGTATTACCATTAATACACTATGCAAAGTATGAACAATATACCCTTTAGTGTCAACAGACTTTCATTAATACTTCAGGACAGACTTTCTAAGATTACTTATTTAACCCTTTCAGCTGCCAGCATTGACTGATATCCAGTAAGTACCTGCTTTCCATGTCTCCTCCATTGAATTGTTCACCCTCACCTACTCTAAGTTCTAATTGGAGAGTTGGATGGAAGGAAGAAAAAGGCAGGGATAGGGATCTCATGGCTGCTGGTCACAGGGCCACTATTATAAAGTCTGCAGCAGCTTTTACCTGGCATTTTGAACTGTTCCCCTCAGTATAAGAATTGTACACACCTAAGAACGTGGGTGGTCAGGTACACCTGAGTCTCCCACTCAGGAACTTGGTCAAACCCTCCGAGGAACCCGAGAGGGCATGGCCGAGATAAAAATAGAAGACTACTGTACCTACCCACCCAAAAGACCACACACCAAAATGTTGTAATATATAACAATAACTATATTTATACACCAATAAATGACCGGCCGGTCACAATATTAAAAACTTCATAAAAATATCACATATAAGATATACTTGTACATAATCCCATAGTACCATAGCAGCAAATATCGTTTCTAGATGTTGAAGTGAGAAAAGGACAAACTTCACTAAGTACCGATTTGTTTGTTAAACCAACTGATAGAAATAACATATTGGAGCATCTAGCTTCCATCCAAAAAATACTATCAAGGGAATACCTTTGGTCAATTTCTTAGAGTGAAAGAAATGTATCAGAGGAGGCAACCTGTAAAAAAGAATTGAACAAATGTCACAAAAGTTTAAACTAAGAGGTTACCCCCAAAAAATAATAATGAAGCGCAAAACAACAATAGAGACACCTAGAAACACACTACTCATACACAATTAAACAGACTAAAGATGGAAGGATACCATTCATATCCACGTATAATACACAATCCGGGAAAATTAAAAGGATTGTAAAAAAATCTGGAAGTTATTGAGTAATGATGAAAAGGTGGGGGTACTATTTAAAGAGCAACCCATATTTGCTTACAAAAATGGCAGCAATCTGGGAAGCCAATATTACACTCTGATTACAAAAAAAAGAAAGAACGACAGATGGTAAAAATAGCACCAAAAAAATAGGCACATTCCCTTGCTTGAATTGCCAAGCGTGTACTGCTATTATCAAAGGGGAAAATGTAGCCCATCCCTCTAAAGGTAACTTAATACCATTAAAACATTTTGCTAGCTGCATTACCATGGGGGTCATATCATGTTGAAAGCCCATGTGGAAAGCATACGTGGGTAAAACTAAAAGACAAATTAACCCGTATAGGAGAACATAAAAGGGACATCACTAATGTAACTTAAGAAAAATGAAAGAGTAACATCAGTCTCGAAACACTTTAAACTACATGGACATAATGCAGCACAAGTTAGATGGATGGTGCTAGAGGTGGTAAATAAACCAGATAGGTGGGGATTACAATAAAAAACTCCTCCAAAGAAAATAAGTTGGATTCACCGCCTAGGCACCATGCATCCGAAAGGATAAATGAGGAGAATATTTTGGTTCTTCTTGTAGAAAAGTTAAGGAGTAATGTTTTACAAGAAGAAAATAGAAAATAGAAAAATAGAAAAACAGTAAATAATAAATAAATCAGTCATAATTTTCTGTATAAACTTACCTTACTCATTTGATCCACAGGATTTGATCCACAGGATAACAGAGATGAAGAACATCTGAAAAATGAAATAAGAACAATGTTAAGACAACAGAATAGATTCGTATAAAAAGTATCAAATTAATTAGTCCACAGGTGGTTTTAACAATTTTAAACTAAGTAGCACTTCACTTAAGCACTTTAAAAGACTAAGTAGCACTTTAAAACAAACAACAAGCACTTAAAAATTTTATTTATTAGTAGGCATTTGCACTTTCAATAGGATAGAGAGAAAGGATAGTTAACTTTGTAAAACATAGTTTTAAGAAATGGTTAATAATTTAAGGAAAAGCACAATATAATTGGTTTTAAATTAGGATGTATAAAGTGTACTTATATGAAACTTAAGGATTAGCACATATATAGAAAATGTTTTAATTAAACACTATGTTGTTTTAAACCACACCTCCAAGGGGGAGGGACAATTTGTATTTACTGCCACATGGGGAGTTGTAATTTGCACCTGAGGAAGGGGGAGACCCCGAAATGTTGTGTGAACCAGCATGTCACAAATAAATTGAGCAAGACTTGAAAGAGTGCGTTGCCCTGTTTATATTTGTCACAATAGTATAAAACTGCCAGTGGTGAGCAGAATTTGGGTAAACAGCACCATCAACAACAAAATAAAACGGAGTGCGGGGAATTATAAAACGACTTGTGTACATAATCCCACATACCCCAGGGTTATTACATATATATAAATGGCTATTATATAAATAAATAAATAGGAGGAGGGCATGTGGCTAACAAATTCTAAATATTAGTTAGATCACCCGAAGCAGTCCTCCTAATGATTGGTATCCGAAGAACATATAGTCCGTGGTGATATATGGTAGTAGTGGAGGTAAATATCAAAAACAGCGGTGTGCGCATACCTAAAAAATATGTAAAAAGACGTATATATGTCTCTACCACTAGAGGCGGAGGTTTAAGAATGGATCAATACTGCACCGTGCTCTCGTCGTATGTGATTGGGCATAAGGCGTATCACTTGAGATTCCCCGGACATGAAAAGTTGTTAAATCCGTGGCAGGCAAGCTCTTGGGATCCGTGTACTGTTGTTTCAGCCCACTAGAAGATAGGTATTTCCAAATTCCCCCCTCCGACACCGGCTTTTGGCAGATAAACAAACACATCCAGATACTGGTTAAACCTCCCGCACTCCTCGTGGTTACGTCTGCACGTCACTCCGTTCCAATTGCTATGCGTTTCGCTGTTCCCCGCATTAAAACATTACAGCAGTACAAGGAGAGCAGATCTAACACAGCAAGTAAAATCTGTCAGGGAGATGGTAGGGAGAACACTGGGTACCCTGGTTTAACATAAGTGTCCTAGCTCCTTGTCTATATGGCCTATGCCTAAAAACGGCCCTGATCCTAAGGGAAGCTTTGTCATAGTGATAGCCATATTCTGCATCATGGAAAGCTTTAGGCTTGTCAAAAAATATCTATTTGTTCCTGATGAAGATTCCTTGCTTACGAGAGATATCACATTAGCTCACTTGTTTAAATGGGGTCTAGCCCCCCTTTGGTTAAGCTGTATGTTCCCCCTGTGGTTATGCATTTTAAATACCATCACCTTTATAGTAGGAACATTCAGTGTTAGATTAAATATCACTTACAAAATGGATATATGGTTTGTATTATTTTCTGCCATAACACTTTGGACATTCAGTGTTGGGTTTAATTTGCCGCATACATATTGATTGTTTGTTAATATTAATTAACCTTCCTTAGCTTCAGTTTCTTTCAGTTTCGTTTCTCTAGCTTAGCTTCACTTTCTTTCTTTTTGCCTCCCAGAGCCATTTCTTAAGGAGTCAGAGGTCCCCCCTATAAATATTCAAAAACAAACAAGGTAGAAATCACAGGGACAGAAACATTAACCAACATTTTTCAGCTCCCCTTTTACCTGAAGACAAGTGAGTAGCGATGATGAGGTATGTAGCACCCTTCGTAGGAGTTGGCTTGTAACAATGGGTATCACTTTTGCCTTTGGCGACACCCAAATCCCCAAAAGAATACAAAAGGAAAATTTCCAAGCAATTGCAATATGCAATTCCTACCTTTGTATTTATTTATAGCAGACTAATGTTCTAAACAATTTACTGAATAAAAATTCTTATCATTAAAAATGGTGCTTATTTTGCCTCAACCAATCAGATATTATTTAACATTTGAAAGCTAACATCTGATTGGTTGGGGCAAAATTAGCACCATTTTAAAAGATAAGCAGGGTTATTCAATAAAAGTTCTTATCGTTTAAAATGGTGCTAATTATGCCCCAACCAATCAGATATCATTTAACATTTGAAATCTAACATCTGATTGGTTGGGGCAAAATTAGCACCATTTTAAACGATAAGAACTTTTATTGATAACCCTGTAAATATATATATATATATATATAATATATATATATAGACTCCACACTAACTACACATACAATTATAAATGAATGGGGTAAAAGAATTAGACATGTATGCAAGCAATGAAGCAATGAAGGGTAATCACCTGCACTGAAGTGGACACCTTTAGTTACATTGTTTGTACAAACATGCGTCAGCTGATGCGCCACTCCAAGGCAGTATCCCAGCTTTAGTCCTAACCTAGTGAAAAAAATATGTTCAATATATGTTCAAGACCATACCTGCTTCTCTCTTTATTTAGTATGATCTATTCCAGGGACTCATGTGACTCATGAAATATATTTGGAATATATATATATATTTGGAATATACACACCTTCTAAAGCTAGAAACTGGGCACTGCCTGGTACTAAACACCCCATAACCATCTGTTGGAACCTCATGACACACAGCAAAGGGCAAGAATTGGCGGTTTACTCTGACCCAAACCCACCAACCTCAGAAGCCACGTGGTCGGCCTCAAACATGGCAGCAGCCAAAACACACAGCCAACATAAGAATCCTTATAGTGCAGAGGAAATGCCAACCAGCAAAGACACAAGACCACTTATTGCAAGGTTCCTTAACGACAAATATAGAGATGGTATACTTTGATGCTCAATCTTGGCTTGAACACAAAATGCAAATACAGAAATAACTCTCACCTGGGCACTAGAGATAACGGATCATTGTCAACCTGTCTGGACCCCTTCCTCTCCCCAGACATATATATCTGTACACATAGGCAAACATTACTCCCCTCTATTTTCGACCCCTGCCCTAAACCCAAATACTATACTTTACATGTAAATCTATATACCTTCGTGTTCCAAGCCTGGGACTATCTGATGGATACTGAAACTAATCTTAAAGGGCATGTCCACCCCCAAAACAATTTTTTGCTGTAGTGTAGGGATTGCTATCCTCTGTACTTTTGCCATATACTTTCCTATAGTGGGCAGTGTGCTTGTAGTCTATGGGGATATGTCCACCAATCAGAAGGGGTTTGCATAATGGTTAAAATAGCCCTTTCTCCATTTATTAATTAAACATGCAGAATCTGAGCAACTGATTTGCAAGTGCCACCTGAGATTCTGGGATTTTACATTAACCCATTCCCTTCTTTTATAGTCATCAGAATTACATGGTCTGATATTGTTGTGTGCAAGTAGCATGTTGATGATATATATATATATATATATATATATATATATATATCAATAAAAAAGACTGGCACACACTCCCTTCATGCAGATGCCAGGGTGCTCCCGAGGGATCCAATAATACAAAATGCACAATGAATCAGGGCACTCCTTGGTCTTATAAACAAGTGGGTTTATTCACATCACAACAATGGCAACGTTTTGGTCCCTGGTCTTGGACCTTTATCAAGCCTACACCAGACTGGTTGCTTTTACACTGCAATTATTCACACTCAGCTTTGCTGCATGTGTTTCTGATATCCCTTTGATTACCATGTTGCTCTCTAGACTGATTTGCAATCATCTCACTATGTTCTATTACTGGAGATTATTTCTGGTGAAATATCTGGACCAGATATTCCAATACATCAATAGCTCTGTTACTCTGATCTCCTGTTGAATATTTAGTTGGGACAGCAATCCAAACTTTTGCTAGAATTTTTTTAATCTTATCAGAAATCCAATTACTGATAACTAAATTGAGAGCCATCTGAACTAAGGGCTGCCCATTGAAGATACCCAGCCAGAATCACTCAATAAGCTTATATCCCATCACATGCCTCAGAATAAAGCTATAACATCTCAGATGAAATGCGAAACTGAAACTATCTCTTCTTACTGAACATTCACTATTTGTAGTGACTCCTAAACCCACCCCCAATATTTGATTGGTCCAAGATCCAATCAGATTTAAGATTGTATCTAGACCAATCAGATTTTGGGGGTGTGTTTATGAGACCCTATAAATCTTCAGCATGAAATCTTCAGAGAAGCTCAGTTTCTACTCGGCAGTCAAACTAGCAGGTCTTGCCTTTGTATTTAGGTTAGAGATTTGCAAGTAGATGGCTGGTTGTTTAGTTGGACTGCTATAATGAATATTTTTTAGCTCCATAAATGTTGATATAACAGATTAATGATAATAATAGTGTTTTGATTACAGAGCCTGAAATTGCTTTCCTTTGGCAAAATAGCCTGCAAAATAGTGACTAAACTAAGTGCCTATGTAGTTGCACTACTAGTTTCACCATTCCCTGACAAGCACTCTCAAACAGCTAAAGGCAGATAGGTAATGTATAGGATAGGGGTTGTATACTGAAAACATGCAGTGTACTGTAAATACAACCAGGTTGTAATGAATGCTGGTCCCGCCTCCTGCTTGCAGTGTCTCGCAAGCAGAAGGCCGGGCCGGGCGTCGGAGGAGAGAGGGAAGGTAAGTGAAGAACTGGGGACTTTCTTAAATTATTTTTATAGTGGTTGGGGCTGGGGCACTGTGTTCTATTATAGGGCAAAAGTTCTTATTAGGGTGGACATGCCCTTTAAGGGCAAAACACTGTGTACATCCTGAACTTAGTTTTATACATTCTCCATAATTTCAAAAAGCAATAAGCTTACTTTTATTACAGTGTGGTCCGGGTGCCTCTGCCCCAGACCCTCCGCTCGGCTCACAACTGCCTCGCTTGTGCCTATGAATGACTATGAATAAGGACCCCTGCGGTCTGAAACGTGTAAGGCCAGAGGGCGTTTATGTTTTTTAATGTTCTGGCTCAATAAAAGATTTGTTTGATTCACTCACCTCAGCGATTCTTTTTCCAGAGTGCGCCTATGCCAACTTGGGGAGTAAGGTGGATGCTTGTAAACAGGTATAAAAGGACATCAATACTGAAAAAAATAGTTATCTTTAGATATCTCCAATCTGAAATATCTTCCGCTAGGTGCAGTTTTGCTATAACTAGAATGGAGACAGTGTTCATGCAAATCATGTGAATTGCATGATGGGCAATTCCCTCTTTCAATGCTGCCTCATAGTGATTACTGAGCATGCTTGCCCTCCTGAAACCTCTACAAGGAGTTGTTAGAGGCAAAAACAAATTACACCATAAATGGCTCCTACGCTTTAATTTCTGGGACTTTGAACAGACATTACAGGAGAACCGTTTGGAGCAGAGGGGTAAGGTGAGGATTTTTTAACACTACACAGTGAGTTCAGTAGTAGGTTAAATTTTAGTTTTGGGGGGACATGACCTTTTTTCACTAACTTTTTGCCAAGAAATAGTTTACCTTCCCCCAGCCCCAAACGCTATAAATGATTTGTTAAAAAGTGCCCCGATAGTTACTTACCTTCCCTCTATCCTCCGCCGCACAGAGGCAGCCAATCACGGACGCGGCTGCCAGCTGCACAGAACGCCGGAGGATAGAAGGAAGGTAAGTAACTATCGGGGCACTTTCTAAGAAATAATTTATAGTGGTTGGGGCTGGGGGAAGGTAAACTATTATTTGGCAAAGGGAAATTACACTAGGGGGAGGGATCGTGAAACAGGAGGGAGAGGGAGGGGGAGAATGGCTGCAGTGCACATGCCAAACTTCTCCCGAAGGGGAGACAGGAAGCAGAGTCCTATATGGACTCTGCAGTACTCCTGGTGGGCAGTTTTTGGGACGGGGGGGGGGGGATTACTGGAGAACCATTTGGAGCTGGGATGTAAGGTAAGGATTTTTATTCACTACAGAGTGGGGCCAGTAGTGGGAGGAATTGTAGGTTTGGGGGTGGACATGCCCTTTAAACATGGTAAAATAGTAGATTAAAACACTAATTGCCATACACATTATATATATTTACCATTAAAATGTATCTATAAAAGATATCCGTTTTTACATTCGTAGCGTTCAGCCAATTTACACGGTGACAGGTAGTGGCATTTTATTGTAATTAAGCCATTTTGCTCCAAGCTCTATTAGTGGACTCATTATACTTTCTCTTTTAATAATCGTATCAGGCTAATTATCACTTTAACTGCTTTTTCTATTATTGACTTAGTTTGCATTTAATTATTTATTTATGTTTTCCATGCAGGAGCAATAATTAAACTAAATAACACTAAAAAGTTTCTGAAGAAGATACTTATTTTAATTAGAGAAAAAAACTTACAGTAGATTTTTCTTGTTTATGTTGCTGGATTTTACCAGCATAATGCCTATTCGAAAATATTGAGACAATTAAACTGGTGAAATCAGAAATTGCTCTCTAGTGTCGGCCATTACCAGACCAGAGAAGGTGAAATTTCAGAGCTATTTTTGTCATTTTTTATATTTAAAGTTATTTATAAATAGGTGAAATTTTGCCCCTTTTCTGCCTTTTATTTGATTTTTTGCAGTTCTACCAGAATTTTCACTAAACATCATTACTTACTGGAATGTTCCATTAACATGACTATTTCTTACACAGCACTATGGTATGTTCCCATATTAATGGAACTGGTTTGATAATTAGCTGCAGTTTGCTGAAAATAAGCAATACTAAAAAATTAGTCCTATTAAAAAAATAGAGAAAATTGAGTGGGTGAGTTTTACACTATATGTCATATCCTATTACTGTATATACTCGAGTATAAGTCGAGGTATTTAGGCTTTAAAAAGAGAATTAACATGTTCAGTGTATATTAACCAATTTGATACTACTTTGAAAATCCACCAGGGAATATTACCTATTTACCATAATTTGTGCTGAATTTAACTTTTTGACTTATTTTCCTGCATTATTAGTGCTACTCTTTGCTACATAATTTTCACACCTACATAATTTTCACATTCATAATTTACCTTTGATGAAAATGTACCTTTTTAATAACTTTATAAGAAAAGTTGAAAGTTTAAAAAATTGTGGTCTGCAAAGCTAAAATAATGCCACTTTATACATATGTCCCTTAGACCCCCATTTGACTTTATTGGTAAATAAAGAAAATCTGAACCTTAAAAAAAAAAAAGACAAAAAATAGCGATATCTCAGATCGTATTACAGTAAATGCTGGAAAATAGTCTAACAAAGTCTAAGTAAGTCTACTTACTAGAAACACCCCACAAAGTACTTACACCTTCCATGGACCCATTGGCAGGCTAAATAAATGGCCACTTATGCGTTTAGTACTGACACCTTCCATGGACCCATTGGCAGGCTAAATAAATGGCCACTTATGCATTTTAGCCACCTAAAACTTTGCGAATTTGAATGGTTAAACTTAACGCAATAAAACACTTTTCGCCATTTTATAAATATGATCGAGTAATTACCGCAACGATGTATGGAGAAAAGCGGAAAGTATTAGTAATGACTTTTCGCCACTGGTTATCACTGCTTTATAAATAGCAAAAAGTCCAAATTGGCGAAAAGGTGGCGGTAACGGAGGTGAAAAGTTTAACAAACCTTTTTAAATATGCCCCTAAATGTTTATCCCTTTGCCCTTTTTACTATTACTATTATTATTTTTGTTATTAAAGGATAAGTATACTCAAAAAACAAATAAAGTTTAAATGGTAGCTGAATCCCTAACTAACCTTCCCCCCCATTTTTTTTAGGTCCCTTCAGAGCGTACCTGTGCCCTTATAAAGTGCTGGCCATCTTGGAACATGTATGCAGTCCCATAAGCTCAGCCCCCCGAGACTTGCTGGACTTTGTTTCCAACTTGTGTCCAAATATCCAGTGGCAGTTCAATCCGTGCGCGCGCAGGTGACGTCATGATGCGTGCGACGTGGCGTTAGTGCACGCCGTAGTGGGATTAAACTGCCACTGGATATTTTCCCACAAGTTGCCTACTGCCCCTGTATAACTGAGCACCTTATATTTTTACCTAGCATTTTCGGGTTTATACATCGGAAGAAAATGTCATTTAGACTAAAGAGCAACAACCTCTATAATAATAAGTACATGGTAGTAAATAGTGTTACAGTGTGCTGCACTATAACATGCCAAAAATCGTGTTTCAATTATTGGAGCAGTAGGATGCACAATTTTGCATTGAAATTAAGATAAAGGGGAAGTTTAGTGAAAATACATTTGCTTTTAAGAAATAAAAGCAGTAACCTTAACCTGACCATTCAGCATTGTGTCTGTGTATAAATAAATACTCCCGAAATAATAACTTCCTGTTTGCAGGACCCCTAGTAGAGACCGTCATGGTTTTGCCCTTGACCCAGCGCCTGGGTTGATTCAGTTGCTCAGTAGAGATCTGAGCATGTTTGACACATCCAACAGCCAATCAGTAGAAATTACTGTTAGGAACATTCCAAGGAAGTGGTGCATCCTGGGAAGAAGAAGGACCATTAGAACCTGAAATGGCAAATCACTAATGTAAACAGTGGGGAATAGCAAGATGTAGAAATTCAACTGATTTTTCAAAATGGGAGAAAATATCTAGAATAACTAGATATGTATAATATAAACTAATAATTTTTAAAATATTGATATTTTCCACTGAACATTCCCTTTAAAATGACAAAGCATGCAATGTGCAGCAAAAATGGTGATCACATTCATTGAGAAAACTGATCAAAGTGGACGGAATCTGAAAAACCAATCACATTGCTCACATTTTGCCCATTTGGGTGGTGGAGCCCTAACAACAGATCCAGTGGAGGGCTTTTACAGTAGAAACAGCATGATATTGTCTATCAACAGAACATTTTACCAAAATAAAAAGCTCCTTGATGTTAGTTTACAAGACAAATACATATGATGATAGTATACTGCTGTTTTTTTTGCAAATCCTTTTGTAATTCTTCCTTCAAAGTCTAAAGATTCTTGAAAAGATGCTCATCAGCCCCAATTTCCTGAGACATTTCATAACTTCACAATGATCATAAAATTAAAGAATTTGTAATAGTAAATTATACAAATGTATTATGTTGGCTATTCTGTCTTAACTCACATTTTCATAGGTTTCCATTGCTACCTGTTAAAAAAACATATAATATCCAGCCTGCCATTAAGTTAGTTGTTGTCCAGACTATTTGTCATGTTATAAATTTGTTTATATCCTTCTTCTCTTGCTTGTATTATTTTAATTGAAATACCACAAATTCTAATTTACTTTCTCTTATTATGTGTTTTTAGGGCTAGTCTAACTTCATCTTCCTACACTAAAAGTGGTCTGTGTAGCTGACATCAATAATAGAATATTGGTTATTGACTGTGGTGTGTTTAGTGGGTGGGGTTACAGGTGCTCAGAATCCCCATTTCTACTAGCACATAGTTGCCTGCTGTTCTGTGAACTGGACATTTGGGGGTCATCTTATATTTACAGATCAGTGAGTACTGGACATTGCTGGCATTTTATAATAACAGGTCAGTGTGAGCTGGACATTGGGGGTATCTTAAATTTACAGGTTAGTATGAAGTGGATATTGAGGGTATTTTACAGTATATTAACTGGTCAGTTTGAACTGGACATTGGGGGTATTTTACATATACCAGTCTGTAATAAATACGGCCGGGGTACAAGTATGCTTTCAGGAGGAGACAGGCGTCTGTAGGTTTGGATATTGGAGCAGATGAGGCTGATGGGAATTGTATGCAGGATACTGAGACACCACCGGAAACTGGATAACAAGGAGAAGGTGCTGCTGAGAGCTTGGATGCAAAAACAAGTAATGTAGTCTCTGGACCTGGAGAGGTAAGTATAGACTCAGGAACAGGCAAGGTAAGTATTGTCTCTGGAACTGGCAAGGTAAGTATAGTCTCTGGAACTGGTAAGGTAAGTATTCCTCTGGAACTGGCAAGGTAAGTATTCCTCTGGAAATGGCAAGGTAAGTATTGTCTCTGGAACTGGTAAGGTAAGTATGACTCTGGAACTGGCAAGGTGGTCGCTGGAACCAGGAGAGGTAAGTTCCAAAGGAGCCTGGGGTAGCAAATGGTACGAGTGGGGGCCCGGGTCCAGCAGGACGCCAGCATTTGAACCCTCGCACCACTCCAATGCCATGCACCCAGAAGCGCAGAGCGGCGTGGGTTCGGAGCAGCAGGTAAGTTCCTGACACAGTAACTGTGTACTGGATATTGGGGCATTTTCGTTTTAAAGGTCAGTGTGTACAGGACATTGGGGCATTTTATATTTACATGTCAGTGTGAACTGGACATTGGGGGCATCTTATATTAACAGGTATAATGCAAGAGAAAAACATATGACAACTGGGAACGAAATCCCCTTAACAGCTCCAATGCCCAAAGGCCCTCAGCACTGGCCGTGCAGGAATTCAGCGAACCCAGCTGGCGTGACACCCGTCTATCTAATGTTATATTTACAGGTCAATGTGTACTGGACATTGGAGGCACTTTATATTTATGGGTCATTGTGAACTAGACATTGGGGGCATTTTATATTTACAAGTCAGAGTATACTGGACATTGGGACCATTTTATATTTACCAGTCAGTTTGTACTGGACATGGTGCCATTTTATATTTAATGGTCAGTGTGTACTGGACATTGGGGGCATTTTATATTGATAGGTCAGTATGTACTATAATGGGTTTCCCACTTTTAACAGAAGAGTGATAGTTTTTTGGTTGGGGGGGAGCTGCTTTTAGACAAAAGTCTAAAGATGCCTAAACACTACAAACTTATTTTTTATTGATCGAAATTGCAATCATAAAGATCTAGCAGGTAAAATTGCTGGTCCACTTGACATTACAATTGATTCAACATTTATCTCAGATAAAATTTTGAATCTGTGTGATGTTGAGAGTGTGTGACCAGCTTTAGTGTCCCAGATCCTGTGGGACAATCTTTAGCAATCATTTCCCTCTTCCCTGCATCCATCAGGATACCCAGTGGTCTGCAAGAGATCAATGGCATCTGAAATGCATATCATGGACTTCTGCTTTCCTTTACCATTGGCTGTGTAATCTATAAATAAATACATGTAAGTAGCACTTACTCTGAGGTATGTGTGTTGCTGCATACCTTCAATACAATACTCGTTTTGCTCAGGCTCTGACCACTGACCTCACTATTTTCCCACATACCAACTACATACAGCATACAGCACACCAACTGTCAAACCATTCCAGCTACGGAAAAACTGATTTCAGAAAGGCTAAAATGTAAGATGTTTCAGATTGGATATCTAATGAAATAGGGGGCAGATCAACAAAAAAAACCAAACAAACGGTACAGTGATAGTAGGTATGAATTATAGATTCCACTAATGGGCAATTTAAAAAAAATACATTTCCAGAGTAAATACCCCTTAAGGTGGGTGTGGCCTTTAAATGTAAAAGTGGGTGTGGCTAGAATTTTGGTAGTACATTGATTGCTTGACTGCCCATGAAAAACCTTTTAATAATTTCCCAATTGGAAATTCTTGACTTGCCCCTGATCGGGTTCTTACTTGTGTAGGTTTACTTTGTATTCTTTTGATCTGTGCTTGATGTCTTCCCATGACTGAAAAGTCTTTTGGCTCATCTTGTTTTTCTATTATTGATTTCCCTATCATTGTCTGTGAAGATCTTATTGTAATAGTGGTGTTTATCCTTCTGTCATACACTTTGGTTGGACCTTAACATATCTTACATTCTTACAACTTACAACCCTTGCTAGTTGTTAGTTAGTGGATTGCAGACATTTTCTTTAGCTGTTATTTTTAAGTATAAATTCAACAGATTTTTTCCCCAATGTCTGATTTACAGATAACTCAATTATAATGCTGTTATTATATAACAGGACATTTCATTGCACAGTCCTTCCTTGAGCTATATTGTAAAAACATTGAATAGCCATAAGCATGAACTTTGATGCAAGAATGCACTCTTCCTTTACTAAATGACTATTGTATATTATTATAATAAGGCTGTTACATTCTATTTTTGAACCTAAATGTTGTCTCAGCCTTGAACTCACTTGTACAGTATATGATGGCCCATAGAAAATATATTGCTGCAATATAAAAATACAGGAATTTGACTCTGTAACATTAAGTGGAAGGGTAGAGAACAGAGCTAAGGAAGTGTGATATTTCATAATTGTATACATTCTTTCCATTAACTCATTAAAGATTCAATTTCCTTTATTTAGCTATTTTGCTATTTGATGTGAAAATGTACTTTCCATTCTTGTTCCTGCTGAGGAAAGAGACTAATATACTTTCATACTAAGGGGGAGATGCAATATATTTTCACTATTGCAACCTCCATGCACTCGTTTCCGCAATGTATTATCCACTTTGTGACTGTTAAAAAATTTGCGAAAATGCTAGCGGTAAGTTGTGAACTTTTGTGTATATTTTAAAGACACCATTAAAGAGGCGTTAATTGTCACTCAAAAAACTTGCGCAAAAAACGGCACAAAATTTATTTGCTCTGCGCAAAGAAAAAAAAATGACGACAGTGCAAAACCTTTGCTAACATGTTAGTAGATAGGTTAGCGCGATTATAACGCTTATTTTCTTGTTAGCGCCGGATATTGCATCTCACTGTAAGTGTGCTAAAAGATCATTCTGTTGCACTTTGTTATGTGCTGACTGTAGGGATATTTACTTTCATGCAGAATGTGTAACCTAGTTGGAGAGAAGAGATAAGGTAGAGGAAAACAGGGCTATTCTTTGATGACTTTTTCTTCTTGTGCAGATTCTGCAGCAATCGCACTAAGTCAATTTCATTTCTGTGTCAGAACAAAGTATTGATTGCTGCACTGTTCTTTTGCTCGGCACAAAATAGCAGGTAATAGTGGTCATTACCTATCGTACTTTAATTTGACAATTTACAATATTGTATAGATCAGGAGATTTTCACAGATTGTCCTTGTCTGCCACCACAGCAATTTATTCACAAGTGCAATGTTACATCTGCATTACAATAATACACTTTATCATTTTTATCAGGCCCTTTATTTTTTTTTGTCTGAACTGTATTAAATATACCGTATATACCGTATAAACTATAGGTTGATCCAAGTATAAGCTGAGGTACTTATTTTTTACCTGAAAAACTAGTAAAACTGATTGACTTGAATATAAGGGTAGGAATTGTAGGGGAAAAAGGGGTTTTCATTAGAGATGTCCGAACCTCACAAAATCCGGTCCGCTCGAGGATCCGCGAATTTTCGAAAAAATTCGAAAATTCGAAAATCCGCGCGCAGACCGATTAAAATGAAAAATACCCTCGAAATTACGAGATTTTTCGTATTTTCACAAAAAATACGAAATTTTCGAAATTACGGGGTCTCGCGTATTTTCAAAAATGTGAGAAAATACGAGAAAACTAGTATTTTCAAAAATATGTATTTTCGAAAATACGAGTAATCCTCGTAATTTCGAAAATTTTCGAAAATACGTATTTATGGAAATAAGAGAAATCCTTTTCGAAATTTTCGAAATTACGTGTTTTCTCGTATTTCCGAAAATTCACGAAATTACGTGAAAACTCGTATTTTCGAAAATACTAAAAATCCGCGAATCGGAAGTTCAGAAGGCGGAAAATCCGGAAAAATCCACCGTTCACGAATGGGATAAATCCGCGGCGGATCCGGGTTCGGATCCGCGAACCGGCCATCCCTAGTTTGCATCACTTTAAGATTTTTTTGTGTGTATTTCACTTTTTTCATTTTACTTTTTATCATTCCCAAAGATACTCATCAGATCATCTTAGGGAATGATAATGAACTTGGAGTATGGGCATAAATGACATTTTCCAAGTCAAAATCTGATCATAAAATTCCCTTCTGGAATGAATTTTCCAGGCATTGATTTTTATTCATTGGTAAGATCAATAATTAGGTGATTAGGTGAAATCCTATTTGTGAATGGAACTCTGAGCTCCATTCACAAATAATATTATAAGCTGTCATTCACTGTAAAGTCAGTAAGATACTGACTAAAATAAACAGAACTTGCATTAGGAATGAAATTTATAAAAAGCAAACTAAGCAAAGACTGTCCATGTTTTGCACAAAAATAATGCAGTATCATAAAGAACATACAGTAAAAGAGTTAAGGAACAATTGTACTCAAATAACCCCTTCTCTTTAAAAGTACAAAAACATGAGGACCTTAACTGCTATGTCCTGACCCCTTGGTACAGTTTCCATTTTCTGATATATTTACCTATACTTTGCCTCACCGGTTCAATCTAACTTCACCCCTCTGTGAATATCAGGAGCCAAATTTTTCTAACTGAATTTTTGGTATTAGTGGTATTCAGTGAAAACTGATTGGTACTGAGAGACGCACAAGTTTTTGCAAACTTTACTGATCCTAAAAATTCAATTCAGTCTCTTTTTGGTAATCCCGAAATTCCCTAATATAGGCTTAGTTTTCCTTGAAATCGGTGGAATAATAATCAGCATTTTTACTTTTCTGATATAGTGGTGGATAGAGATGGATGAACTTCTGAAAGTTTGGTCCGTTTTCAAACTTTCAAACTATATGAAAAGTTCGAAAACAGACCCATTAAAGTCAATAGGAGTCAAATAGTTTGAAAAGTTTGAATGAAATACAATTAAAATACCAATGGTAACTTAATGTAAATGGCTCTTCTGCCATCATGGTGATGACTTCTGAGATCTGCAGGGTTTGCACCTCTTTATATAGGTTTGCTGAAGGACCAAATCCAATTGTGATTGGTTAAGATTTAAATGCCTGCAATCATATGATCACACATGAACCAATCACATTTTAATATTTTATTCAAACATGATTGGTTAATGCGTGAATAATTACAATCTTAACCAATCACAATTGGATTTGGTCCTTCAACAAATCTACACAAAAAGGTGCAAATGACCGCGGAGCTCAGAAGTCATCACAGTGATGGCAGAAGAAAAAAGAAAGAAGACGGCAGCAAAACAGGTGACTTTGATGTCGCCAGCGTCGGGGGTGTCACTGGCGGCCACAGTGACATTGCCTGGTGTTGGCAACATCAGCGGCGCTGGTGTTGCCGGCTGGGAAGAAAAAAGACAAGTCCCCAAGGGTTCTTCTAAGAGCCAAGGGCCACAAGGGAACTTCTAAGAGGGGGGGGCCCGGTTTGAGCTGCGGGACCCCTTAAGCCCTCAATTACTAATTCCTAATGGTCATCCAGTGACCAATACAGAAAAAATAACAATGGTTTGGGGAACATGTCCATATCACCAAAACTTACTTAAACACTTCCTTCCCCCACAATCGGGCAATTGTCGGGTTTCCGTATTCTACATTCCAGGGTTATGACCAATTTGAGGGTTAAGGAATGCTACATTTGAGGGTTACCAAACAATACATTCGAAGGTTACCAAAATCGAAGGTATAACAATTAGTAACAGTACAGGTGCTCAATACCCCCCGCACATAAATGATATGCTCTTCTATAAAACGTGATTAATAATATGGTGTATGTGGGCAGACTCACTTATGCAATCTGATGGTTCGGGTGCCCATGCCCTGAACCCTTCACAGGAACAAAATCATCGGTTCCAAAATAATATGTACAGATGAATACCAACCCACCGTTAGTAGTAAGTGGCCCGGGTGCAATTAGTCCCAGGCCCGTCGCTGGACCAAAACTTGTACCACAGGTAAGTATATAGAAGAGATGCTCGACCGGACCACATAGGAATTCTCTCGTATTGTTAAAACTGTTTTTATTGGCTTAACGCAAACATCCCTTAATCATAAGAGAAAGGCAAACAATAACATACTTGGTTATATATGCTGACCATGTGAGTAAAACACACACCCTAAAGATCCAATAGTGATGCAGTACAAGTGACACCCCCCCAAAATCTATTAGTGTTAAGTAAAAACTCCTGATAGTCTATCGTGATAGTTAAAACCACTGGTGATGTTAAAACCACTAATACCTATCAATAATGGTAGGAATCATTCTATGTGAAAATGACAAATGATAAAACATATCGATAAAATTTAGATGCGCGAGAAAATGACGAGTGCAAACAATCATGACGTCTGAGGTACAAGTCAACCTTCAAACATCAGCGAACCGCAACTGTCAACAGCCGGTCCATTGTGCGAGTGACAGTGCGAGAGGGATATAGAGTAGAGGAGCACACTACTTAGGTGAAAAATTCATTTATTGGTGCAAAAACATAACATACAACGTTTTGGGACACACTGTCCCTTCCTCAGGTAAGGGACAGTGTGTCCTGAAATGTTGTATGTTATGTTTTTGCACCAATAAATGAAGTTTTCAACTAAGTAGTGTGCTCCTCTACTCTATATCCCTCTTGAATTGTGTAGTCCTGGAAGTAGGGGGCTGAGAGGAAAGCACCTACCAACTTGTCTGGCTAACCAGCCAACAGCAGTGTGCCATTGTACACCTGGAACTTTTGCGAGTGACAGTGCCATGCTACGAAAGCATGTGAATAAAGTGAATACATGAGGATACTAGTGTACTACAAATACAAGAAATTTGGTGATATATAGTCTAAATAATATACTGTATCTGAAGATAAAAATAAGTGGAATATTTATAAATATAAAACTCACTTACCTATTTTAAAGATGGATAGGGAACTTGATAAAATACTTACCTGTAATAGATCTTTTATTCCTAAAAGAGCACGTACACTTAAAGATTATCTTTCCCTCAGTGAATATAGACAACCTTTTCAACAATCAGGTAGCAATTGATGTCGAACATTGGGTACATATTGATATGGACACATTAGATGCATTACATGCTATTATATTAAACCAAGTTCTATACTCACTAGTACTGCTACCAACAGAACTTATCACATCAGAGAGTACTTTAATTGTACTACGGATTTTGTTATATATTTAATAACTTGCAAAAAAAGTTCCTCTCAATATGTAGGATGCACCACACGCATGCTAAAGTCTAGAACTAGAGAACATATTAGGGCTATCAGAAACAAAGACACAACTAGCCCAATAGCTAGACATTTCCTACATTGCAATGGGGAATGTTTAAGTATGTTTCAAATATAGGGCATTCAAAGCATTCACAAGAATAGCAGAAACAGAGATATTTAATCTCAATACTAGATATCCCCAGGGCATCAATCTAGTTTTTGATATCAACTGTTTCACTTACTACTAGTGAAACTTATTGTAATAAGTTCTAATAATGATCTCTTATGTTTCTTCTTTCTACTGTACTTTCTAACTTTCAATCGCCTTATATCAAATTCTCTCTGATAGGGTTAAACTTTTATTATATATCAGATGGTTTTATTCTTATTTGTATTCATTTAACTTACTGTTGTTCTATATATGCTGTAGTACCTATAATCCATTTTTGTCTCACCGGCACTTTATGATATCCAGCACTTTATCAGCACTAACTTCAATATTAGCGTTTATCATCACTTATATTTATATATATTCCACTTATTTTTATCTTCAGATATATTATCTAGACTATTTATCACCAAATTTCTTGTATTTGTAGTACAATAGTATCCTCATGTATGCTTTCGTAGCATGGCACTGTCACTTGCCCAATGGACCGGCCGTTGATAGTTGCGGTCCGCTGATGTTTGGAGGTTGGCTTGTACCTCACACGTCATGATTGTTTTCACTCGTCAGTTTCTCTCTCATCTAAGTTTTATTGATATGTTTTATCATTTGTCGTTTGCACATAGAATGATTCCTACCATTATTGATAGGTATTAGTGGTTTTAACTTTACCAGGAGTTTTTACTTCACACTAATAGATTTGGGGGGGGTTCACTTGTATCGCATCAATATTGGATCTTCAGGGGGTGTGTTTTACTCACGTGGTCAGGAAATTATGTTTTCTCAGCATATATAACCAAGAACGTTATTGTTTGTCTTTCTCTTGCTTATGATTAAGGGATGTTTGTGGCCCGAAACACATTAAGCCAATAAAGACTGTTTTAACCATACGAAATAGTTCCTTTGTGATCCGGTCATGCAGCTCTTCTATATACTTACCAAAATTGAAGGCTACATCTGTGGGTTACCAAAATCGAATGCTACAATCGAGGGTTTCTGAACTATACATTCGAGGGTTATCCATCCCTAATCCCTAGTTCAGATCCATCCTTAATAGTCACCCAGTGGTATATTTGTAGTTACTACATTGTCAAGCTGCTTTAATATTTTTTCTATTGGGCTTTGCAGTTGTCAGTGTCAGTTTATGATTCCCAGTCCTTTGCATCTTGATGTTATTTTGTAAGTTACTCAGTGTCTTTGATTTTTATATCCCTTCCATGATATGTACATTTACACAGTCTTAGTTTTCAGTAGATGTGTTCTCTTAAGTGTATTGATTCCAGATCTAACACCATATTTCCAGAAATAAGCCCTTTAATCTCCTGTTGTGTCTACATACGAGTGTGTCCAAATGCATCCGTTTTACCTTGCTTTGTGCCCTTCACGATAAAAGGATAAGACTGAATTTCCTTGTTTAAACAGCTTAGCTTGTTATACATTCTTAACTCTTGATTGCATCTAAAGATCTTTCCTATTAGTGGTAGTAGTGGGATAAGTGGACACTGTAATATTAAAGTTAAGTCATTACTCCCCAAACATTTCAACAATATCACCCTTATTATTTCTCCCCTCTGTCCTCCAAAAGTGTATTGTTCCTGCTCTTCTTTTTGAAAATTCATGTCATACAAAAAATGAATCACCATGATTTCTACAAGTTTAAGAGGCATATTTAAAAGTAATTAAAAAAAAAAGACACATTTTTCACAAACTTTCAGTCAGTTTGTCAATGAGCGCCCATATGTTTTAGACAAACAGTGATTCTTTGGCTTTATGTACAAAATAAGTACATTAAGTTTTTCAAATAAGACTTGTACCAGAGCAAAACCAGAGTTTAGGTTTTCCATTACAGTGATAAATGTTTAAAGTTTTTGGTATTTTGTCTTTAACTTTTTCATGTACCCTTGCCTTCTGATAGGAGCAAATTATAAATGAGGTTGCATAATCTGAACAAGGCAAACATTTGATATTATTACCTTTCTGTCTGCTAGATACAGTATATGTAGTTTCAGTTATTTCATTTTTTGCCTATGGCTCTTTAGCTGCTGCTTATCTAGAACTGAAGAACTCTTCAAATCCAGCAAAAGAAATAGTATTTTGTGCTGAGTTCTGGGTAGAAATGTTTTGCAGAACATAGGCTATACAGTCAAATTAAAGATGGAAATAGCAATATTCTGCACTGTTTATGGTATAATTGGAAACTGGCAAGTTGTACAAAACATGTTTAACGCTCTATTTTCTAGGCAGAACATGCTTTCACTGAAATGGTCTTTCTTTTCTCTGCTACTATGAGCTGATCACCCTTAACCAGCCCCTATCTCACTAGATCATCCCCTTTGCTGACATAAGAGGAAAAGGAAAGTGGGGCATGGAGTTATTTTTATTAAGAAAATTAAATGTTTGCTTAAATGGGCAATAAAGTTTTCTGCCATTTTTACATGGCCAATATCACCACTATCAAGATACTGTATCACCAAGACTTCTATTCAACTGCTATTTTGCGTTTTTCAGAGTTAAAAGAGAGAACTTACATCTTCCCCTAACTATGATACGGCTTCCCATTAAGCAGCAAACTGATAAAAACATCATTCTGTTCAACTGTGCAACCTTTCACTTTTCTGCACTGAACTACACTTCTTCTTTAATATCCCTATGTGTTGCTCTGCTATTTTCTCATGGTCATCTCTCTTTGTATATACTAGCTTTCTTTCTTGTTGCTTTCTAATGGATCTGAATCTCTTTTTCTCTCTCTCTCTCTCTCTTTATGGACATTTGGGAATTTATGGGTTTCTTTATCGGCATTTAAATAATCCTATTTCAACCTTTGTCTAAATACCATCTATTCACCTACCCCACTACACTATCCTCTCTGTTACCTGGAGCTCGATCTTTATGTTAAGTTTTGCACATAGTATTTGATACATGTAAACATGCAGTATTTACATACAGTATATATTACATATTTCTGTATTTATTCTCATTGTCTTCTCATACATCTTCCATGTATTGATCTAATGATGAGTGATGCATCTCCATTGATGCTATATATTAAAATGCTATATATTAAAATATATGTGCATACATAGAGTACATGCATATATATTATTATGTTAATAGTAAAAAGCCCAAGCTAACCCAATATTACACTGGGTTTTTGTGGGTTTTACAATTTAATTTGCTGATAACGGAAATTATTGCATCTCCTCATTAGCTTCTAGCGCAGGTTAAGCTGTACCTCAGTTTAAGGTATAGCATCAAATATTTGATAGAATAGTTTACAATTTCCATTTAAAACTATAATTCTCTCTATAAAATAATTATTATTGCACAAAATAATATTCTTTTCCTGCAGTCTGGGAAGATTCATTAAAAAAAAAAAATATTAAAAAGCATTGACAGTACTGTTAAAAGTCACAATCATTTTTTTTTAAACAACCCACACCATCTTAGAGACTGCATTGAATGAAATGAAAATGGCGTATACTTGTAACAGGTAAGATAATAAGAGTACAAGAGGATGATTAAAGAGCTTTGTTACTCCTGAACTGGTTTTGTTTCTCTTGGCTATTGTGTCTTAGCCTTTCCAGTATGATGCATATTGCAACAGTGACTAAGCTAAACCGTATATTTATTGGCTAAAGAATTGAAAGTAGTCTTTGATGAGATACTGTATAAAACCCTCCATACAGTCTACAGGGGACTTAAATCTGCAAGTAAAATATGGCGCAGTATCACTCAAATAGTTTTCATGGAGTCTAAAATTAATTGTTATATTAAAAGAAAATAAATTAACATTTATATAAGCTTTAATTTAAAAGTAGGGGTGTATTTTCTTGATCTCATGCATGCAACCCGCTTCTTATCAAACAGAATTCCTGCTTTAGATATTACTGTGTTCTTTTTATTGCCATAAACAACTGCTACTTCTCATTAGGTATCTCATTCTACAGTATCCATTATGTTTAGTTCACTTACGTTTCTTAAACGTGTATTTGAAATTGTGATAAGCTGTTACATCTTGATAAATACATTGTGCTTTAAGCTACTGTTATATTATAAAACCGAACAACTAAATAAATAAAGTTTAATACAAATGGTATAGCCTAAATCAGTGTATTTATTGTTGCCATTCATTTTTACAGCTACCTAAATATGTTGCACTCCTGAATTTGTAATGTGCTAACACAGCACGACATTTACAATTTCCATACTTTTGTTATTTGGGTTGACATTGCTGTACTGTCATAAATGCTATTGAAACTTATCTTAAATCAGCGCATTTATATGTGTATTTTATAGGTTCCTAATGGAAAAAGCTTTGCTGACGAGACTTCCTTCTTCCTTTTGGATTTTCTCAAAACCATTTCTTTCTCATTACATTTGATTAATTGACCATGTCACAAGCATAAAATTGTAACATTTCACCCAAAGCTTTTAAGCAAAGGCAGGATAAAATTCAAAGTCATGATCATCATACAAATAGAAGGGAAGAAATATATATGAATTTCCTTAATATTCACTATTTCTTGATAATGGAAATAGAAAAATGTGTAGCTTTTAAATGGCTAAATCCAAAATAAACCCCTCTCCATTTCATTGTACCCAGGGTGAATACCTAAAGCACAGCCAAAACTTTGGGTACTTACCTCTAGAGACCCTCTACGCAACTTCAGACCTGCCTCTACCCTGTAGCCACCAGTTTTAAGAATACGCTGCCAATGGCATGACATGTGTGCATACCCATTGGCTCATCCAGTCTGACTCCTTTGGTGCTGGAACAGAGCAGTGAAGATAGCTGGAACTTAAAAGGCAAGTCCAGCCTCAAAATGAAAACTTACATACAGGTAAATCACCCCCCAAAACCCTAAATGTTAATAGTTTGAAATCTGAAATTTATAAGTCTAACCTGAAATCCTGCACAATGTCCTGTTTCCCCTGTTTCTGCTTCCTTGTTCTTCCAGTTAGCAACTGTCAGTTATGTATTTGACAGTTGACATCACAGCCAATGACTGAATGTTAATCCCCTGTTTACCTCTTCTGAGCATGCTCAGGCTCAGTACAGGCTCAGTACAGATTTCAAAATTTTTCAGTTTCCATGATGGTAAAAATAATGATTGTTTTTCCGTATTAGTCCAATATATGTAGTAAAAAGTAGAGTACTGTGATACTTTTAATGGACTAACAGTTATTTTAGTAGACAAGCTTTCGAAGGATCAACTCTCTTCCTTAGGTCAGAGCAGTACTGATTGAAACAAAGGTTAACAGAAAGTAAAAAGCTAATTACATAAGATAACAAGATAATAACCCCCCCAAAAAAGAAAAAAAGTCCAGAATATACTGGGGAATGAGAGGGGGTAATAAAATAGGAGAGAGGTAGCAGGGGGGGTAGAGGAATAGTGACGGGGGGATGCTGGATGAGAGAAAAGCAGACACTAAGAATATTGTATACCATCCACATATTGTTCTATACACAAATATATCAACAGTTATTGTGGGCTAGGAATACCAAGTCTTGGTTTAATAACAGAAGTCAAATAACAGAATCATATTGGCTTCAAATGTTTTTCTATCTTGGTTCTTGCTAAAAAGATCTGGACTTGAAGGTTTACTATGGAGTGTCCTGGTTGTTCCATGAGGCATCCAGAAGCATAGCAGGCATACAGTAATGAATTCATAGGACAAAGTATGATATATCAACATACTTTAAATAGGCCATTCTTTCTAAAAGATGTTCTTATGAGGGTGGAGTTGTCCTTTAAGTATTCAAACTACTGGCTGGTGTTTTAAATCCTCACCCTAGGTACAGCTTATGGCAGGGAATCCTTTTCCATTTTCATTCTTCTTTAATAAATAAATAGACATACCATGTATACATACTCGAGTATAAACCAAGAAAATTTACTATTAAAATCATCCTGGGTTAGGCAATTGTTGTCCTGCTCACTCAGATCAGGCCAGGAAAAGGGGAAAAAAAAACGACGGGTGAAGTAACAGGATTCAGCAAATATCTCTTTAAAGGATAACTATCATGTATAAAGTTGTTTTTTAAAAAAAAAAAAAACAGTTAAACTGAAAAGTTCTGGGGACAGGAATATAGGATTGGTAATTCCTAACCAATATTATTTCTGTGAGGAGCACCAGCCCAAAGAAAACTGATTCTGCCAGTCTTCCTCCTGGCTTCAGCACTATCTTTAAGACAGGAATAGTCCAGGATTAACTTGGCAAATGAAAACTGTACGTGCTGTAGCTTGAAACGATATTGTGAGGTAGAAAGAATCAATCTGAACCAAGGAACTTTCCATTTTTAAACAGATATAGATATCCTTTAATATCCAGGCTGCACAGAAAAGTGTGAAGGGTACATCTGTGTATGGGACTTTCTATGGGGCTATGTATGGGACTTTTTATGGGTCTCTGTACAAGACTTTCTATGGGGCTGCGTATGGGACTTTCTATGGGGCTGTGTATGGGACTTTCTATGGGGTGTAATTTATTGGGCTTACTATGGGGATGTGTATGGGACTTTCTATGGGGCTGTGCATTGGACTTTCTATGGGGCTATGTATTGGACTTTCTATGGGGCTGTTTATAGGATTTCTATGGGGCTGTATATGGGACTTTCTTTGGGGCTGTTTATGGGACTTTCTATGGGGCTGTGTATGGGACTTTCTATGGGGCTGTGTATGGAATTTTCTATGGGGCTGTGTATTGGACTTTCTATGGGGCTGTGTATGGGACTTTCTATGGGGCTATGTATTGGATATATATATATATATATATATATATATATATATATATATATATATATTAGATATTATATAAGCGGTCTTATTTTAAAAGGCAGGTCACTATATACATGTTATGTTATGTTATATGTTATAACCCATATGAAAGTAACATGGGACGCTAATATGACTAATGAGCAGCAGCAACTATGTAGTTTAAGGTCTCTTTACCTCCTCCCCTCCCCCTCCCTTTCTTTCTCTATTTCTTCCCTCTCACCTTCCCATGCCCTGGTGGCTAAACAGCAAGTGCCAACCGCAATATCCTAAATTAAACTTAATGGATAAATAGTAAGAAGCATGGTAACATCCTAATTGCTCTCTTTACTATTGCAGAAACGGCACAATGTGCAACCCCTCAATTAAAACCAGCAATGCTGGTGTTGTTTACAATGTTTATCATGGTTATATGATTAAATGGTTAAATGTTCAGTCATGTATTACTAAATTAACCTACAAACAGACTATAAATGTATGAGACACCCATATCATCCGCCCCAATAAGTTAATTCAATTCTATATAATCCACCAATCCTATCTTTCTCCAGCACGTATGGCACATATACCTCCTACATACCCCTCCTCCTGTCCTAAGTGCCAACCCAACCCTGCAGATTTCTGGCACCTTATGTGCCTCTGCCCCCAATTTAACAGATTTTGGAATAAAGCAACGCCACTTTTGACTGGGGTGTTGGGAGTTGACGTACCAGAACTATAGGATCTGCGCACAGCACAATAAAAGAGGAACGCCACAAGTACTGGCAGTGCTACAAGCAGTATAGTGAATAGCTAAATGAAATACACGGGATGTACAGCATCTGCATCATCATTACCTGTAACTGGGGTTTGAAATTGTGAGCCGCTGCTGGTCGGGAGGATCTTCTTTTCTTTAGGTGAGGCTGGGATGCTGCCAGTTTAGGCAGTTTTAGGTGTTTAGTTCAGTTCCTGTTTTTATTGAGTACACAATAAATGTTTTTTGACTAGTTGTGACCATTATATGGTTGTGCTGTTTGTGGGTGGTCTTTTTGAGGGTATGTTGTACATCCCGTGTATTTCATTTAGTTGGGAGATGATGTGCCTCTGGACCCCAAACTATGTGTGTTGGGAACACCTGAGGTAGATGCCTGGGATAAATTCCACCTATCTTTCCTTAAAGAGTCTCTTTTTTTATGCCAGAAGAACAATAATTCTGAGTTGGATGGCCACTACTTCCCCTAAATTTAACAACTGGAAAACAATGTTGATCAATATGCTTCCCCATCTGAGATTAATTTACCTTAATAAAGGCTGTCTTGGAAAATTCTACAAAATCTGGTCCCTATGGTGTAGCCATCTTAATATACACCTATGAGACAAGTAAGGTATGCTCTAAGGGAAATGTGATGTAGGAAGACAACTGATAATCTGAATGTACTCTGGACACTCCTACATTTATCTCAGAAGATAACTAACTGATTATTGACATGTGGGTTTAAACTGTCTACAAAAGGATATAACGATATGACTGCATAAGTTTCTTTTTTCTACATATCCCATACTCCAAGTTGTCCCTTTCCTAATCCTTTCCCCCACAAGCAATAAATAAACTCAATGTAATAAAATGTTCAATACAACCCTATTGTACAAAATGTATTATATGATCACTGCAATGTCATTTGATATGTAAATAAACTTTTAAACTTTTAAGCTATTAAAAATATATATATATCAATCTCCCACATGTCCTGAATCAAACTGTATCAGTAAAATGAATGGGCCGGCTTCATTTCCCTATATGGTCACGGCATTTGAGGGGTTAAATCTTGGGATCCCCGACCTGGGGGAATGATGCCTTCCACTTATTCTGGTCACATATTTTTTGGCTGCAGAACGTACGGTGTATGATCTGTGGCACTATGGTCCTTTTAAGTGGAGATCGTAAACCGTAACATTTGAGGCACTTAAAGGGTTAAAGGCTAAATGTCCTATTCTGAGTATATCCCAAAACGAATCTTGCATCCGAAGTATATAGTTACCTTATGAGAATTACTGTTTGGATATTTATAGATATGTGTATAGAGTGATAGCTGTGAATAATCTATTGCTTACAGGATTTAGGGGTGTGTATAATCCCTTGCGGTCTAATTAGCAATATAGTTTACAGGTCATTTCCCTGTCTAAAAATGTGGTGGCAGTTTACTGTATAAATATTAAGATATATTTTAGTGTGTGCTGTGTTATATGTTCCCTGTCTACCGTCCCCTTTCTGTTTTATTCAACTTTTCGGTTAGTTGGAGTGCATTTTTCAATAACTGAGAAGCGGATAGACAGACTGAAGTGGGAGGTTGTGACAGGCAGGGCTGCGACTGAACTCAGATAAGTGTTTGGAGCACAAAGGGCCTTAATCCTGGGGCCTAATTCAGTTGAGGGAAAGGTGTTAAGGGAAAGGAACAAATGATTCCCTTACCTGAGCCAGGTGTGGGTTTTTGTGTATATAAGAAGCTTAACAAAATGCTTTAGAACATCAGAACTAACCATGTCTCTTTGTTTTCCCACCTCCCATCCCTGAGGTATAAGGACATGTTTTGGAAACTTCTTCAGAGGTCACGGAGGGACAGAGGACAGGTTGGATAAATTTAAGGGGCGTAATGGGGTCTTCCCCTCCCACACACAGTGATAAAAGGTGCCATGTAATCACGGTTATGGGGCCTTACCAACAACATGTAAGGTGGGCCAAGTTGATGGGGCATTCGGGGAGGTAACGGACAAAGGGGATCTCACAATTGTCTACATCTCCAAACACCAGCTGATATGCAGGGGAACTCATCTGGTGAGGGCACGATTACGCCAGTTGATGTGCAGGGGGAATCCACTGATGAGGGCGTGAATGACGTTGGCTGATGGCTAAGGGCTCAGCTAGTGATGGCGCGAGTTACGCCAGCTGATGTTGAAGGGGGGTTCAGCAGGTGAGGGCGCGATTTACGCCCGCTGATGGGTAAGGACTCGGCTAGTAAAGGCGTGAGTTATTCCAGCTGATTTGCAGGGGGACTCTGCTTGTGAGGGCGCAAATTATCCCAGCTGAGGCAAAAGGGGGACTCAGGTGGCATGGACAAAAAAAGGAATTGGGGTTAAAAGCCAAGCAATGCCAATCAAGCATGGGGGAGGAAGACCGCAATAGGTTAAAAGGGGACTCTGCAATTATATATGCAATATATATGTTTTATTTAATAAAGTGACCTCCCATACTTTGCCACTTAAAAAAATGAGTTGTGTTTTATTGTTGTTCATGTTAAGATTGTGTTTTAATAAAGGGGGCAGAGTTATAAGGGTATGAAAAACGTTGGTGCTTCATGATAGGGGATTGGGGCCTTGTGTGATCTCTAACCCTTATGGATGGATGGATAGCTAGCTAGCTGATGACGGCCAGGATGGCGTCCAAAACGCGCTGATGGTGTGTTGTGTTACTTAATAAAAGTAATTTATGTTGCCAAGACCCAGGAGTGCTCCGTTCATCATTGAATATCTGTCCTTTTCTGGTACAGTTAGCACCCGGGGGGACGAACATATCGAGCAGATTGTGCCACAAACCCTCTACTACTATATATATATATATATATAAAAGAATAATGAAATACAGCAGCATCAATAAATCAATGTTTTGGGAAACCCCCCTTTATCAAGCCCTATGTACAAGCCTTGGGTTCAGTTCAACATGAGCAATGAAATCACTTTAACTAGAGGTAACAGGAAATCATTACCATCAAATTTACTTTTTGACAGTAAGAGTACTGTGATACTTTTTCTATGGACTAACAGTTTATTTAGTAGACAAGCTTTATCAGGTCAGGGCAGTACTGATTATAACAAAGGTTCAACAAAGTAAAAAGCCAGATCGAAAAGATAATAAGGTAAGCAAAACAACAAGGGGGGAGAGACGAAAAAAAAGAAGAAAAGAATAAAAGGTGCCCAAGAGAGTGTAGAGGGCAATAAAATGAGAGGAGAGATAACAGAATAGTGAATTGGTCAAGAAATGCAAGGGGGGAAGAGAAGGCAGGAAAGACCAAAAAACAAACAAAAACAACAGTAAAGGTTGATAAACACATGCCATCACGGGTCCCTTTATCGGGCGTTTTACACAGGCCGATTATCGGCCGAAACTAACGGTCGTACACATCGTGCTTCGCTGGTCGGGACCCACGATTGCACGTGTTTACGAACCTTAAAACGTTGGGGAAGCCAAATGAGACAAGGAAAATGTAGAGATAATAAAATAGGAGAGGTAACAGAATAAAAGTGGTAATAAGAATTCTGTTACCTCTCCTATTTTATTATCTCTACATTTTCCTTGTCTCATTTGGCTTCTAAGGTTCGTAAACACGTGCAATCGTAGGTCCCGACCCGCAAAGCACGATGTGTACGACCGTTAGTTTCGGTCGATAATCGGCCCGTGTAAAACGCCCGATAAAGGGACCCGCGTGTTTATCAACCTTAACTGGTGGTTTTGTTTGTTTTTTGGTCTTTCCTGCCTTCTCTCCCACTTGCATTTCATGACCACTTCACTATTCTGTTATCTCTCCTCTCATTTATTGCCCTCTACACTTTCCTGGGCACGTTTTGCTCTTTCCTTTTTTTTTTATCTCCCCCTTGTTGTTTTGCTTACCTTATTATCTTTTGGATCTGGCTTTTTACTTTGTTAAACCTTTGTTATAATCAGTATTGCCTTGACCTGATGAAGAAGGTTTAGCCATCGAAAGCTTGTCTACTAAATAAACTGTTGCTCCATAGAAAAAGTATCACAGTACTCTAATTTTTTACATCTATATATTGGACTAATATGGCATTACAATATTTTTCTATACTTTTAGACAAGAAACACATCAGCGGGAATAAATGGAGACAGTGACTTCTTATTTATTATTTATCCACCATAACCTCAAGGTATATATACACATAGAAAAATAAAAAAGGCTGAGGATCGCACTCCAAAATGTTATAAGTTTATTGTGAACCACACATCACACAAAACACAACGTTTCGGAGGAATAAGGTGCCCCCTTCTTTCAGGTGAAGATCACCATACTTTCGGGACTTCAGAGCCCATTTTCGATAATTATCGAACGTTGAAGGCTATTTCGAAAATAGCCTTGAACATTTGATAAGCCTACAAATACACTCAGAAACTAATTTCGAGTTTACGAGCTTATTTTCAAGGATTATCGACTGTTCAGGGCTATTTTCGATAATACTTAAATGTTCGATAATTATAGAAAGTAGTCCCCGAAGTCCTGAAATCCAAATGATCCATACAGTTACGGATGGAACATTTCAGAACCAAGGGGTTCCGTGTCGGACAGACCAGGATCTCATCTCTAGTCCTGACCAGTGGCGTATCTATGTTAAAAGATCCGGGGCACGTGGCCCGGATCTTTTGCTAAGTGTCCCAAATCTTTGCTAGCGCTTTGATAGCGCGAGTGCCCCGAACCTGCTAATGTGCAGCTGCGCTCCCTCCCGCCCTCCTACCAGTGCAGAGTGTACAGCAGGGAGAGCGGGAGATTCTAACTCCTGCCAGTGGAGAGTGTGGCAGACAGAGGGAGAGAGAGAACAGACTGAATCCTCCCTTCTGGACATCCCCAACACAGCTAATTCACGATTTACAATCCCTCCCTG